>NC_069485.1:13543489-13569257 GCF_026875155.1 Cherax quadricarinatus
TGGAGTTGGAATGAAAAGCCCCATAGTTTCTCAGTTTCCCTGGGGGGGTTTCGGGTGTCTGGGGGGCCTCGGTTGCTCTTGCCAGTTGCTTGTTGAGCTTGCCCCATACTCAATAAGGTGGTGTGATTGCCCGAATGTTGAGCACCACTCCAGCCATTTCTCAGTTTTTACTCTGAGAGAGACTCTGCGGGCATGCTGCACAATGGCTCTCAGAGTATTCCTGTTCTCTGCCGTAGGGTTACGTCTGTATAGTTTCCTAAAAGAGTTGATGTGGTGGTTCTGCTCCCGCACCTCGTCGTTGTAGAACCACCAGTCTCTTTTGTGAGGGGCGTCCTGCGGACTTCTTTGGAATTGCGCACTCTGCTGCCGGGGATGAGAACAGTGATTAGCTCCTGTTCAGCCGTATCACAGTCTTCAGATAGAGAGTATGTGGACCACCAGTCATGAAGATAATCCTGGAACACCTTCCAGTTGGCCCTCTTTACGTCCCATCTAGGAGGCAGCACAACTGTGGGAGGCCTGTTGATGTTGAAGGTGGTGATCACTGCAAAGTGGTCACTGACAAGGTGAGGATGGGTTTCCCATGTGGCTCCTGCTGCGAGTTGTCTTGACCCGAAGGTAAGGTCGAGGCAGCCACCCAACAGGTGTGTGGGGTCTCCATTGTAGCAGTAATGTTAAATGATCAGTTATGGAAGGAGAAAAGAGAATATGAATGTGTAAATTCGAGAATTATGTGGATTAAAGTAAAGGTTGGATGCGAGAAGTGGGTCATAATAAGCGTGTATGCACCTGGAGAAGAGAGGAATGCAGAGGAGAGAGAGAGATTTTGGGAGATGTTAAGTGAATGTATAGGAGCCTTTGAACCAAGTGAGAGAGTAATTGTGGTAGGGGACCTGAATGCTAAAGTAGGAGAAACTTTTAGAGAGGGTGTGGTAGGTAAGTTTGGGGTGCCAGGTGTAAATGATAAGGGGGAGCCCCTTGATTGAACTTTGTATAGAAAGGGGTTTAGTTATAGGTAATACATATTTTAAAAAAAAAGAGGATAAATAAGTATACACGATATGATGTGGGGCGAAATGACAGTAGTTTGTTGGATTATGTATGGTTTAGATAAAAGATGTTGAGTAGACTTCAGGATGTACATGTTTACGAGGGGCCACAGATATATCAGAAACACTTTTTTAGTTGTAGCTACATGAGAGTAAAAAAGGGAGATGGGAACAAGGAGAATAGAAGCATCAGGGGAAAAGAGAGGTGAAGGTTTATAAACTAAAAGAGGAGGCAGTTAGGGTAAGATATAAACGCTATTGGAGGAAAAGATGGGCTAATGAGAGCATAAGGGGAATGGGGTCGAAGAGGTTTGGGGTAGGTTTAAAAATGTAGTGTTAGAGTGTTCAGCAGAAGTTTGTGGTACAGGGGAAAATGGGTGCAGGAGGGGAAAAGGAGCGATTTGGGGGAATGATGATGTAAAGAGAGTAGTAAGGGAGAAAAAGTTAGCATATGGGGAAAAATTTTTTCAAAGTAGAAGTGATGCAAGGAGGGAAGAGAATATGGAGAAAAAGAGAGAGGTTAAGAGAGTGGTGAAGCAATGTAAAAAGAGAGCAAATGAGAGAGTGGGTGAGCTGTTATCAACAAATTTTGTTGAAAATAAGAAAAAGTTTTGGAGTGAGATTAACAAGTTAAGGAAGCCTAGAGAAAAAAATGGATTTGTCAGTTAAAAATAGGGAGGAGAGAGTTATTAAATGGAGAGTTAGAGGTAATTGGGAAGATGGAGGGAATATTTGGAGGAATTTTTTAAATGTTGATGAAGATAGGGAAGCTGTGATTTCGTGTATAGGGAAAGGAGGAATAACATCTTGTAGGAGTGGGGAAAAGAGCCAGTTGTGAGTGTGGGGGAAGTTCGTGAGGCAGTAGGTAAATGAAAGGGGGTAAGGCACCCGGGATTGATGGGAAAAGATAGAAATGTTAAAAGCAGGTGGGGATATAGTTTTGGAGTGGTTGGTGCAATTATTTAATAAATGTATGGAAGAGGGTAAGGTACCTAGGGATTGGCAGAGAGCATGCATAGTTCCTTTGTATAAAGGCCCAAAGGGGATAAAAGAGAGTGCAAAAATTTAGGGGGATAAGTCTGTTGAGTGTACCCCGGTAAAGTGTATTTGGTAGAGTTATAATTGAAAGAATTAAGAGTAAGACGGAGAATAGGATAGCAGATGAACAAGGAGGCTTTAGGAAAGGTAGGGGTGTGTGGGGCCAGGTGTTTACAGTTGGGAAAAATATAAGTGAACAGTATTTAGATAAGGCTAAAGAGGTCTTTGTGGCATTTATGGATTTGGAAAAGGTGTATGACAGGGTGGATAGGGGGGCAATGTGGCAGATGTTGCAAGTGTATGGTGTAGGAGGTAGGTTTTACTGAAAGCAGTGAAGAGTTTTTACGAGGATAGTTGAGGCTCAAGTTAGAGTACGTAGAAAAGAGGGAAATTTTTTCCCAGTAAAAGTAGGCCTTAGACAAGGATGTGTGATGTCACTGGGGTTTTTTAAATATATTTATAGATAGGGTTGTAAAGAGAAGTAAATGCGAGGGGTCTTGGCAAGAGGCGTGGACTTAAAAGATAAAGAATCCCCCACAGGGTGGGAGTTGTCACAGTTTGCTCTTTGCTGATGACCTGTGCTCTTGGGGAGATTCTGAAGAGAAGCTGCAGAGATTGGTGGATGAATTTGGTAGGGTGTGCAAAAGAAAAAAATTTAAAAGGTGAATACAGGAAGAGTAAGGTTATGAGGATAACAAAAAAGATTAGGTGATGAAAGATTGAATATCAGATTGGAGGGAGAGAGTATGGAGGAGGTGAACGTATTCAGATATTTGGGAGTGGACGTGTCAGCGGATGGGTCTATGAAAGATGAGGTGAATCATAGAATTGATGAGGGAAAAAGAGTAAAGTGGTGCATTAGGGGGTCTCTGGAGACAGAGAACTTTGTCCTTGGAGGCAAAGAGGGGAATGTATGAGAGCATAGTTTTCCCCAACGCTCTTATATGGGTGTGAAGCATGGGTGATGAATGTTGCAGCGAGGAGAAGGCTGGAGGCAGTGGAGATGTCATGTTGGGGCAATGTGTGGTGTGAATATAATGCAGAGAATTCGTAGTTTGGAAGTTAGGAGGAGGTGCGGGAAATTTCCAAAACTGTTGTCCAGAGGGCTGAGGAAGGGTTGTTGAGGTGGTTCGGGGCATGTAGAGAGAATGGAGCGAAAAAGAATAACTTCAAGAGTGTATCAGACTGTTAGTGGAAGGAAGGGGGGTAGGGGTCGCCCTAGGAAAGGGTTGGAGGGAGGGGGTAAAGGAGGTTTTGTGTGCGAGGGGCTTGGGACTTCCAGCAGGCATGCGTGAGCGTGTTTGATAGGAGTGAATGGAGACAAATGGTTTTTAATACTTGACGTGCTGTTGGAGTGTGAGCAAAGTAACATTTATGAAGGGATTCAGGGAAACCGGCAGGCCGGACTTGAGTCGTGGAGATGGGAAGTACAGTGCCTGCACTCTGAAGGAGGGGTGTTAATGTTGCAGTTTAAAAACTGTAGTGTAAAGCACCCTTCTGGCAAGACAGTGATGGAGTGAATGATGGTGAAAGTTTTTCTTTTTCGGGCCACCCTGCCTTGGTGGGAATCGGCCAGTGTGATAATAATAATAAAAAAACCTCTGGAACATCGTGTAGGAGCATTGCTATGTGTCTGCCAGCAGCATTGGTTGCTGAGTGAGAGTGCAGCATTTGGTGATGTGCATTGAAATCTCCACCCACAATAATACAGTCAGTGCGTGCTAGTGCGAGGAGCTCTGCAATGTCGAGGGTGTGTCTTGGGTTCTTGTAGATGTTATAGATGGTAATGGGCGCCCCAGGTATGTGCACAAGGATGGCTTGTACCTCGACATTATCCCCACAGTCCACAGGGTTGGCTATAACCTCATGAGGTATTGTATTGGATACAAATACAGCTGTGCCTCTGCAGTGAACGCCCGGGTCCGTGTGCCGAAAATACCCAGCAAAACCGGGTAGTCTTGGGCACATAGTCGGGACAGTCAGAGTTTCTTGTAGCAAGACGATATCAACCCGATCCCGAATTTACTGCCTCCAGCAAAAAGGTGCTGTTTGCCTCAGGCCCTGAATGTTTCCACTGTAGGACCTTGAGGGTGTGATTTGGTACCGAGGTTATTCCATCGATGTTGTTTCCTGAGTGGAGACTGAGTCCTGCCTGCTCTGAAAACCTGCAAAATTCTGGCACCCACTGTCTCCTCTTCGGTCAGAAGGCACACTCTCAGGGCGTACTGACCATCTGCCGGAATGCGCCTGTTGTTCCGTGGAGTTGATTGTGTTGAAAATTTAAGATCTGTGAACCCCTTGATGAGGTGCTACGAGATCCTCCCAGGTTTGAGGGCCTGCTTTGGAGTTGGGTTTGAAAGAGTGGATATTATCGGTTTTTGTGGTCTGTAGGGACTGCTGAGGGTTGGATTTCTTTATTGTATGCACCGTGGTCTGTTGCTGTATACCGGGTTTGGGGGTGGGCCGGGATCTGCTGGTGAGGTAAGGAGTGCCTGGGTTGTCGTGCTATGGCGGGGGGGCTCGTTTAGTGCCGCCTGCTGATCGCATTGACCAGATGCACCCTGTTGACGCCTCCTGTTCCTCTTGTTTCTGTTTTCTTCGTTGAGGTAGGGGTGCAGGAGGATTTTGACCTTGACGCCGGGTTTGAGGCTTCTTAGGGTTGGGAATTCCTGGGCAATGACTTGGGTTGGCTGCTGAGAGATCTGCATTTATGGCAGGGTTCTCTGCACTCATCGTTTGCTGAGAGTGATGATCCGTTCGTACCCTTTTTGCCGAGTTTTTGGCGTCTTCCAGAACTTCTTGAATTCTGCGAGCCCTCTCGGGGCCATCGAGGATTCCAGGCATGGTGTTTCTGCCTGCAGTTCGGTCATTGTGGAGTGGGTGGCGATGCATTTTTCAGCTTGGTGATGCATTCCTCGGTAGGGTGGTGCTGGCTGCGGGAACCACCGCGATTACTCTGTTCGGACAGAGTGCACCCAGGTGTCCATAGCGCTGACACTTGAAACAGCGAATGTTTCTGTTGTGAAGGTCCTGACATCGTACCTGCCCCAAGAACCGGGGTTTCCAGCTGGGATGGCAGTGGTCCTACATGCTGAATGAGGACCTGTCGGGTTGGGCATTCCCTGCCGTCTTTGCCTTGGACGTTGAGCTGACACCACACTGGGGTGAGCTGCTACTGCCTCGATGGGCATCATCAGGGGGTATCGCATCACTACACCCTTGGTGATCTTCTGCCGAGAGTCCAGTTCCTCCAGGGTGATGAGCGATCTGTCTCCATGACTCTCTTCAAGGTGGTATACATTTCCTTGTTGAGAGGAGTCAATATTGGTTCTCCCCTCAGTTGAACCATATCTTGAACTTCAGGTTGTGTCGTGATTCCAGGTATGAAACAACCCCATAGTGGGTTCTGTGGTCCCCGTAAGTCTTCACCTTGAATTTGCCAGGTCGGTTGAGCTAGTTTGCCTGCTCCTTGGACGGATGGCGCTTCTTCTTCTTGTCCACAGTGTTCCATCCCTCTTGGTTTTCGGGGGGTGGGGTGTTTATTTCCACACCTGTTTCTATTGTCGCTGGCTCCATGGTTGGGACTGTCAGATCTGCTACAATGTGAGCAGGATCTTCCTCTTCCTCTCGCAACTTCTTCGCTAGAATTTCGCCCCACATTTCCAAATCTGAGTCCTCCGTCGTGTTCATGGAGCATCGTGACCTCTTCTTTTCGGCAGAAGCCATGTGCCTATCTTGTGATAAGGTAGTGAACTCCGTTAACTGAGTGTGTGTCAATGGATTCTCGTGTGCAAACAATGCATGGACACAGAGTTTATATATAGGCTTTGAGTGAGGTGTATAACTAGTTGGACTTGTAGTAATAAATTGAGGTAAAACAATCAACCTGCACCTGAGTTAAAGAATATAAGAAAGAAGGAACACTGCAGCAGGCCTGTTGGCCCATACTAAACAGGTCCTTTAAAATTCATACCAATAACAAAACATTTGCCCAACCAAATTTTCAATGCTACCCAAGAAATAAGCTCCGATATGCAAGTCCCACTCAAATCCAACCCCTCTCACTCATAAGAACATAAGAAAGGAGGAACACTGCAGCAGGCCTGTTGGCCCATACTAGAATATAAGAACATAAGAAAGGAGGAACACTGCAGGAGCCCTGTTGGCTCATACTAGGCAGGTCCTTTACAATTCATCCCACTAACACAACATTTGCCAAATCCAATTTTCTATGCTACCCAAGAATATAAGCTCTGATGTGCAAGTCGTGGTGACGTGTACTTAGCTCTGTGAAGACCCGTTTGTGTGCTCTCTGTGAATCTGAACCAGTATGCCCTCTCTTGAGCAACTTTACCAGCAGCTGAGAGAAGAGCTCAGAGTTGCTAAGATGGAGATACGGCGATTAACGGAGGAGAACAAGAGGATTCGTAGTAGTCCTGTTGTGAGTCCCCATGTTAAGAGGGGAGCTTGTTCAGTGGCCGGGCAACATGGAACCAAGCTGAAGATCAAGAAAACGGTTGGAGAGGCAGAAACAACGAGAAACCAGAAGACTACCGTGGAAACTTCCAACCCATTCTCGGTGCTACCTGGGCGGGAAAGTGAGTGTTCTACTGAGAATGCCACAACGAGCACCAAAGAAGCATTGGCAGACATGAGTGAGACATCCCTAGAAACCCCAATGAAGACCATCGAGAACGTCTTGACGAATTCTACAAGTGGTGTAATGCTACCTGGCGAATGTGAGTCGACTACTCGGAGCATCACGATAGACAATGCCAAGGAAGGTAAAAACATTGTTGTTGTTGGGGATAGCCAGATTAGGTACATGGATAGGGCATTCTGCTTGAAGGATAGGAGTAAGAGGCAGAGAGTGTGTTTTCCTAAGGCTGGGATGAAGGATATTGTTAGCCGTCTAGATGACATCATGAGAGGTAATGGGAGCAATCCTATTATCTGTCTCAGTGCTGGAGGCAACGATGCTGGCAGACGTAGGAGTGAGGACCTGATTAGCAGGTATAGGTCAGCAATAGAGATAATTAGGAGGAAGGGTGGGAAACCTGTCATATGTGGCATTTTGCCAAGGAGAGGAGTTGGAAATGAATGGTTGTCCAGAGCAATTGGTGTCAATTGCTGGCTGGACAAATACTGTAAGGAGAATGCGGTAACATTCATTGACAACTGGGACCTCTTCTATGGCAGAAATGACATGTATGCCAGGGATGGGGTTCACTTATCTAGGTGTGGGGTGGGAGCACTGGCCAACGCAGTGGAGGGAGCTGTTAGGTCTTTAAACTAGGAATAGTTAGTGGTATGGGTTTTTGCGGGAAAACTGTGAAGTCTCAGGGTAGTAATATGAGTACTTGGAGAACTAGTAATAGGCAAAATGAGGTGGATATTGGAAAGCCAGTGGCACTAATTGACAAGGACAGTAATAGGTTTAGTGGAATAACAGAAAGGAGCAGGAAGGGTAAAGAGAAACATAGGTAACATAGATGTATTTGTCATTACTGAGACGTGGTTTAATTAAAAAAGTTAGGACATGCCTGCAGAATGTCACATTCAGGGTTTTAAATTGTTCCAAGTAGATAGAAGTATCGGGAAGGGGGGTGGGGTGGCATTGTATGTCCGAGATCGCTTGAACTGTTGCATAAAAACGGGTATTAAGTCTGAAGTAACACATACAGAATCTGTTTGGATAGAATTTTCAGAGGGGCATGAAAAATTAATTTTAGGTGTGATATACCGTCCCCCAAATTTAGATAGGGGCCAGGGGAGACTACTATGGGAGGAAATTGTTAGGGCCACAAGGCACGATAGTGTAGAAATTCTAGGAGACTTTAACTTTAGTCTATTGTTTGGGAAATTTCTTGACGGGGAAATTTAGAATCATAGACTTCTTAAAAGTATTTCAGGATTTTTTTTTTGAAGAGTTTTGACAAAACCTACAAGGGGTAAAACCCCCTTGACTTACTTCGGGCAAAAAATGAACCCCTTTTAATAATTTAGAAGTTTCAGAGGAACTGGGGTAGGCCCACAAACTTTAACATTTAGAATTGAATGGAATTGAAGTGGGGAAAATCATAACAGCCCCAGATTTTCCCCCTTGCAGATTCGATGGGTTAGAGAACACTTATCATCTGTTGACTGGGGTAACGAAGAGAGCTATCAAATAAATTTTTTCGAAACAATACATCTGCCAAAGAACGTTTATCCTTTTAAAGAAATTAAAGATCAAATAGAAATGAGAAAAAATGGGAAAAAAGGGGCTAAATATCTACTGGGCATAAAAAAGGGAAATTTATGGGTATAAAAAGAGGCGAGGGTCATCTTATAATCAGTATATTGACATTAAAGGGCTTTAAAAAAGGGGATAAGAAAAGCAAAAAGGGACTATGAATTAAATTTTGCTAGGGATTCTAAAACAAACCAAAAAGTTTTTTCCAGGTATATAGAACCCAAAATCAGAGAAAGTAGGTCCCTTAAAAATAACTATGGGCATCTTACGACAAAAAATAAAAAGTGCTCGATTTTAAATAATTATTTTCTCTCGGGGGTTTTTACAAGGGAAGAACTAATAATATTCCGGGAATTATTTTTATAGTGGGCCAGAAAAAGATAAAATTTTGTAAGTAAAGGACAAAGTGCAACTAAATTAGTAACACACGTATAGTGAAAAAGGTTGTGAAGCGTTTGACCCACTGAAACAAAAAAAGCACCGGGTCCTGTGAGGTTTTTTGGGAAAAAAATGGTATAAATACCGACACATGGAAATATAAACAAAAAGCGTTAAAGTGATCCTTTATTTCAAGTTTCACCCACACATGGGCTTTTCAAGACACACGGTCTACGGGGTTGGGAAAATACGAGGGTTTTTTTAGTCATGTCAGAATGTTGAGGTCAGGTGGGATGCAGATCTGATGATCTACCGGTGGGGTTATAGTCTTGGGTAGCTTGGCAGTGGTATTGGACAATTGTAGACCTTCTTGCATGTTCTATGTTTCTTATGTGGGATAGCGATGATGAAGTTTCTTGGCGAGTGGTTCCTAGCTATGTTATATAAGCCATTGATCTGGTTGAAATTGTGGCTATAGAGATAAGCGATGATTCAAGGATTCTTCTGTATTGAGTGTAGTCTTTGTTAGGCTATATAGTCTTCAGAGTTTCTGTTAGTTAATTAAATGGTTGTGATGAATTGCAATGTTGTACACAGATTCCTTGTATCGTCAGTCCTGCTTGCATATTGGGTGATTCTGAAATGCGTGTTTTGAGGTCTTCTTGATGTTTCGCTCCACATATAATTTGTTGCAGCATTACAAGGATTATTTATATCCACCTGCAGACGGATGGAGGCTTGTCCTGTCCTACTACTGGTGATGTCCCTTATGGTCGTGTTGTTGGATGTAGTACTTGGCATGATGGTTTGGCAAATAGATGTTGGAAACATGTTAGGCAATGGAGTTTGTTAGGGGAGGACTAATGTATCTCTCTCGGCAGTGTCCTTCGTCCTGGGTGTGTTGAAGATGTTTAATGCCCCCCGTCTGCAGTCCTCTGATTGAAGTGACGAGGATAGTGGAGTTTAGAAAATAACTTGTTTCAATTTATAGTGCATTCTTCCTCAAGGAACTTCATTGCTGCAGAATTCTATGCACGTAGGAAAGCAAGCCCTATAATCACACCACCGTTTGTTTTTGGAGTCGTGTGAAGTATAAGTGGAGAAGATATGAGCGTTTGGTTGGTTGGGTTTTTCTGATAGACTTTAAAACGTAGTTCGTGGTCAGCTTTGCAGAGGCAGAACATCAAGGAAAGGAAGAGTGTTGGTCGAATTCTTTCAAGGGAATCTGGATTGAAGCTCGACCTGTTGATGCTTGTCCTGGAGAGCATGAACGTTGAAGCGTTTAGAGTTATGAGAGAATGCGTCAAACATACGGAGCCAGGTGGACAGACGAAGGAATAATGGTGAGAAACGTTCGGCTTCCAAGAGTTCCATCTGTATAAGTTCGCCAGGACTGCACTGAGTGGCGAACCCAGGTAGTCCAAAAGTCTGCTTGAAAGAGGTGATTTCGAAGCCCCCAACACATAGTTCACAACAAGGTCGATGAAATCGCTGGCTTGGGAATGGGAAGATCAAGTGAATCGTCAATTTTCCTGCGCAAGAGATTCGATGGCTTGTGTAGTAGGTACTTTGGTGAATAGGGGAGTCACGTCAAGGCACAGTAGAAAGTTTCTTGTGTCCTGATGTTTGATGTTGGCGAAATTCGTATTGAGAAGATCACTCGAGTGATTTGAGATGTGCTGGACTGATAGTGTCCCAACGATTAGAGAGGTGTTTGGCGAGAATTCCTGAGAGCTGGTGGGAGGCGACTGCCTATCCCCGAGGATATGAGGGCCTCAGTGGATAACCAGCTTGTGAGTCCCTTTGCAGCCATACTTTCTAGGCAGGTCTGGGGGTTGCTGGGCATGTGTGCAGAATTTCTTCTTTGTTTCTGAGCCCCTCAGAATGCGGCGAGTCCTTTTGAAGAAAAGTTTTAGTAAGGTTTGTCCACGTTGGTTAGTTTTGAGAGGTTTGTAGGTATCTGGGTCATTAAGTAATCGAGCCATTTTGGTTCCTGTAATCGTCAGTGTTCATGATAACAACACCACCTCCTTTATCAGCGGTGGTGAACGCCTAATGGTTCGTGTCTTCCTGCTAAAACCTTGAGTGCATTGATGTAACGACGAGTATTGCTGGGAGCTGCGTGTTCAATACAAAGTTCAAAGTTATTCTCTATAAGATTACAATGCTGATTTTTACAGAAATTTGGTTATTGTTTGGTTTACATGTATGTAAATTGTGATTACAGAGTGTACCACTAGAACGCTTAGCAAGGCTAGGCATTTCTGGTCCATACTTACTTATTATTCTTAATTGGTAAAATATTATACAAATTAATGAAGGTAAGTTTGGTATTATGGCAAGTGACTAAATACTATTTATGAGTTTAGCAATGTGAATTGACTTTTGTTTTGCACAGTAATATAGTTTACAGTATTGGAGTATCACAGGAGTCATTATTTAATTTAAGACTGAGATTAATATTTCTGTTATAATGGTCACTATGAGTCTGAGCGACTGTAAGTGTGACCAACCAGGTGGTATTCGTGTAGTTAGTTGACGGGTGTATCAGGAGATAAGGATGTTTTCGAATGAGGTAGTTTCTGCGCAGGTGATGATATGTGTCTGCAGTTCTAGAGTTCTCAGGTAGGGTATTTCCAGGATTTTAGGGTCCTTATGACATACATTGAATTTTTTTGTAAAGGTTTGAGTCGACACGGGGAATGTCGTAGAGATGTTTGTGTCTGGTGTTATGCTTGTGGGTTCTGTCACAACTATCAAGAAGCGTTTTTAGTCAAGGTATATTAAGTTAAGGCCCTGTAGATATAGATAGGCACAGTAGTAAGTGTGGATGTACTGAACTGAGTAAGTCTAGATCTTTGAAGAGTTGGGAGGGGTGTGCGTGCCAGGGATGGGATTTAAGTGATTATTCTACTCAGCTTTTTTGTTTGGGTTATTATTTGGCTTTAGTGTGTTGCTGCCAGAGTTGATCCCCAAGGCACAATACGCAAAAAGCATAGGTGAGGCGTGGATAATAAGTGAGTGGTAATAAGTGTAGAAGGGCATTTTGCGGCACGTAGTATCGTATCTTGGAAGGAACCCAACCGGTTGTGGATACTTTTTTTTGGCTATATGCTGGATATGGGTGCTGAAATTCAGTTGTTGTCAAGGTATAACCCTAGGAATTTCCCCCATTATTTCTGGTAATTAGAGTGTTGTCCCACTTAATGTTAATTTGTGCATCTTCTGCTCTGCTACCAAACAATAATATAGTAAGTTTATTGTCAGTGTTAAGCCGTAAGTTTATATTGGCTGTCATCCAAGTCGATATTTTAATCAGACTCCTCAATTCACAATGTGTTGAGGGTGGCAAGATAGGGTGAGAGATACATAAGTCGTGTCCTCAGCAAAGGAGAATTGGGTTTCAGGTGTTGGATACGTTTTGGAAGGTCAATGATGATGATGAGGAAGAGCAGGCGGACCAAGGACACTTCCCTGCGGAACTCCAGTATCAATTGGCCGTGTTGCGATGCTGTGTCTTAATGGTGACGTAAAACTGATACCTATTATGTAATGAAAGATTTGAAATAAGCAAGCGCATGCCTCTTATACCGTATTGGTACAAGTTGTGGAGTAAGGATTTGTGGTTTACTGTGTCAAAAGCTTTTCTTAGGTCAAATAAAAATTCTAGTGGAAATTCTTATTTATCCAATGCTGGGTAAAGCAGATCTAGCCATTTTTATGATTCACATTAGTGCTTTATTTTTTCCTGAAATCCAAACTGGCAGGTTTGAGTATGTTTTGAGCCGTTATAAATGAATACAAGTCTCTTTGTAAACGAGTTTCCAAAGAGATTTTGGAATAGCAATGGTAAGTTAGATAATGGCCTATATTGTTTATGTCTTGGGGTCACCACCTTATGTAATTGTGTAACCCTTGCCATCTTGAGTTAGTTTCGGGAAGGTGCTAGTCTCTATTTGACTTAGTTAAAAAGATAAAGAAATAGCATGCAAAGGACATGGGCCCCTCGCTTGTAACAGTAATGGTGGGACATGAGACAAGATTCCCCGAGTTATTTTAATTGACTTTATGAACCCAATGAACTTTCCGTGGGCTCAGTTGGTGCAAATAGAAGGATTAGGGAAATTTCTATCCCATATAGGTAGTCCCTCGGTATGGGCATTGGTATGTGGGATTTTACTGGCGAGAATAGATCCTATGAAGTTTGAAGAAGAAGTCCGTTTATCTTGTTAAGCTGTGTCAGTGGATGTAGTGGTGTTTCATTAGGTTTAGTTAGGACAATATTCTTGGTTTTTTCTCTTCAGTATGTGGGTCCCTAGAATCTGAGAGAGTGTTTTCCAGGTCTTTTTTATATCTCCACTAGTGTCTGTGATTCCTACTAGAGTAACGTATAGTTGTTTGGCTTTTTTTTATTACTTGGTGAGGAGCTGATTGAATAGTGTTTAAGAGTATCTTTGTGTATTAAGCCCTGTCTATATAGCTTTTCATATTGGTGTTTCTGTCTATGGAATTCAGAATGGTGCTGGTTAGCCATGGCGAACCAACCGTTTGAGGTTTTGTGATCTGTTTTGTTTTTATAGACATATGTATGTTTATAGTCTAAGTAATTTGTTAGAAAGATTGTCTGTCCCGTCATCAATAATCCGTTGGCCTTGGTAGCAATTCTGTAGGCCAATCAAACATCTCAGGTCAGCTGTCCGAACTCCTTACTGAGGCCCGTCGTCATGGAGCTAAATGAGACTTTTGTTTTCAAGTGGTTGGTTTACTATGTTTTGTCAGGAGGAAGGTAGGGTAGTTGGTCTGTAGTGCTATCTGTGATTATCCCCTGATTAAGGGGGCTAGTATATTGGTCCTAATATGTGGTCTATTACTGGTTGCACTTGTCTCAGTGACTGGTTGGTTTAGTATTATTGTGGTATGAGAAGGGGTTGTCAAATTGTTTGATGAAATCAGGTACCAGGCTGATCATCTAGTAAGCCTATGTTGATGTGAAGTCTCCAGCTAAAAGAGAAGGTGGGTGCTTATTCCATTTGTCTGTTTTTATTAGTGACTTTAATTTCCTCACTGAAATTTGGATGTTTTTGTGTGAGTATCCGGTAAGATGGTCAACCGGGAGTGTTTATAGGTGTCTTAAGGTTTTTTACTGTAAAATTAGCAAAAATGTATTCCCCATGATTCATCACAAAGCAAGTGGTGCTAAGACAAGGATAATTGGTTTAGAGTAATAGATTGCAATAACCACCCCCAACTTGGTTTTGTTCTGCAGTTGTGAATTGCTGTGTATCCTGGATAAGGAGGTAGATAACTATTGTGTCCTGCTTAAGCCAGGTCTCAGTACGAATATAATTGCAGGAGAAGGGTGTCTTTAGTGATTCAAGGAGTGCTAGGAGGTCACATAGTGTTTTAGCTTATTAGGAACCTGATTTGAAGTTCAGTACTACGATAGACTTTTAGCATTGTTTAGGATAGTGGTGGCTTGTGATCTGTGTAATAAAGGCCAGTTACTTTCCAATAGGTTTTGATTAGGGATGTCAGATTATGGAGTGGTTTAGAATCAGGGTCAGACGTGATCAACCATTTCTAGGTTTAGAATTATGGTTATTTATATCCTGAGTTTTGTGTGAGTTCTGACTACGAATCTGTAGTGGTTTGAGAAGTTGGACAAGTATATAGCTAGAGTATTTTGGTCATGTAGGGTATAGTCACTACTACAAATAATGAAGTTGATGTTGTCTGTTGTATGAGCTGGATTGAACGAAAGTACAACTAGGTTATAAAACTAGTAATATAAAAAATACAAAATAAAAATAAACAAGACTCTCACTTGTAATTGGCTAAGTCTTAAATGACTTTTGTGGAGTCTATATTTTGAGACTAGAGTGAGCTAAAGTACAATAGTTTAATCTAATAATATAAAAGTAACAATTTAAAAAATAGCACTAGTCTCCTCACAGTAATATGCAACTATGGTCTAATATAGTGAATTTGGTATTGACTATGGTCTTGAGGTAGAATGAGCTATGGTACAACTGATGCCTTGAAGATAGCCTTTTTGGAAGTCGGAGTCATTGTGTCCTGTAGTTTTTTTCGATGAATTGAGGCTTGATTTGGTTTCAGTAATTTCCTGTTGCGAAGTTGAGGCGCTAAGCTGAGGGCTTCAGTTTCTGTGGTTGACAGTGGATGAGATGAAAGATTTTGAATAATTTCAGGTCTTCCTAAACTTTTCCAATTACTATTATTGCAGAGTGTTTGTAGTTTTCTAGTAAGACTGATCTTCTGTTGAACATTCGCTGTGGTAACTCTGCTGCGAATGATTTCGGCGGTGCGTCTATTCATGTTGCCCCGGAGTGTTGTGCCTAGTGTTCTGGCTATAGGCTTCTTCCTACGTGCACTCAGAATCTGCAGCAATGAGTTCCTTGAGGAAGAATGCACTATAATTGAACAAGTATTTTCTAAACTCCACTGTCCTCGTCACTTCATCAGAGACTGCAGACGGCGGGCATTAAACATCTTCAACACACCCAGAGAAGACACTGCCGAGAAGAGATACATAGTCCTCCCCAACAACTCCATTGCCAAACATGTTTCCAACATCTTTGCCAAATCCTCTTTCCCAAGGTAATCTACCTCCACAACCACGACCATCAGGACATCACCAGTATTGACAGGACAAGCCTCCATCCTCCCTGGACAGGGTATACTAATCCTTGTAATGACTGCAACAAATTCTATAGTGGGGCGAAACATCAAAGACCCTCCAAACACGCATTTCAGAACACCAATAAGCAAGCAGGACTGACGATATCAAGGAATGCCTGTGTACAACATCGCACATCACACAACCATTTAAATTAACTAAAAAAACTCAAGACTTATAGCCAACGAAGACAACACTCAATACAGAAGAATCCTGGAATCATCGCTTATCTCTATAACCAACAATTTCAACCAGAACAATGGCTTCTATAACATAGCTGAACCACTCGCCAAGAAACTTCTTCAGCGCTATCCCACATAAGAACATAGAACACTGCAGAAGGTCTACAACTTGTCCAATACCCCTGCCAAGCTAACAAAGACTCTATAACCCCACCCGGAAGATCATCAGATGCAGCATTCTCCACCTGACCTCAACATTCTGACATGACTATAAATACTCTCGTACCTTCCAACCCCAGGTATATCGTGTAGGAGCATTGCTATGTGTCTGCCAGCAGCATTGGTTGCTGAGTGAGAGTGCAGCATTGGGTGATGTGCGTTGAAATCTCCACCCACAATAATACACTCAGTGCGTGCTAGTGCGAGGAGCTCTGCAATGTCGAGGGTGCGTCTTGGGTTCTTGTAGATGTTATAGATGGTAATGGGCGCCCCAGGTATGTGCACAAGGATGGCCTGTACCTCGACATCCTCCCCACAGTCCACAGGGTTGGCTATATATACCTCGTGAGGTTATTGTATTGGACTACAAATACAGCGTGCCTCTGCAGTGAATGCCCGGTCCATGTGCACGAAAATTCCCAGCAAAACAGGGTAGTTGCTAAACAATGGAGACCCCACACACCTGTTGGGTGGCTGCCTCGACCTTACCTTCGGGTCAAGACAACTCGCAGCAGGAAGCCACATGGGAAACCCCATCCGCTCACCCTGTCAGTGACCACTTTGCAGTGATCACGCTCCTTCAATCATCAAGCACAGTCCTCCACAGTTTGCTGCCTCCTAGATGGGAACAAGAGGAGTGCCAACTGGAAGGTTTACAGGAGTTATCTTTCATGACTGGTGGTCCACATACTCTCTATCTGAAGACTGTGATACGGCTGAACAGGACTATCACTGTTCTCATCCAGGCATCAGAGTGCGCAATTCCAAAGAAGTCTGCAAGGACCAGCTCCACAAAAGAGGACTGGTGGTTCTAGACAACGACGAAGGTGCGGGAGCAGAACCACCGCATCAACTCTTGTAGGAAGCATTACAGCGTAACCCTACGGCAGAGAACAGGATACTCTGGAGCAATTGTGCAGCATGCCGCAGAATACACTCTCAGAGTAAAACTGAGAAATGCTGGAGTGGTGCTCAACATTCGGGCAATCACACCACCTTATCTGATATATGGGGCAAGCTCCAACATAGCACTGGCAAGAGCATAAGCCGAGAGGCCAGCCAGCACACCCGAACCCATCCCAGGAAAGCAGAGAAACTAGTGGAGCTTTTCACTTCCAGGGGAGCCTCCACTCAGCTTCCCGACAGGACATCCTGAATATACAGGACGGATCTTCTGCCACAGCGCCAGCTAACGATACAAGCTGCATGTGAGTCGGAAGATGTGACAGATGTAGACCTCACGGACTTTGAACTCCGACATGCCATTTAAGAACAAGGTGACACTGCCCCGGGCATCGAATGGTGTGACTACGTCCATGATTCACGGGCTGGGCAGAAGTGGATGGTGGAGGCCCAACTAGACGTCATTAACAAGTCGTGGGGGGGGGGCCAGGACACATTCCCACAGGCTTGGAAGAAAGCTACAATCGTACCAATTCCAAAGCCCGAACGACCCAGGCAGTATGAACCCATATCGCTGACCAGCTGCCTTATCCAAGACTGCTGAGAGGATGGCGTTAAAACCGCCTCCTAATGAAAACTTGGACCCTCTCATCATCCAACCTATTTGGCTTCACCAAAGGAGTGGTAACAGCAAGTGCATAACCACTCTACTAAGCCATTGCTGACAAGTAACAAAAAACCTAGTATTGTCGTCTACCTCGACTTGAAAAGGCATTTGACTAGCCAGCCCCACAGCAATTCTGGCAAAACCTAGCTCGGAAGTGCAATCAAAGGACGCCTCCCTGGCCTGGAGAGAGTCCTACCTTAGGGCAGGCAAGGCCTGTGTCATCCTTTCGAGTGACACTACTCTTGCCTTTACATCCCTGGGAAATAAAAAAAAAAAAAAAAACCGGTACGCCACAAGGAGGTGTGCTCAGTCCAATACCATTACCCTTTTTAACATCCTAATGCAGAACTTGTGACCTTCCCCTTTCATAGTGGTACAACCAGCTCCTCAGGCGATGCTGATGACTGCATCGTGTAGTGAATGGGAAGGCAATTTAGAACGACAGGCTCAGAGAGCTTTGTTGGACCTAATTACGCAGTCTTAGCAAAGGAACTAGTCCTCAAGCATCTCGGCCGATGAAATCTCTTGCAATGATGTTCAAGTGACCAATCTTGTATTAGATTACGTATTCAGGATATAGAACTTGGAGTGACAGCTCGCTACTGTACTGGGAATCTACATTGATAAAAAGCTGACCTTTCAGAAACAAGCCGAGTATGTCAGGTCACTGCTCTACTCAGACTCAACGCCATGAGAGGCCCATGACGAGCATAAAACCGTGCAGGCAGAGCAAAGATGTACTTTCGCTTGTACTATAATACAAGCTATACGCTCGCTCATTGACTACGGTGCACCGGGCTTTACTCATCTCACTTTCCGCAGAGCAGGAAAAGAGTGGAGGTCGTACAAAATCAGGCGATAAGAACTATGCTTGGACCCCCATCTGGACCAACACCGTATGTCTCAGATCTGAGGTCCGGCTTCCTTTCCTTGCTGACAGAGTAAGATACATAAATGCCTGCAAAGTCCGACGATTCTGCACAGGCAGCATGGTATCACCGGTCCCACTAGGAGACGATATTTCAACCATGGGTCACAAGAATCCCACTCATCGTTCAACGGACTACTCCTGATTCTTTCGTTTTTGTGCTGCAGGTGCGGAAGCTGCTGCCTATGACAACTACACCCTTGAGAAGAGGTTGTGACCTTCCTGGTTGCTGGTACCATCCACCACCTCCCCTGGCGCCCAGGATCCTGCCCGATGTTTGCATCATGCAGCTTACCCCCATCTCTAAGCGTCTCTGCAGTTTCAGAAACACTCTCCAGCAATCATGCTGAGACAAGGCATGGCAGTGGCAGAGGGAGGCACATGTGCAGTGTGATTCACAGATGGTTTCTGATCGACCTGGACAGGAAGAGAGCACAGCTGGACTGTAGCCACAAATGTTCACATCACATTAAGGCTGTGCGACTCCCTGAGCACTGGCACGATACCTTCAAGCTGAGTTGGTGTCGATTCAGCAGGGCAATTTGTCCACATGCCCTAATACGACATCGACTCCGAGACCTGTCATACATGTTGATTCCACGTTCTGCAATCAATGCCCTCTCCATCCTCACCACAGACAATGTTCACGACACATCACATCGATCCAGAGCATTATGACACCTTAATAGTTCAGGGTATAACAGAACCGACATTGAACTGGATCCCCAGCCATGCTGGCATCCGGGAAATGAGGCGGCAGATGAGTGCAGCCAAGGCAGCAACAGACTTATATCCACATGTTGGGATTACTTGTCCCAATACAGCATACGCAGACCAAACTGTGGCAGCCAAAGCCATGAAACGTATGGGGGAGGTCTTAAGTGATACCTCCATCTCAACAGTGGTAACCGACAGCGAACTCAGAGAGAACCACCCCCTCCATATGAATAGAAGCTGTCCAGAGGCACAGTGTAACCGCATCCATCGGCTTCGTGTGGGACTTCCCACAGCCAAGATGATGGTAGACAAGGCTGAGAGAGAGTGTGCCAGTACGTCAGCACGTTGTCCAGCGGCCCCTAAACACACTATTCTTCTGGAGTGTGAAGTTAATGAGAAACGCTCCGCAGGACAACTAGGAGTGATATTCTCCTCCCGAAGAGGACCCAGAGATGACAGCGGCCGACACTAGTGTACCAAGGAGTCAACGAACCAGACAAGCGCGTTACTGTGATAACGACATATCCCTCCGCTCCTCGCTAGTTCCCACAGTTAGGAGTACATTACGGTGTTTGTCGCTATGAAGATGCACCAGGTTGAACTGACCAGAAGAGGCTTGGACAGCATATGTCGCATCATTGTCGAAACCTTTCTCCCTCGGAGCCAGAAGAACGGGTCATCGGCAAGATTGAACCCTTGCCAGGACTTACGGTCTTTTGGGCGAACCATCAAACATACATACAACCCCCAGGATAGATCCGTGTGTGACTTGACAAAAGCCCAACTGTGTGGGTGAACACGTTGTCAATAATGATCACATTAAACTGCATTTGTGTTATATTTCCATTCTTGTCCGTATTCTTATACCAGTTTATTTCCTCGTGTCAAACACTGAGTCAGTAGAAATGGATCCTCACACAGAGAATACCTGGACCTTCTTCAAAGGCTTACTCACTTTCGCAACGGACAAACAATTATTTCTTCGGATTGCATCCAAGAAATGTTCTTACCAAGAGACTACAACAAACCTCCTCATATTGCCAACATCAAACCAACCTTTCTCCCCCGCTACCAGCTCGGTACCTTCCTTGAAGAGTGTGCAGATGACTTTAACAATGCTACAAAGGAAGCTTTTCTCCCAAGCCAGAACACAAAATCACACACTTCCGGGGCAAACATGAACAGACGCAACCGCCGAAATCATTCGCAGCAGGAGTTACCTCAGCGAGATGTTTCAACAGAAGATCAGACTACTAGGAAACTACTAACCTCTGCGATAAATAGTAATTGGAAAAGTTTAGGAAGACCTGAATTATTCAAAATCTTTCATCTCAGTTCCCACTGTCAACCACAGAAACTGAAGCCCTCAGCTTATGCCTCACATTAGCAACGGAATTACAAACCAAAACAAGACTCAATTTCATCGCCAAAAACTACAGACACTATGACTCCGACTGGTTCCAAAAAGGCTATCGGTTCAAGCATCCTCTCAGCGATGGCCTCGCACACGCAGGCTCCGCCAGTCATACGTGCGACGTTAACGATCAAGATGCACTCAAGGTTTAGTCGTAAAGAAGAGCACGACACCAATTAGGTGGTCAGCCACTGCTTGATCGAAGGAGTTGTGTGGTGTTTTGTTTATCATGAAGCACTGACGATTACAGGAACTCAAATTACCAATCTACTAATCTCGAGACCCAATACCTACTAACCTTCTCACAACTAACGCAGAGTGCACAAAGCGCTAACTTAAAACATTTATGGTCAAATTGGGTACTAGGACTCGCCGCATTCTGAGGGGCTCAGAACAAGGGAAGAAACTTCTGCACACCATGCCCAGAATGTACGGCCTGCCAAAGACTCACAAGCCTGGTATCCCACTGAGGCCCGATATCCTCGGGAATAGCAGTGCTCCCCACCATCTTCTCAGGAATTCCGACCAAACACCTCTCTAAAACTCTTGGGCACTATCAGTCCAGCACATCTCAAACACTCGGGTGATCTTCTCAATCGCATTCGCAACATCAACATCAGGAACAAGAAACTTTCCAGCCTTGGAAGTGACTTCCCTATTCACCAAAGTACCTAACTACACAAGCCATCGATCTCTTGCGCCATGAAAATTGACGATTCACTTGATCTCCCCATTCCAGCCAGCGATTTATCATCCGACCTTGTGAACTATGTGTTGGCCTTTACTGTTTCTCCCTCGAAAACACCTCTTGCAGCAGACTTTTGACTACCCAGGCGGGTTTCGCCACTCAGTGCAAGTCCTGGCGAACTTAACATGAACATCTAGAAGCCGAACGTTTCTTCCCAACAACCACCATATCCCTTCGTCTGTCACTGGCTTCCTTATGTTATGACGACATTTCCCTCATAACTCCTAAACGCTTCACCGTTCAAGCTTCTCTCAAGACAAGCTCACCAGTCGACCTTTCAATACATTTTACACTTGAAGAAGAAGTCGACAACACTCTTCCTTTCCTTGATGTTCGTCTGCAAAGCTTGACCACGAACTTCGTTTTAAAGTCTATCGAAAACCCACCAACCAAAACGATCTTCTCCACTTCTACTCTCAACGACACCAAAACCAAACGTATGTGATTAAAGGCTTCTTCCTACGTGCACTCAGAATCTGCAGCAATGAGTTCACTTGAGAAAGAATGCACTATAATGGACCAAGTATTTTCTAACTCCCACTATCCTCAGTCAATTCATCAGAGACTGCAGACGGCGGCATTAAACATCTTCAACACACCAGAGAAGACACTTGCCGAGAGAGATACATAGTCCTCCACAACAACTCCCATTGCCAAACATTATCCAACATCTTTGGCAAAAACATCATTCCAAGTATCTAACCTCCACAACCCGACCATCAGGACCAGCACCATAGTAGACGGACAAGCCTCCATCCTCTGCAGGGGTATACATAAATCCATGTAATGACTGCAACAAATTATATGTGGGCGAAACATCAAGAGACCTCCAAACACGCATTTCAGAACACCAATATGCAAGCAGGACTGACGATACAAGGAATGCCTGTGTACAACATCGCAATTCACACAACCATTTAATTAACTACAGAAACTCAAGACTTATAGCCAACGAAGACAACACTAAATACAGAAGAATCCTGGAATCATTGCTTATCTCTATAACCAACAATTTCAACCAGAACAATGGCTTCTATAACATAGCTGAACCACTCGCCAAGAAACTTCTTCATCGCTATCCCACATAAGAACATAGAACACTGCAGAAGGTCTACAACTTGTCCAATACCCCTGCCAAGCTACCCAAGACTCCATAACCCCACCCAGTAGATCATCAGATGCAGCATTCTCCACCTGACCTTAACATTCTGACATGACTATAAATACTCTCGTACCTTCCAACCCCAGATAGATCCGTGTGTGACTTGAAAAAGCCCACTGTGTGGGTGAAACGTTGTCAATAAAGGATCACATTATACTGCATTTGTGTTTATATTTCCATGAGGTTTTTTCAAGGGTTCTAAAGGAATGCAAAATGGAAGTCTGTGAACCATTAACTAATATTTTTAATTTATCTCTTCAAACAGGTGTAGTGTCTGATATGTGGAAGATGGCTAATGTAATTCCTATTTTTAAAACAGGGGATAAGTCGTTACCGTCAAATTACCGCCCAATAAGCCTGACCTCAATTGTAGGCAAATTACTAGAGTCAATTATAGCTCAAATTATAAGTAGTCATCTCGATAAGCATAGCTTGATTAATGATACTTGAAAAAGCCCACTGTGTGGGTGAAACGTTGTCAATAAAGGATCACATTATACTGCATTTGTGTTTATATTTCCATTGTGTCAGTATTTTATACCATTTATTTCCAAATAACTAAATTACCGTCCAATAAGCTTGAATTACCGTCCAATAAGCCTGACATCTATAGTGGGCAAGATATTACTGGTGACCTGTACTTAACTCAGTAACCTCTCCATCCGTAACAAGAAACTAAGCAGTTTGGATGTGACTTCCCTCTTCACAAAAGTACCTACCAAAAAAGCCATCGAGGTTCTACGACGTAAAGTCAACCAGGACCTTAATCTTCCTTTACCTCCCGGAGATTTTGTTGACTTGATTGAACTCTGTGTTAATTTCAACTGTTTTTCTTTCAATAACAAGCTCTACAAACAAACCTACGGCATGGGAATGGGGTCCCCAATAAGTGCATTCTTAGCCAACTTATACATGCGCAACAGTTAGACAACTTTATTCCGAAACGTTTCGCCTACTGTGTAGGCGAAACGTTTCGGAATAAAGTTGTCTAACTGTTGCATATGTGTCTTACCTAACAATCTGTCGGTATTGTATACCATTTTGATGTTCAACTTATACATGGAACACCTAGAGTCCGAACACTTTGCCAACATCATCCCTTCAAGCGTCACTTGGTTACGTTACGTGGACGATGTCCTCGTAATAACTCCAAAACGTTTTGATGTACGGGATCTTCAGGCAAGGCTCAACGCAGTTGAACCAGCGATTCAGTTTACACTAGAAGAAGAGTCCAATGACAAGCTACCTTTCCTCGACGTCCTCATTCACAAAGTAGACAACAACCTAAGATTTCAAGTTTATCGGAAACCCACCAATAAAAATGATCTCACACACTTCTATTCAAGTCAAGATACCAAGACCAAAAGAGGCATCATCATCGGGTTTTTCCTAAGAGCATACCGAATTTGCAGTCCTGAGTTTCTTGACGAGGAATGTACTTACATTCACCAAACATTCACTGAGTTACAATTTCCTTCTTTTTTCATCAAAGACTACAAGAAAAGAGCTCTTCAGATCATCAATTCTCCACGCATTAACACCGCTCCCAACAAAGTTATAATTCTTCCCAACAGCCAGGTTGCACTAAACGTCTCAAAAGTACTTTCACAAGCTAACACCAGAGTCGCCATCGCTTCTACCACATCAATAAAGAATCTAACCAGGACAAAACCCAAGCACCACGAACCAGTCAATGCAGGAGTTTACAGTATACCCTGTGGAGGCTGTGACAAGATCTACGTAGGTGAAACAGCAAGAAACCTCGACACCCGCCTCAATGAACACATTTACGCATGTAGGAACGACAACTTAAACAACGCCTGTGTACAACACCAAAATTTCACCAATCATCTCATGAAATTCAGAGACGCCCAATTAGTGATCAAAGAAACTAATTTCCGCAGACGCAAGTGCCTCGAATCAGCACTGATCGCTATTTTGAATACAATTAAACAAAACAACGGCAGCTTCACCATCTCCGAAGTCTTAGCAAGAATCCTCCTGAAAACAGTAAACCCTGCCATCACATAGTCTCTCCTGTTATACTACACAAAGCACATTACAGAGAGTGAACACTGATAAAAACCTGCCTCTTTCCTGTCTATATTTGTCCAACATGTTTTTATGTTACCCAAGTAATAGCTTTTATATCCTTTTACTCATGTACGAATTAATTGCTCTTCCATATTGTATTATTTTTGTTACTACTACTACTACTACTACCACTACCACTAGTGAATATCGAAATGTTACCTCACTAGTATTACACCTCACTCTGAGCCTTTATATACCTTCTGTGTCCATGTATTGTTTGTAATGGCTTGATAAAGCTCCTGGAGAGCGAAACGTTGCCACAATAAATGTCACATTAGTTGCACTTGTGTCCTTTTACTTTCCATAAGTTCTACATTCTTTATCTTATAAGTGCTAGGGTTATGGACACTCTCGAGCTTCAGAACCTTGCATTTATCTACATTGAACTGCATCTGCCACTTTTCTGACCAAGAGTAGAGTTTGTCTAAATCCTCCTGAAGTTCCCTAACATCTACGTTTGAATCAATTATCCTACCTATCATCGTGTCATCGGCGAATTTGCTCATATCACTAGTAATTCCTTCATCAAGATCATTGATATATATTATAAACAACAACGGGCCCAAGACTGATCCCTGTCGAAAGCCACTTGTTACTGATCCCCACTCGGATTTAACCCCATTTATGGACACTCTCTGCTTCCTGTCTGTGAGCCATGACTCGATCTACGAGAGCACCCTTCCCCCAATGCCATGAGCTGCTACTTTCTTCAGCAGTCTTTGGTGCGGAACTCTATCAAATGCCTTACTAAAATCTAAGTAAACAATATTAAATTCTTTATCGTGGTCAACAGCCTCAAGAGCTTTAATGAAGAGAGTTAATAAATTAGTTAGACAAGACCAGCCTCTTGTGAATCCATGCTGAGTATCACTAATCAAGCTATGCTTATCGAGATAGCTTCTTATAATCTCAGCTATAATTGACTCTAGCAACTTGCCTACAATTGAGGTCAGGCTTATTGGGCGGTAATTTGACGGTAACGACTTGTCCCCTGTTTTAAAAATAGGAATTACATTAGCCATCTTCCACATATCAGACACTACACCTGTTTGAAGAGATAAATTAAAAATATTAGTTAAGGGTTCACAGACTTCCATTTTGCATTCCTTAAGAACCCTTGAAAAAAACCTCATCAGGACACGGTGACTTATTCTACTTCAGTCGGTCTATCTGCTTCACAACCATTTCACTAGTGACTGTGATGTTACATAATTTATCTTCTTCTGATCTACTATAAAAATTAATTACCGGAATGTTATTAGTGTCTTCCTGTGTAAAAACCGAGAGAAAATAATTATTTAAAATCGAGCACTTTCATTCTCTTTTTAGTAAAAAGC
>NC_069485.1:13569757-13593645 GCF_026875155.1 Cherax quadricarinatus
AGTTGAAAAAAACAGAAATCAGATTATAGGAAACTACAAACACTCTGCGATAATAGTAATTGGAAAAGTTTAGGAAGACCTGAATTATTCAAAATCTTTCATCTCGTCCACTGTCAACCACAAAAAAACTGAAGCCCTCAGCTTAGGCCTCAAATTCGCAACAGGAATTACTAAACCAAAACAAACCTCAATTTCATCGCCAAAAACTACAGACACAATGACTCCGACTTCCAAAAAGGCTATCTTCAAGGCATCATCTCAGCACCCCCATCTCAACATGCAGCTCCCCAGTCATACCTCGACGTTACATCAATGCACTCAAAGGTTTAGCAGAAACACGCCCATTAGGGTCACCACCGCTGTTTAAAGGAGGTGGTGTTTTATCATGAACACTGACGATTACAGGATCAAAATGCTCAATCTACTTAATGACCCAGATACCTACAAACCTCTCACAACAAACCCAAAAGTGCACAACCTTACTAAAACTTTTTTTTTCAAGGACTCGCCGATTCTGGGGGGCTCAGAACCAAGGGGGAGAAACTTCTGCACACCATGCCCAACAACCCCAGACCTGCCAGAATGTACGGCCTGCCAAAGACTCAAAAGCCTGGTATCCCACTGGGGGCCCATATCCTGGGGAAAAAGGCAGTGCTCCCCACCAGCTCTCAGGAATTCCCCGCCAAACACCTCTCTAAACTCTTGGGCACTATCAGCCCAGCACATCTCAAACACTCGGGTGATCTTCTCAATCGCATTCGCAACATCAACATCAGGAACAAGAAACTTTCCAGCCTTGACGTACTTCCCTATTCACACAAAGTACCTACTACACAAGCCATCGATCTCTTGCGCAGGAAAATTGACGATTCACTTGATCTTTCCCATTCCACCCAGCGATTTCATCGACCTTTTTTGAACTATGTTTGGCTTACGTGTTTCTCCTTCGAAAATCACCTCTTTCAGCAGACTTTTGGACTACCCATGGGTTCGCCACTCAGTGCAGCCCCTGGCGAACTTATACAGGGAAACCCATCTAAAGCCGAACGTTTCTCCACCATTATTCCTTCGTCTGTCACCTGGCTCCGTTATGTTGACGACATTCTCCTCATAACTCCTAAACGCTTCAACGTTCAAGCTCTCCAAGACAAGCTCAATCAGGTCGAGCCTTCAATTTCCAGTTCACACAATTTAAGAAGAAGCGACAACACTCTTCCTTTTCCCTTTATGTTCCGCTCTGCAAAGCTGACCACGAACTTCGTTTTAAGTCTATCAAAAACCCCCCAAACCCAAAACGATCTTCTCCACTTCAACTCTCCAACGACCCAAAAACCAACGTAGTGTGATTATAGGCTTTTTCATACGTGACTCAAACTCAGCAATGATTTCCTTGGGGAAGAATGCACTAAAATTGAACAAGTATTTTCTAAACTCCACTATCCCGTCACTTCATAAAGACTGCAGACGGCGGGCATTAAACATCTTCAACACCCCAAGAAACACTGCCAGAAAGATACATATCCCCCCCAACCCTCCATTCCCAAACAGTTTCCAACTCTTCCCAAAAACTAAACCAGTATCTACCCCACAAACCACGACCTCAAGGACACCCCAGTAGTAGACGACAACCTCCATCCTCTGCAGGGGATACATAATTCCTTTTGACTGCAACAAATAAAGGGGCGAAACATCAAGAGACCTCCAAAACGCTTTCAGAACACCAATATGAAAGCAGGACGACGATACAAAAAAATGCCGGGGGTACAACATCCAATTCACACAACCATTTAATTAACTACAAAAACTCAAGACAAAAGCCAACAAGACAACACTAAATACGAAGAACCTGGAATCATCCTTATCTCTTAACCAAAATTTAAAACCAGAACAATGCTTCTATAACATAGCGAACCACTCGCCAAGAAACTTCTTCATCGCTATCCCACATAAAACAAAAACACTGCAAAGTCTACAATTTGTCCAATACCCCGCCAAGCTACCCAAGACCCAAAACCCCCCACCCTAATCATAAAACGCATTCTCCCCCTGACCTAAACTTCTGACTGACTTAAATACCTCGTACCTTCCAACCCCAATGCCGTGTGTACTTGAAAAAGCCCACTGGGGGTGAAACGTTGTCAAAAAGGGATCACATAACTGCATTTGTGTTTATTTTCCATGAGGTTTTTTTTAAAGGGTTCTAAAGGAATAAAAATGGAAGTCTGGAACCATTAACAATATTTTTTTTTTTCCTTCAAACGGTGTAGTTCTAATGTGGAAAATGCAATGTAATTCCATTTTTAAAAAAGGGGGCAAGTCGTTTTCCGAAAAAACCGCCCCAAAAACCTGACCTCAATTTTAGCAAATTACTGGGGTCAATTATGCTCAAAATTTAAGAAACTCTCGAAAGCATAGTTATTAATGTACTTTAAAAAGCCCCCCCGTGTGGGTGAAACGTTTTCAATAAAGGACACATTATACGCATTTGGTTTATATTTCCATTGTGTCAGATTTTATACCCTTTATTTCCAAATAACTAAATTACCGTCCAAAAACTTGAAATTTCCGTCCATAAGCCCGACACATAGGGGCAAGATATTTTTGGGACCTGTACTTAACTCATAACCTCTCCACCGTAACAAGAAACTAAGCAGTTTGGATGTGACTTCCCTCTTCCAAAAAACCTACCAAAAAAAATCCCAGGTTTTTACGACTAAAGTCAACCCAAACCCTAATCTTCCTTTCATCCTGGAGATTTTGTTGACTTATTGAACTCTTTTTAATTTCAAAAATGTTTTTCTTTCAAAACAAGCCCACAAACAAACCTACGGGATGGGGAAAGGGGTCCCCAATAAGTCCGTCTTTGCCCAACTTATACATCCAACAGTTTTTGACAAATTATTCCGAAAAATTTTTGCCACCAGAGGGGAAAAGTTTCGGAATAAAGTTTTCTAACGTTCATATGTGTCTTACCTAACAACCTGTCGGGATTGTATACCATTTTGATTTCAACTTATACATGGGAAAACCTAAGTCCGAAACTTTGCCAAAATCATCCCTCAAGGTCACTTTTTTTACGTTACGTGGCGATGTCCTCGTAATAACTCCAAAACGTTTTGATGTACGGGATCTTCAGGGAAGGCTCAACGCAGTTGAAACCAGCGATTCAGTTTACACTAGAAGAAGAGTCCAATGACAAGCTACCTTTCCTCGACGTCTCATTCAAAAAGTAACAACAACCTAAGATTTCAAGTTTATCGAAACCCACCAATAAAAAATGATCTCACACACTTCTATTCAAGTCAAGAAACCAAGACCAAAAGAGGCATCATCATTTGGGTTTTTCCTAAGAGCATACCGAATTTGCAGTCCTTGAGTTTCTTGACGAGGAATGTACTTACATTCACCAAACATTCACTGAGTTACAATTTCCTTCTTTTTTCAAACAAAGACTGCAAAAAAAGAGCACTTCCGATCATCAATCTCCACGCATCAAAACCGTCCCAACAAAGTTATAATTCTTCCCAACAGCCAGGTTTGCACTAAAACGTCTCAAAAATACTTTCACAAGCTAACACCAGAGTCGCCATCGCTTCTACCACACCAATAAAGGATCTAACCAGGACAAAACCCAAGCACCACGAACCAGTCAATGCAGGAGTTTACAAATATACCCTGTGGAGGGTGTGACAAGATCTACGTAGGTGAAACAGCAAGAAACCTCGACACCCGCCTCAATGAACACATTTACGCATGTAGGAACGACAACTTAAACAACGCCTGTGTACAACACCAAAATTCCACCAATCATCTCATGAAATTCAGAGACGCCCAATTAGTGGTCAAAGAAACTAATTTCCGCAGATGCAAGTGCCCCGAATCAGCAACTGATCGCTGTTTCGAATACAATTAAACAAACAACGGCAGCTTCACCATCTCCGAAACCTTAGCAAGAATCCTCCTGAAAACAGTAAACCCTGCCATCACATAGTCTCTCCTGTTATACTACACAAAGCACATTACAGAGAGTGAACACTGAAAAAAAACCCGCCTCTTTTCCAGTCTATATTTGTCCAACCTATTTTTATGTTACCCAGGTAATAGCTTTTATATCCTTTTACTCAAGTACGAATTAATTGCTCTTCCATATTGTATTATTTTTGTTACTACTACTACTACTACTAAAACTACCACTAGTGAACATCGAAATGTTACCTCACTAGTATTACACCTCACTCTGAGCCTTTATATACCCTCTGTGTCCATGTATTGTTTGAATGGCTTGATAAAGCTCCTGGAGAGCGAAACGTTGCCACAATAAATGTCACATTAGTTGCACTTGTGTCCTTTTACTTTCCATAAGTTCTACATTCTTTATCTTATAAGTGCTAGGGTTATGGACACTCCCGAGCTTCAGAACCTTGCATTTATCTACATTGAACTGCATCTGCCACTTTTCTGACCAAGAGTAGAGTTTGTCTAAATCCTCCTGAAGTTCCCTAACATCTACGTTTGAAACAAATTTTCCTACCTATCAACGTGTCATCGGCGAATTTGCTCATATCACTAGTAATTCCTTCATCAAGATCATTGATATATATTATAAACAACAACGGGCCCAAGACTGATCCCTGTCGAACGCCACTTGTTACTGATCCCCACTCGGATTTAACCCCATTTATGGACACTCTCTGCTTCCTGTCTGTGAGCCATGACTCGATCCACGAGAGCACCCTTCCCCAAATGCCATGAGCTGCTACTTTCTTCAGCAGTCTTTGGTGCGGAACTCTATCAAATGCCTTACTAAAATCTAAGTAAATAATATCAAATTCTTTATCGTGGTCAACAGCCTCAAGAGCTTTAATGAAGAAAGTTAATAAATTAGTTAGACAAGACCGGCCTCTTGTGAATCCATGCTGAGTATCACTAATCAAGGTATGCTTATCGAGATAGCTTCTTATAATCTCAGCTATAATTGACTCTAGCAACTTGCCTACAATTGAGGTCAGGCTTATTGGGCGGTAATTTGATTGTAACGACTTGTCCCCTGTTTTAAAAATAGGAATTACATTAGCCATCTTCCACATATCAGACACTACACCTGTTTGAAGAGATAAATTAAAAATATTAGTTAATGGTTCACAGACTTCCATTTTGCATTCCTTAAGAACCCTTGAAAAAAACCTCATCAGGACCCGGTGACTTATTTTACTTCAGTCGGTCTATCTGCTTCACAACCATTTCACTAGTGACTGTGATGTTACATAATTTATCTTCTTCTGATCCACTATAAAAATTAATTACCGGAATGTTATTAGTGTCTTCCTGTGTAAAAACCGAGAGAAAATAATTATTTAAAATCGAGCACATTTCATTCTCTTTGTCAGTAAGATGCCCATAGTTATTTTTAAGGGGACCTATCTTATCACTGACTTTTGTTCTATATACCTGGAAAAAACTTTTTGGATTAGTTTTAGAATCCCTAGCAACTTTAATTTCATAGTCCCTTTTGGCTTTTCTTATCCCCTTTTTAATGTCCCTCTTAATGTCAATATACTGATTCATAAGATGACCCTCGCCTCTTTTGATACGCCTATAAATTCCTTTCTTATGCCCTAGTAGATATTTCAGCCTATTATTCATCCATTTTGGGTCATTTCTATTTGATCTAATTTCCTTATAAGGGATAAACGTTCTTTGAGCAGCATGTATTGTGTTCAGAAAACTGTCATATTGATAGCTCTCTTCGTTACCCCAGTCAACACATGATAAGTGTTCTCTAAGCCCATCGTAATCTGCTAAGCGAAAATCTGGGACTGTTACTGAGTTATCCCTATTATCATACTTCCATTCAATTCTAAATGTAAATGATTTGTGGTCGCTAGCACCCAGTTCCTCTGAAACTTCTAGATTATTAACAAGGGATTCATTGCATGCCAGAACTAAGTCAAGCAGGTTATTACCCCTTGTAGGTTCTGTCACAAACTGCTTCAAAAAACAATCCTGAACTACTTTTAAGAAATCGTATGATTCTAAATTCCCAGTCAAGAAATTTCAATCAATATGACTAAAGTTAAAGTCGATAAATTAGACACGTGTGCAACTCTTGGGTATCTTTATTGAGGAAACGTTTCGCCACACAGTGGCTTCATCAGTCCATACAAAGGAGAATCTTGAAGAACAGGAGGAGAATGAGGTAATCAGTCCCTCAAAATTGAGTCGATGTGGTCAGTCCATCAAGAGTTGCACATGTGTCTAATTTATCAACATGTCGGTTCTCTGAACCATTCATCTACAAAGTTAAAGTCTCCTAGAATTACTACATTATCGTGTCTTGTGGCCCTAACAATTTCCTCCCATAGTAGTCTCCCTTGGTCCCTATCTAAATTTGGGGGACGGTATATCACACCTAAAATTAATTTTTCATGCCCCTCTGAAAATTCTATCCAAACAGACTCTGTATGTGTTACTTCAGACTTAATACCCGTTTTTATACAACAGTTCAAGCGATCTCGGACATACAATGCCACCCCACCCCCCTTCCCGATACTTCTATCTACTTGGAACAATTTAAAACCCTGAATGTGACATTCTGCAGGCATGTCCCGACTTTTTGAATTAAACCACGTCTCAGTAATGGCAAATACATCTATGTTACCTGCACTAGCAACTAGTCTCAACTCGTCCATCTTATTCCTAGCACTGCTAGGAATGTGAAGGGATCTGCTTTTATGATTGTTTTCTTAATAATGTACACAGTGCCCAGAGTATATACATTCCCCAGAGAGAAATAAGGTCTAATAACAACGATCCCAAATGGGTTAACAGGAGGCTAAAGCATCTATTAGGGGAGAAAAATGGAATTTATAGGCGCATCAGAAGAGGAGAGGTTAACCTTACTGACCAATATGTTCAGCTTAAAAGAGAAGTAAAAAACGCGATTAGAAAGGCTAAACGTGACTATGAAATTAGAGTTGCTAATGAATCAAAGACTAATCCAAAGGGGTTCTTTCAAGTGTATAGGACGAAGGTGAAGGAAAAAGTAGGACCTCTGAAATCTGGGAATGGACAGCTGACGGATAATGAACTGGAAATGTGTTCCTTATTTAATGACTATTTTTTGTCAGTTTTTACACAGGAAGACGTAAATGAGATTCCAGTAATTAACAATTATTTAGTTCCTGATGAATTTAAGTTAACTAATATTACTGTCACGAGGGACATGGTTATTAAACAGATAGACAAACTGAAACAAAATAAGTCCCCGGGACCCGATGAGTTGGAAATATAAACACATATGCAGTATAATGTGATCCTTTATTGACTACGTTTCGCCCACACAGTGGGCTTTTTCAAGTCACAAACAGAACTACCTGGGGTGAACGAACGAACGAACGAAAGTTCAGGTAAGATCCCAAATGGGATAAGCGGGGAAGACGGGACAGACGAAGAATAGTGCTGGAGAGGAGTGTTCTTAGTCGTAGAAATAGAGCCAGGGCTTAACCCAGCAGCAAAGGCGATCGTGGGACAGATATTGAAAAGAGAAATTCCGGTTCTTCTGTTGGGACTCCGGTGGGGTGAGCTGGGAGTAAGGGACTTGCGACGTTTAGAGCTAGAGAGTAGTGCAGAACTGAGTCATGTCTTAACCCAAAAAGATAAGGCGAACGTGGGTCAGAGAATGGTACCTGTCTTAGAAGGTACCTGTCAGCGGATCCAAGGTTGTGTACGAATGGTATATAATACCGACAAGATGAGAGTAAGACACATGTGCAACATCTGGGCATCTCCATTGTAGACGCCTCGCCATCCAGTGGCCCCATCAATACAAATTCCAGGACACAACTTGAAGACAGCAGAACTATGTACAGAAGATGAGGTAATCAGTCCCTCAACCTGTTCGCACCTACTCCTAGGTTGAGGGACTGATTACCTCATCCATCGTACACAGCTCCACCGTCTTCAAGTTATGTCCTGGAATTTGTACTGATAAAGCCACTGGACGGCGAAACGTCTACAACAAAGACACCCAGATGTTGCACATGTGTCTTACTCGGATCCAAGGTTATTTGTAAGTAGGGTTAGGAGCAGGATCATGCAAGGAGTAGAAAAGGTTGTGTTGGTTTGTGGGTCTGCGAATGTCTTCGTCAAGGAGAGAGGTCCAGTAGTCATGTCGTGTCTCAAGTTTGTCTATCTGTCTGTCACTGAGCCTCTTCCAGTACAGATTCAGCGCAGGGACGTCTAACTGGGCATGGAGAGACTCGCTTGTGGCGAAGTCCTCCCATCGGACATCAAGCACCCAGCGCAGCACCTTGTTCTGGACACGCTGCAGTTTAAGTAAGTTTGTTTTTGCTGCAAGAGAGAGGGCTAGAGGAGAGTAAGTTATCAGAAGACGTATTAGGGATTTGTAGAGGTGTAGTTTGGTGCGTTGGGAGGCATGTTTCAGCTTGTAGAGGCCCGCATGGGCCTTACAAAGCTATTGCATGCCTTGAGTGAATGTGTCCGGAAAACGAAGAAGGTAGTCAAGATTAACGCCAAGGACAGTGACAGATTGTGTGATAGGGAAGTAAGTGCGGGTGTCAGCTGTTCTGATTTTCGACAGGTAATGGAGGATCACTTTTTCCTGTAGTTAAAATAGTAATGCTGGATTTTGCTGCATTGGTTTTGATCCTCCATTTTTTTTCCCCAGATGGCTATCCTGTCAACCTCATTTTGTGTTTTGTGTGTGAGTGTATCTATATTGGCATGAGTGATAAGTTGTGTAATATCGCTGCATAGGCAGTGTGATGGAGTTGTGGTATACAGGTGTTGGAATGTCGTTAGTGTATAAAATGTAGAGGGTAGGGGAAAGGACAGATCCCTGGGGTACTCCAGCTTTTAGTGTGAAGTAGTCAGAGTACACCCTTTGGGAATTTGATTCTCATGGTACGGCCGTCTAGGAATTTTGCAGAGGAGTTTACGAGTATTGAGAGGCAGGTTGAAGTTAGTGCAGAGTTTATACTTGAGCCCTCGTGCCACACAGTGTCAAAAGCTTTTTCAACGTCTTTTGCAACCAGGGCTGTCCTTTTTCTTTGTTTTGTGTTTATGTGATGTAGTTGAGAATGATGTTAATGGCATCCTGTGTGGATCTGTGTGTTTCTGAAGCCAAACTGGCCATCTGAAAGTAGAGAATTATTGTTCCAGGAAATCTGCGAAGGCGATGATAATGAGTTTTTCAAAGAGTTTTCCTAAAGTTTCGAGGAGGCTGATAGGGCGATAGTTTCTAGGGTCAGAGTGGTCTTTTATTGGGTTTAGGAAGGAGGATAGCATAGCAGCTTTGAAGAGGGAAGGGGAAGTATCCAGAGGCAAAGGGAGGCATTGAGGGGGTTTGTGTAGGCAGTAATGATAGAGTCAGGAAGGTGTTTCAGGATAATATGGTTTAGGCCAGAGGCACCAGGAGCCTTTGGAGGAAGGTGTCTGAGGAGAGTTTTAATGTCGGGTTTTGGTGAAAGGAGTGTCGAGTTTTGGGAGGAGGTAAGAGTGTCTAGAGTATGTTGCTGTCTGGTTTTGTTTCTTGTGTGTGTGCATTTTTTCCAGTGTCCTATGTTCTGAATGTGTTTTGAATAACTTTTTAGGGTGAGGTGGGTGAGCGTGGAAGATGTTCTCCCAATGTGTTTTGAAGATGTTGGTAGCAGCCTGTGGGTCTGAGATGTGTGTGTTGTTGTGGGTGATGTGTTTTGAATTTTTGGTGGGATAGTGCCTCGATTTTTTTGATAAAGTTCCAGAAGGCTTTAGTGTTTTTAACACGCTGCCTGTCCGCTTGTTGTATTAGTCTAAACCAGTGATTGTTGTGGTCTTGGTCTAGGCTGTGTAAAATGTTGTTTCTAAGGTAATTTGAGATCTAATCAGACTTGATTAAATCTATGTGTGTTGTAGAGGAAGCTTTTGTGGTAGCAGATAATTAGTCTTCTTGTTCTGAGTGACGGTTTGAAGGAATAACGAGTGGTGTGAGTTTTCTTTGGTATTGCGATGTTGGCTGCTTGTTTAATGGTGTCCGGGATGAGATCAAGTTGAGTATCGATGTCAGAGATAGTTTGTTGTTGTATTCATAGGTGGGGTTTTAATATTGTCTATGTGTTGTTTGAAAGCATCCCAGTCAGCGTTCTTGTAGGAGAATGAAGGTGTGGTTGGAATGAGGAAGGGTTGGAGGAGATGTGTAAATGACTGGGATGTGATCAGAGCCTGTAATAGGGCCAGGTGAGATGTAATGGGTTTAAATAGAGAGCTGGCTCGGTTTGCCAGAATGATGTCTGGTTGCCTTGGCCCGTGTGGTTGAAGAAGGTATTGAAGTCTGGGGCCCAAAATGAATTAGGTGTTTATGGTTTGTGAAGTTGATAATTGGTGACCAAGTTGGTTGTTACTGGTGTTAGAAAGGCATGTGTTTGGCATTCATGTCAGCTAGTAGGTAAGTTGGTGTGTTTGGTGTAGTTGAAGACTAAGGAAGGTCGTGTATGTTGAAGGTAGTGTCTGGGCGAGCATAGGTGGTGAAAAAGATAAAGGGCCAAGGTGGGTGTGTATTCTGACCGCAAGACAGTGTTGGTGAATAAAAGGGGTTGGGGGAAATTCATGTTTTTTTGTTGGAAAATTGACAAGGATGGCAACCCCATCGTGGGGATCATAGGGGGACTGTAGTGCAGTAATAACCATAAAGGCGGATACATTGAAAGGGGGTTTGAGGCAGGTACTGTTTAGCAAAACAATATTTTGGCCTCTCTGCTTCAAGGAGCTCGGCCCGTAGGTGTCTAATTGTAAAGTAAGAACGTAAAATTGAACTGAATCACCTTAAACGTGATTTAATGGTTTCGTCTTAGCAAAGTTAATGTCGGGGAGGAGTTTGGATTAAACCCGTGATAGTGGTGCCATCAGTGGATGTGTGCTTGTAGGTGCTACGGACCCGTTTCCTGGAGGGGGGGGAAGAGTGGATCTGTTTTTATGTTCTTTGGGCTGTCCGTTAGAAGTTGGGGTAGGTTTAGGTTTGAGTGGATTTTGTCTGGAGGAGGTGGAGTTGGACCTGGATGAGGTTTTGGTTGTGGTGGAGTGGGGAAGGTGGATGCAGAGGAAGTGGAAGTTTTGGTAAGCTGTGAGGAAGGGAAGCCCTTTTGGAAAGGGGATGAAGTAGGTAAGGAAGTGGGGGGAGGGGTGGTCGTACAGTAGCAGTAGGGGGGTTGGGGGGAGGTGTAGAAGTAGTGAAGAGAGGTAGTGGAGGAGGAGAGCTGGTGGGAGTAGGAAGTGGGGGGGGGTGGGAGAGAGGAAGGAGGGAGAGGTTGTAGAGGCTTGGAAGAGAAAGCAGGAAGGAGGGATAATTAAAGAGGGAAGATTGTTAGCAACAAGATTAGGGTTTTTGGACATGTGAGTAGTCTGATTGGTAAGCTTGTGAGATCACCATCGCAGAGTGGGCAGCAGTGGCAAGTTGACAGTTAGTTTTGTAGTCTAGTGTGGTGTAGAAGGGAAGTGCTTTAGTATGTGTGTTGGTGTTTGATGTGTGTAAGTAGAAGAGGTAGACCAAGTGCGGGGAGGCCCAGGCATTGGGGTAGGGGAGGGGGGTGTGGAAGGGGAGGGAGGTAAGGAAGGGGAGGAGGGAGCAGGGGAAAGGGGGTTTGGGGGGGGAGGGAGGTTGGCTTTCTCTAAGGGGGGAGAGAATGTGCTTTCTAGAAGGGCAGGAATTTGCAACTGCATGTGTGACCCGCCGCAGTTAGAACATTTAAGGGGGAGGTTGCAAGTTTTTCCAGAAGTGGCCATTGCTGAACATCTGAGCAGACTGTGTAGATGTGCATGTGTTTTTGTCGTGGCCGAATTTGTAGCATTTAAGACATTGTGTGATTGGTGGAAGTTTTGGAGTGAAGAGAGCGTTTGGAGGAATGCGGATGGTTTGGCAAAGATTCCTTGACTGAAGAGTGTAGAGGCGTCAGCAGAGTTTGAACAGCGTATTTTGAGAATGGTAGAGTTTTCTGGTCTGTAAATATCGTCAACAGAGACTTTGTTTTTTAGTACTGATATCTTTTATTAAGTCTTCTTTGTCGTGTCATAGGCTGTCAGGAGAGAGTAGTCTACGTGTTTAGCAATGACTGTGCTTTTGGCACGGTGCTCAGGAGTCCAAATAATGGTGAAGCCTGCATTGAGAAGTTTTTGTCTGGTATCGCTTGAGGTGTACGCTTCGTAGGAATGTTTGTCAAGAAGGAGTTTGAAGCCTGAGTTTGGTTTTGAAGACTTTAAGTTGAGTGCACCAGTGATCTGATATAATAAATTTTTTCCCGGGCAGATAGTGGCATCAGGATTAGAAAATTTGAGGTTTAGCGAGAAGGAATTGGATTTAGTAGAAGTAGAGGCAAGTGTGAGAGGTTGGGGGAGAGTGGAAGGGAGGTGGGAGGTGGAAGGCAACGAAGGCATCGTCTAATTACGAAAAGATGTAATTGGAGGTGACAATCGGCCAAAAAGTGAGAGTACTCAGCTACGCAAGTACGTGTAAGTAGACACACGTACCTGCCTGGTGCAGGACACTGAGGAGGTGAACTGTAGCTTGATGGAGCACTGTGTATCCTGAGTGGTGGCGAGACTGGCTGTATGGCGTTCAGTCAACAGGCGAAGAGAATTCAGGCAGCAAGAGGCTTCCTGCCCTTCGGTCGGCAACCACCGACGCACCAATCCTGATGGTGGAGAGGAAGACGAAGGTCCAGCAAGCACTACTCAAAGCACTACTCAACACGGGGTAATTCGAGAGAGGCGAGATCGTCGATGTGTTAGGTAAGCACACGTCACCACTCGAGCTAAAAATTAATTTTTCATACCCCTCTGAAAATTCTATCCAAACAGACTCTGTATGTGTTACTTCAGACTTAATACCCGTTTTTATACAACAGTTCAAGCGATCTCGGACATACAATGCCACCCCAACCCCCTTCCCGATACTTCTATCTACTTGGAACAATTTAAAACCCTGAATGTGACATTCTGCAGGCATGTCCCGACTTTTTGAATTAAACCACGTCTCAGTAATGGCAAATACATCTATGTTACCTGCACTAGCAACTAGTCTCAACTCGTCCATCTTATTCCTAGCACTGCTAGGAATTGTAAAGGGGACCCTGCTTTTATGATTGTTTTTTTTAAAATGTACACATTTCCCAGAGTTAAAAACATTCCCCAGAGAGAAATTGGGTCTAATAATAACGATCCCAAATTTTTAACAGGGGGCAAAAGCATCTATAAAGGGGGGAAAAAAAGGAATTTATAGGCGCATCCCGAAGAGGAGGTTAACCCTTTTCTGACCAATATGTTTAGCTTAAAAGAGAAGTAAAAAACGCGATTAGAAAGGCTAAACGTGACTATGAAATTAGAGTTGCTAATGAATCAAAGACTAATCCAAAGGGGTTCTTTCAAGTGTATAGGACGAAGGTGAAGGAAAAAGTAGGACCTCTGAAATCTGGGAATGGACAGCTGACGGATAATGAAGTGGAAATGTGTTCCTTATTTAATGACTATTTTTTGTCAGTTTTTACACAGGAAGATGTAAATGAGATTCCAGTAATTAACAATTATTTAGCTCCAGATGAATTTAAGTTAACTAATATTACTGTCATGAGGGACATGGTTATTAAACAGATAGACAAACTGAAACAAAATAAGTCCCCGGGACCCGATGAGTTGGAAATATAAACACATATGCAGTATAATGTGATCCTTTATTGACTACGTTTCGCCCACACAGTGGGCTTTTTCAAGTCACAAACAGAACTGATTGAACAATAAAATGGTATAAAATACCATCAGTCCATCACCCTTAAAGTGTGATGGACTGATTACATCGTCTTCAAGTATCTTCTGCTTCTATCAACTTTTCTGTACTCGACTGAAGAAGCCTACTGTGTAGGCGAAACGTTTCGAAATAAAGATACCTAACTGTTGCATATGTGTCTTACCTAACAACCTGTCGGTATTTTACTCCAGGATTCTTCGGTATTGAGTGTTGTCTTCTGTTGCGATAAGTTGTTTTCAAGGGTACTTAAGGAATGCAAGATGGAGCTTAGTCAGCCATTAACGAGTGTATTCAATGCGTCCATCCTTACCAGTGTTGATAAATTAGACACATGTGCAACTCTTGGGTATCTTTATTAAGGAAACGTTTCGCCACACAGTGGCTTCATCAGTCCATACAAAGGTAAGACACATATGCAACAGTTAGGCATCTTTATTTCGAAACGCCTCGCCTACACAGTAGGCTTCTTTAGTCGAGTACAGAAAGTTGTGATGAATGGTTTGAAAAACCGACAAGTTGAAGATTGAGACACATATGCAGCATATGGAAATCTTTATTCAGGAAACGTTTCGCCACACAGTGGCTTCATCAGTCCAATACAAAGAGGAAGGCGTAAGGAGAGGAGGAGAATGAGGTAATCAGTCCCTCAACCTGGAGTCGATGTGTTCAGTCCATCAATCTTGTAGAATGTGATTAATGGACTGAACACATCGACTCCAGGTTGAGGGACTGATTACCTCATTCTCCTCCTCTCCTTACGCCTTCCTCTTTGTATTGGACTGATGAAGCCACTGTGTGGCGAAACGTTTCCTGAATAAAGATTTCCATATGCTGCATAAGAGTACAGAAAGGTTGATAGAAGCAGAAGATACTTGAAGAAGCCTGAAGAAGCCTACTGTGTAGGCGAAACGTTTCGAAACAAAGACACCCAACTGTTGCACATGTGTCTTACCTAACAATCTGTCGGTATTTTATACCATTTCAATGTTCAGTCCATACAAAGGAGAATCTTGAAGAACAGGAGGAGAATGAGGTAATCAGTCCCTCAACCTTGAGTCGATGTGGTCAGTCCATCAATCTTGAATAGAATACGGCATACGAGCTGAGAAGGAGCTTATAAACCGTTGGCAGGAGAGGTGCAGCAGTCACAGGTCGTGTAACATTTGTTCAATGTTGAAGTAGGTCATGCCCAAGAATTAGGCAAGCGAAGAATTCCCAAATATTAAGATCCCAACGTTTCGCCTACAGAGTAGGCTTCTTCAGGCTTCTTCAAGTATCTTCTGCTTCTATCAACTTTATGTACTCGTTGTTTACGAATGGTATATAATACCGACAAGATGAGAGTCAGACACATGTGCAACATCTGGGTATCTTTATTGTAGACGTTTCGCCATCCAGTGGCTTTATCAATACAAATTCTAGGACATAACTTGAAGACAGTAGAACTATTACGACGATGAGGTAATCAGTCCCTCAACCAGATGGGGCGAACGCACCATATCGTGGAATTTGAAGCGAAGAAAGAATCTTGGCGCTATATAGTAACGCGGGGTTAGGACGAGGCAATTCATGGTAGGGGGGTTCCACAGGGGAAGTAGGTCCCCCCCCAAAAGAGATGGGTTAGTTGTAGTAGTATTGTCGTAGTTTTTGGGGAAAGGACCTATTTTCCAGGGGAATCCGCCACCAGTAAAAATTGCCCTCGTCTGTACCCTCGTTACTAAAAACCCGGATTTTTTCTTCGCTTCAGAATCTCCACGACTTGGTGCTGTTCGCACCTACTCCTAGGTTAGGGATGATTCCCTATCTTCGTACATAGTTCTACTGTCTTCATTTATGCCCTAGAATTTGTTTTGATAAAGCCACGGGATGGCGAAAACTACAGAAAAGATCCAATTTGACATGGTCTTATCTCATCTTGTCGGTATTATATACCATTCGTACACAATTGTCAACACGAACATCAGGAATCTTAATTCTGAGACATGTAATAACCTTCACGACTACGACAACTACCTAAAACAACCCATCTTTTGGGAAGGACCTACTTCCACTGGGGAATCCCCCCTACCATAAATATGCCCTCGTCTGCTACCCCCTGACGTTACATAAAAGCGCCAGGTTCTTTCTTCTGCTTCAAAATTTCCCCACACTATGGTGCTGTTTGCACCACTCCTGGTTGGGGGACTGATTACCTCATTTTCTGTACATAGTCTACGGTCTTAAATTATGTCCTAGAATTTGTTTTGATAAAGCCACGGGGCGAAACGTCTACAATAAAGATAACCAGATGTTGCACACGTTTCTTACTCTCATCTTTCTGTATTCGACTGAAGAAGCCTACTGTGTAGGCGAGGCGTTTCGAAATAAAGATGCCTAACTGTTGCATATGTGTCTTACCTTTGTATGGACTGATGAAGCCACTGTGTGGCGAAACGTTTCCTTAATAAAGATACCCAAGAGTTGCACATGTGTCTAATTTATCAACATGTCGGTTCTCTGAACCATTCATCTACTTACCAGTGTTGTGCCAGAGTTGTGGAAGATGGCTAATGTGGTTCCTATATTCAAATCAGGGGATAAGTCCACTCCTTCAAATTACCTTCCAATAAGCCTGACATCTATAGTGGGCAAGTTATAAGAATCAATTATAGCTGACATTATCAGCATAACTTGATAAATGAATCTAAGCATGGATTCACGAGAGGTCGTTCCTGCCTGACAAACTTACTGACGTTCTTCAATAGAACATTTGAGGCAGTTGACAGTGATAAGGAATATGATATTGTTAATTTGGATTTTAGTAAAGCCTTCGACAGAGTACCTCACAAGAGACTCTTAAGAAAAGTGGCAGCTCATGGTATACGAGGTAAACTTCTAGCATGGATTGAGGCATGGCTTACCAATAGAACGTAAGAACATAAGAACATAAGAAAGGAGGAACACTGCAGCAGGCCTGTTGGCCCATACTAGGCAGGTCCTTTACAATTCATCCCACTAACAAACATTTGATCTACCCAATTTTTCAATGCTACCCCTCAAGAGAAATAATGACTCTGGATTGTGCAAGTCCCACTCAAATCCATCCCATCCCACTCATGTAGTTATCCAACCTAAATTTGAAACTACCCAAAGTCCTAGCCTCAATAACCCAACTAGGTAGACTGTTCCACTCATCAACTACCCTATTTCCAAACCAATACTTTCCTATGTCCTTTCTAAATCTAAACTTATCTAATTTAAATCCATTACTGCGGTCTCTCTTGAGAGATATCCTCAAGACTTGTTAATATCCCCTTTATTATACCATCTTCCACTATATACACTTCGATCAGGTCTCCCCTCAGTCTTGTATAACAAGTGAATGTACTTAAGAGTTCTTCAATCTTTCTTCATAAGGAAGATTTTAATGCTATGTATAATTTAGTCATCCTACGCTGAATGTTTTCTAACGAATTTATGTCCATTCTGTAATATGGTGACCAGAATTGAGCTGCATTAATTCTAGGTGTGGCCTTACTAATGATTGTATAAAGCTGCAGTATGAACCTCTGGACTTCTGTTATTACACTTCTTGGATATAAAACCCAGTAATCTATTTGCCTTATTTCGTACGCTTAGGCATTGCTGTCTTGGTGTTTAAGGTTGCTGCTTACCATAACCCCAAGTCCCTTTTCGCAATTCTATGTATGGTTTTAAGTTCTACAATTATTTACTTAAAGTGATAGGGTTATGGACATCCCGAGCTTCAGAACCTTGCATTTATCTACATTGAACTGCATCTGCCATTTTCTGACCAAGAGTAGAGTTTGTCTAAATCTCCTGAAGATCCCTAACATCTGCGTTAGAATCATTTATCCTACTATTTCGTGTCATCGGCGAATTTGCTCATATCACTAGTAATTCCTTCATCAAGATCATTTGATATATATTATAAAACAAACAAACGGGCCCAAGATGATCCTGTGGAAACGCCACTTGTTACTGATCCCCACTCGGATTTAACCCCATTTATGGACACTCTCTGCTTCCTGTCTGTGAGGCCATGATTCGGATCCACGAGAGCCACCTTCCCCCAATGCCATGAGCTGCTACTTTCTTTAACAGTCTTTGGTGTGGGAACTCTATCTAAATGCCTTACTAAAAATCTAAGTAAAATAATATCAAATTCTTTTTTATCGTGGTCAACAGCCTCTAAAGCTTACTGAAGAAAGTTAATAAATTAGTTAAACAAGACCGGCGGCCTCTTGGGTGAATCATGCTGGGGAGTATACATTAATCAAGCTATGCTTATCAAGGATGCGCTTTCTTATAAATCTCAGCTATATTGACTTGGTAATTTGCCTACAATTGAGGTCAGGCTTATTGGGCGGTAATTTGACGGTAAAACGACTTGTCCCCTGTTTTAAAAATAGGAATTTACATTAGCCATCACTTCCACATAACAGACACTGCACCTGTTTTGATGAGATAAATTAAAATTATTAGTTAATGGTTCCACAGACTTCCCATTATTGCATTCCTTTAGAACCTTGAAAAAACACTCATCAGGTCCCGGGGACTTATTTGCTTCAGTCTGTCTATCTGCTTCACAACCTTTCAATTGTGACTGTGATGTTACATAATTTATTTCTTTGATCCACTATAAAAAATTAATTTACCGGAATATTATAGTGTCTTCCTGTTGTAAAAAAACCGAGAGAAAATAATTATTTAAAATCCAGCACATTTAATTTTCTTTGTCAGTAGTTGCCCATAGTTATTTTTAAGGGGACCTATCTTATCTCTGACTTTTGGGGGTTTTTTTTTTCTATAGGAACCTGGAAAGATATTTTTGGGTTGTTTTAAGGAATCCTAGCAACTTTAATTTCATTAGTCCCTTATAGCTTTTCTGATCCCTTTTTTGCTGTCCCTCTTAATGTCAATATCTGATTCAGAAGATGACCTCGCTCTTTCTGATACGCCTATAAATTTCCTTTCTTATGCCCTAGTAGATATTTCAGCCTATTATTCATCATTTTGGGTCATTTCTATTTGATCTTAATTTCTCATATGGATAAACGCTCTTTGAGCAGCATGTATTGTGTTCAGAAAACTGTTATATTGGATAGCCACTTCGTTACCCTGTCAACAGATGATAAGTGTTCTCTATGCCTCGTATTGCTAAGCGAAAATCTCGGGAATGTACTGAGTTTCCCTACTTATCATACTTCCATTCAATTCTACATTGTAATTTGATTTGTGCGTCGCAAGCACCCAGTTCCTCTGAAACTTCATAAATTATTAAAGGGATTTCAGTGTTTGCCAGATCTAAGTTCAAGCAGGTTATTAACCCCTTGTAGGTTCTGTCACAAACTGCATTCAAAAAACAATCTTTGAATACTTTTAGAAATCGTTATGATTCTAAAATTCCCAGTCAGAAATTCCAATCAATATGACTAAAGTTAAAGTCTCCTAAGGATTACTACATTATCGTGCCTTGTGGCCTAACATTTCATCCTCCATGTTAGTCTCCCCTGGTACCTAATCTAAATTGGGGGAATGGTATATCACACATAAAATTAATTTTATTGTCCCCTGAAAAAATTCTATCCAACAGACTCGGTATGTGTTACTTACAGACTTATACCCGTTTTATGCAACAGTTACAAGCGATCTCGGACATACAATGCCACCCCACCCCCTTCCGTCTTCTATCTACTTGGAACAATTTAAAAACTGAATGTGACATTCTGCAGGCTGTCCGATTTTGAATTAAACCACGTCTTAGTAATGGCAAAATTACATTCTATGTTACCTGCTCTAGCAACTAGTCTCAATCTCGTCCATCTTATTCCTAGCAATTGCGACTATTTGTGTAATAAACTATTTATGACCCTCCTATCTCTTTACCCTTTCTGCTCCTTTCTGTTGATTCCACTAAACCTATATTACCTGTCATTGTCAATTAGTGCCACTGGCTTTCCAATATCCTCCTCATTTTGCCTCATTACTTAGTTCTCCTAGTCTCATGGTTACTACCCTGCGACTTCACAGTTTTCCCGCCAAAACCCATACACTAACTATTCCTAGTTTAAAGACCTAACAGCTCCCTACCAGTGCGTTGGCAGTGCTCCCACCCCACACCTAGACAATGAACCCCATCCTGGCATACATGTCATTTTCTGCCATAGAAGAGGTCCCAGTTCTCAATGAATGTTACCACTTTTCCTTCAGTATTTGTCCAGCCAGCAATTGATCACCAATTGCTTCTGGAAACCATTCATTTCCAATCCTCTCCTTGGCAAAATGCCACATATGACAGGTTTTCCCCCCCCTTCTTCCTTATTATCTCTATTGCTGACCTATACTGCTAATCAGGTCCTCACTCCTACGTCTGCCAACATCGTTGCCTCCAGCACTGAGACTGATAATAGGATTGTCCCATTACCTCTTCATGACGTCATCCAGACGGCTAAAATATCTTCATACCACCCCAGGAAAACATACTCTCTGCCTCCTACTCCTATCCTTCAAACAGAATGCCCTATCCATGTACCGATCTGGCTATCCCCAACAACAACAATGTTTTTACCTTCTTGGCGTCGTCCCGGTAGTGATGCTCCGAGTAGTCGTCTCATATACGCCAGGTAGCCTTACACCATTGTAGAAATTCGTCTTTCATGACGTTTCGAGGTCTTCGTTGGGGGCTTCTAGGGATGTCTCACTCACGTCTTGCCAAATGCTCTCTTGTGCTCGTTGTGGCATTCCCAGTAGAACACTCACATTCGTCAGGTAGCACCGAGAATGAGTTGGAAGTTTCCACGGCAGTCTTCTGGTTTCTCGTTCTTTCTGCCTCTCCAACCGTTTTCTTAATCTTCAGCTTGGTTCCATGTTGCCCGGCCACTGACCAAGCTCCCCTCTTAACCTGGGGACTCACAACAGGTGGATTACTGCGAATCCTCTTATTCTCCTCCGTTAATCGCCGTATCTCCAGTTTAGCAACTCTGAGTTCTTCTCTCAGCTGCTGGTAAAGCTGCTCAAGAGAGGGCATCCTGGTTCAGATTCACAGAGAGCACACAAACAGGTCTTCACAGAGCTAAGTACACATCACCACTGAAATAGAAAGCAGAGAGTTACCATTAATGGAGTGAAATCTGAATGGGGATTAGTCACTAGTGGCGTTCCACAAGGATCTGCTTTAGGCCCTCTCTTGTTCATAATTTACATTAATGACCTTGATGAAGGGATTACTAGTGACATGAGTAAGTTTGCTGATGCTACAAAGATAGGCCGTATAATTCACTCTGAGGAGGATATCAATGAACTCCAGGACGATTTGAACAAATTAATGTCTTGGTCTGAAAAATGGCAGATGAAGTTTAATGTGGATAAATGTAAGGTACTTGCCCTTGGCAATGAAAATAACCCTCGAAGCTATAATCTAGGTGAAGTAGAGCTTGGTCATACAGAATGTGAAAAAGACTTGGGAGTCATGGTAAGCAGAAATCTAAAGCCAAGACAGCAGTGCCTTAGTCTGCGCAACAAGGCCAACAGATTACTTGGATTTATCTCAAGAAGTATAAGTAACAGAAGTCCAAAAGTTATTTTACAGCTCTATACATGTGTGATGAATGGTTTGAAAAACCGACAAGTTGAAGATTGAGACACTTATGCAGCATATGGGAATCTTTATTCAGGAAACGTTTCGCCACACAGTGGCTTCATCAGTCCAATACAAAGAGGAAGGCGTAAGGAGAGGAGGAGAATGAGGTAATCAGTCCCTCAACCTGGAGTCGATGTGTTCAGTCCATCAATCTACAATATTGATGGACTGAACACATCGACTCCAGGTTGAGGGACTGATTACCTCATTCTCCTCCTCTCCTTACGCCTTCCTCTTTGTATTGGACTGATGAAGCCACTGTGTGGCGAAACGTTTAAGAACATAAGAACATAAGAATGAAGGAACACTGCAGAAGGCCTTCTGGCCCATACGAGGCAGGTCCTTATCAAAACGATCTCTACCTAAAGCTACTCAAGAAACAACTCCCGCACCCCCCAACACCAATCAAACCCAGCCCCTCCCACTCATACATTTGTCCAGTCTCTTCTTAAAGCTACCCAAGGTCCTAGCCTCTATCACCCCACTGGGAAGACTGTTCCACGCATCTACAACTCTGTTAGAAAACCAGTACTTACCTATGTCCTTTCTAAATCTAAATTTATCCAACTTAAATCCATTATTCCTGGTTCTTACCTGGTTCGACACCCTAAGTACTTTATTAATGTCTCCCTTGTTTATGCCCGTCATCCACTTATACACTTCAATGATATCTCCCCTCATTCTACGCCTCTCCAGAGAGTGGAGATTTAAGGCTTTAAGTCTATCTTCATATGGGAGGTTCCTTACACAGTAAATCATTTTAGTCATTCTTCTCTGTATGTTCTCTAATGAGTCTATGTCCATCCTGTAGTAAGGGGACCAAAACTGAGCAGCATAATCTAAATGAGGCCTCACTAGTGATGTATAGAGCTGTAAAATAACTTTTGGACTTCTGTTACTTATACTTCTTGAGATAAATCCAAGTAATCTGTTAGCCTTGTTGCGCACACTGAGGCACTGCTGTCTTGGCTTTAGATTTCTGCTTACCATGACTCCCAAGTCTTTTTCACATTCTGTATGACCAAGCTCTACTTCACCTAGATTATAGCTTCGAGGGTTATTTTCATTACCAAGGGCAAGTACCTTACACTTATCCACATTAAGCTTCATCTGCCATTTCTCAGACCAAGACATTAATTTGTTCAAATCGTCCTGGAGTTCATTGATATCCTCCTCAGAGTGAATTATACGGCCTATCTTTGTATCATCAGCAAATTTACTCATGTCACTAGTAATCCCTTCATCAAGGTCATTAATGTAAATTATGAACAAGAGAGGGCCTAAAACTGATCCTTGTGGAACGCCACTAGTGACTAATCCCCATTCCGATTTCACTCCATTAATGGTAACTCTCTGCTTTCTATTGGTAAGCCATGCCTCAATCCATGCTAGAACTTTACCTCCTATACCATGAGCTGCCACTTTTCTTAAGAGTCTCTTGTGAGGTACTCTGTCGAAGGCTTTACTAAAATCCTTCGACAAAATAAACAATCATATTCCTTATCACTGTCAACTGCCTCAAATGTTCTATTGAAAAAACGTCAGTAAGTTTGTCAGGCAGGAACGACCTCTCGTGAATCCATGCTGAGATTCATTTATCAAGTTATGCCCTTCAAGGTGACTTCTGATAATGTCAGCTATAATTGATTCTAATAACTTGCCCACTATAGATGTCAGGCTTATTGGACGGTAATTTGAAGGAGTGGACTTATCCCCTGATTTGAATATAGGAACCACATTAGCCATCTTCCACATCTCTGGCAAACACTGGTAAGGATGGATGCATTGAATACACTCGTTAATGGCTGACTAAGCTCCATCTTGCATTCCTTAAGTACCCTTGAAAACAACTCATCGGGTCCTGGGGACTTATTTTGTTTCAGTTTGTCTATCTGTTTAATAACCATGTCCCTCGTGACAGTAATATTAGTTAACTTGAATTCATCAGGAACTAAATAATTGTTAATTACTGGAATCTCATTTACATCTTCCTGTGTAAAAACTGACAAAAAATAGTCATTAAATAAGGAACACATTTCCAGTTCATTATCCATCAGCTGTCCATTCCCAGATTTCATAGGTCCTACTTTTTAATTCACCTTCGTCCTATACACTTGAAAGAACCCCTTTGGATTAGTCTTTGATTCATTAGCGACTCTAATTTCATAGTCACGTTTAGCCTTTCTAATCGCCATTTTTACTTCTCTTTTAAGCTGAACATATTGGTCAGTAAGGTTAACCTCTCCTCTTCTGATGTGCCTATAAATTCCCCTTTTCTCCCCTAATAGATGCTTTAACCTCCTGTTAACCCATTTGGGATCGTTATTATTAGACCTAATTTCTCTCTGGGGAATGTATATACTCTGGGCACTGTGTACATTATTAAGAAAACAATCATAAAAGCAGATCCTCATATTATAAATATGATTATCGTCAATAAAATCATTTGCTTGAAAA
>NC_069485.1:13594145-13614745 GCF_026875155.1 Cherax quadricarinatus
ATCCCCTTTCCAAACTTCCACTTCCTCACAGCTTACCAAACTTCCACTTCCTCTGCATCCACCTTCGCCACCCACACAACCAAAACCTCATCCAGGTCCAACTCCACCTCCTCCAGACAAAATCCACTCAAACCTAAACCTACCCCAACTTCTAACGGACAGACCAAAGAACATAAAAACAGACCCATCTCTTCCCCCCCCTCCAGGAAACGGGTCCGTAGCACCTACAAACACACATCCACTGATGGCACCACTATCACAGGCTTTAATCCAAACCCTCCCCCGACATTAACTTTGCTAAGACGAAACCTTTAAAATCACGTTTAAGGCAAATTCATTCAACGTACGTTCTTACTTTACAATTAGACACCTACGGGCCGAGCTCCTTGAAGCAGAGAGGCCAGATATTGTTTTTGCTAAACAGTACCTGCCTCAAAGCCCCTCAATGTATCCGGCCATTATGGTTTACTGCACTACAGTCCCCCTATGATCCCCACAAAGGGTTGCCATCCTTGTCAATTCCAACATAAAACATAAATTCTCCCAATCCCTTTTTATTCACCAACACTGTCCTTGCGGTCAGAATACACACCCACCTTGGCCCCTTTATCTTTTTCACCACCTATGCTCGCCCAAACACTACTCTCAACATAAAACGACCTCTCCTTAGTCTTCAACTACACCAACACACCAACTTACCTACTAGCTGACATGAATCCAAACACACTGCCTTTCATCACACCATTTAACAACCAACTTGGTCACCAATTACTCAACTTCAAAAACCATAAACACCAATTCATCTTGGCCCAGACTTAAATACCTTTTTCAACCACACGGGCCGGGCAAAAACCCATATCATTCTGGCAAACCGAGCCAGCTCTCTATTTCAACTTTAAACATCTCACCTGGCCCTATTACAGGCTCTGATCACATCCCAGTCATCTTACACATCTCCTCCAACCCAATCCTAAATTCCAACCACACCTTCATTCTCCTACAAGAACGCTGACTGGGATGCTTTCAAACAACACATAGACAATATTAACCTCACCTATGACCACAACAACAAACCTATCTCTGACATCGATACCCCAAAATTGATCTCATCCAGGACACCATTACACAAGCAGCCCAACATCGCAATACCAAAGAAAACTCACACCACTCGTTATTCTTCAAAACCCTCACACCAAACAAGAAGACTAATTATCTCTACCACACCGCTTCCCTACAACACACATAGATTTAATCAAGTCCGATTAGATCTCACTTACCTTTGAAACAAAAAATTTTACACAGCCCAGACCCAAAACCAAAAACATCACTGGTCACGACTAATACAACAAGCGGACAGGCACGTGTTAAAAACACTAAAGCCTTCTGGAACTTTATCAAAAAATCAGAGGCACTACTCCCCCCAACAAATTCCCAAAAACCCTCACCCACAACAACACACACATCTCAGACCCACAGGCTGCTACCAACATCTTCAAAAACATCTGGAGAACATCTTCCACCTCACCCACCTCACCCTAAACTTATTCAACACATTCAGAACATAGAACACTGGAACACGCACACACCAAGAAACAACACCAGACAGCCACATACATCAGACACTCTACCCCTCCCAAGAACTCGCACAACTCCTTTCACCAACACAGACATTAAAAACTCTCCTCAGACCACCTTCCCCCAAAGGCTCCTGGTGCCTCTGGCCTAAACCAAATTACCTGAAACACCTTCCTGACTCTATCATTACTGCCTACACAAACCTCCTCAATGCTCCCTTGCCTCTGGATACTTCCTTCCCTCTTCAAAGCTGCTACTGCTATCCTCCTTCCTAACCCAATAAAGACCACTCTGACCCTAGAAACTATCGCCCTATCAGCCTCCTCGAAACTTCTAGGAAACCTCTTTTTGAAAAACTCCATTAATTCATCGCCTTCGCAGATACCTGGAACATAATTCTCTACTTTCCAGATGGCCAGTTTGGCTTCCCAGAACACACAATCCCACACAGGAATGGCCAGTAACAACATTCTCAACTACATCCACATAAACACAAAAACAAAGAAAAAGGACAGCCCTTGTTGGCAAAAGGACGTTGGAAAGAAGCTTTGACACAGTGTGGCACGAGAGGCTCAAGTAAAACTCTGCACTAACTTCAACCTGCCTCGCAATACTCGTAAACTCCTCTGCAACTTCCCTAGACGGCCGTACCATGAGAATCAAATTCAAGGCGTTATCCTACTACTTCACACTAAATGCTGGAGTACCCCAGGATCTGTCCTTTCCCCTACCCTCTACATTTTATACACTAACGACATTCCAAACACTGTATACCACAACTCCATCACACTAGCCTATCAGACGAATTACAACAACTTATCACTCATGCCAAGATAGATACACTCACACGACAAAACACAAATGAGGTTGACAGGATAGCCATCTGGGAAAAAAATGGAGGAACAAAACCAGTGCAGCAAAATCCAGCATTACAATATTTTCGACTACAGGAAACACGTATCCTCCATTACCTGTCGATCCAGAACCAGCTGACACCCGCACTTACTTCCCCTACACACAATCTGTCACTTTCCTTGGCGTTAATCTGACTACCTTCTACGTTACACGACACATTGCACTCAAGGCATGCATAGCTAGTAAGGCCCATGCGGCCTCTACTAAGCTGAAACAATGCCTCCCAACGCAACCAAACTACACCTCTACAAATCCATAATACGTCTTGCTGATAACTTACTCCTCCTCTAGCCCTCCTTCTCTTGCAGCAAAACAAAACTTACTAAACTGCAGCGTGTCCAGAACAAGGTGCATGCGCTGGTGCTTGATGTCCGATGGGAGGACTTCGCCACAAGCGAGTCCTCTCCATGCCCAGTTAGACGTCCCTGCGCTGAATCTGTACTGGAAGAGGCTCAGTGACAGACAGATAGACAAACTTGAGACACGACATGACTACTGGACCTCTCTCCTTGACGAAGACATTCGCAGACCCACAAACCAACACAACCTTTCTACTCCTTGCATGATCCTGCTCCTAACCCTACTTACAAATAACCTTGGATCCGAGTAAGACACATGTGCAACATCTGGGTGTCTTTGTTGTAGACGTTTCGCCGTCCAGTGGCTTTATCAGTACAAATTCCAGGACATAACTTGAAGACGGTTGAGCTGTGTACAGGGGATGAGGTAATCAGTCCCTCAACCTAGGAGTAGGTGCGAACAGGTTGAGGGACAGAATACCTCAACTTCCGTACATAGTTTTCTGCTGTCTTCAAGTTGTGTCCTGGAATTTGAATTGATGGGGCCACTGGATGGCGAGGCGCTACAATGGGATGCCCAGATGTTGCACATGTTCTAACCTCATCTTTTCCGGTATTATATACCAATCGTACACAACCTGATCCGCTGACAGTACCTTCTATGACAGGTACCATTCTCTCTGACCCACGTTCCCTTATCTTTTGGGTTAAGACATGACGTCAGTTTCTGCACAACTCTCTAGCTCAAAAAGTCGCAAGTCCCTTACATCCCAGCTCACCCCCACCGGAGTCCCTACAGAAGAACAGGAATTTCTCTTTTCAATTATCTGTCCCACGATCGCCTTTGCTGCTGTGTTAAGAGCCCTGGCTCTATTTCTAACGACTAAAGAACAACTCCTCTCCAGCACTATTCTTCGGCTGTCCACGTCTTACCCGCCTTATCCCATTTGGGATCTACCTGAAACTTTCGTTCGTTCGTTCGTTCACCCCAGGTAGTTTCTGTTTGTGACCTTGAAAAAGCCCACTGTGTGGGCGAAACGTATCAATAAAGGATCACATTATACTGCAAATTGGTTTATAGTTTCAACTCATCTGGTCCCGGGGACTTATTTTGTTTCAGTTTGTCTATCTGTAGGTTAATAACCAATGTCCTCGTGACAGTAATATTATTAGTTAACTCAATTCATCAGGAACTAAAATAAATTGGTTAATTACTGGAATTCTCATTTACGTCTTTCCTGTGTAATAACTGACAAAAAATAGTCATTAAATAAGGAATCACTTCCAGTTCATAACCGTCACTGTCCATTCCTAGAATTCAAGAGGTCCATACTTTTTCCGTCACCTTCGTCCATACACATTGAAAGAACCCCTATGGGATTAGTCTTGTGATTCATTAGCAACACTAATTTCATAGTCCACGTTAGCCTTTCTAATCTCGTTTTTTACCTTCTCTTATAAGCTGAACATATTGGTCAGTAGGTTAACCTCTCCTCTTCTGATCGCCTATAAATTCCAATATTCCTCCTGCCCCTAATAGATGCTTTAGCCTCCTGTTAACCCCATTTGTATCGTTTGTTTATTAGACCTTATATCACTCGGGAATGTAATATAACTCTGGGCACTGTGTACATATTAAAAAAACAATCATAGAAAGCAGATCCATTACCATTCCTAGCAGTGCTAGGAATAAGATGGACGATTTTAGACTAGTGTGCTAGTGCAGGTTACCTTCATAGATGTATTTGCCATACTGAGACGTGTTTAATTCAAAAAGTCGTGACAATGCCTGCAGAATTCACATTCGGTTTTAAATTGTCCAAGTAATAGACGTATCGGGAATGGGGGTGGGGTGGCATTGATGTCCGATATCGCTAGAACTGTTGTATAAAAAGCGGTGATTAAGTCCTTGAAGTAACACATACAGATTCTGTTTGGATAGAATTTTTCAGAGGGTCATGAAAAATTAATTTTAGTGTGAAATACCGTCCCCCAAATATAGATAGGGACTCAAGGGAGACAACATGGGAGGAAATTGTTTAGGGCCACAAGACACGATAATGTAGTAATCCTAGGAGACTTTAACTTTGTTAGATGAATGGTTCCAGAGATCCGACATGTTGTAAATTAGACCACATGTGCAACTCTTGATGGACCTGAGACCACAGTCGACTCAATTTTGAGGGACTATTACCTCAAACTCCTCCTGTTCTTCAGATTCTCCTTTGTATGGACTGATGAAGCCACTGTGTGGCGAATCGTTTCCTCAATAAAAGATACCAAGAGTTGCACACGTGTCTAATTTATCGACTTTAACTTTAATCATATTGATTGAAATTTCTTGACGTGGGAATATAGAATCATACGATTCTTAAAGTATACCAGGATTGTTTTTTAAGCAGTTTGGTTGACAGAAACTAACAAGGGGGTAAAAACCTCTTGACTTAGTTCTGGCATGCAATGAATCCTTGATTAAATAATCGAGAAGTTTTCAGAGTATACTGGGTGCTAGCGACCACGAAATCTTTTTTCATTTAGAATGAATGGTAAGTAATATAATAGGATAAACTCAGTAACAGTCCCAGATTTTCGCTTAGCAGATTATGATGTCTTAGAGAACACTATCATGTGTTGACTGGGGTAACGAAAGAGAGCTATCAATATGACAGTTTTCGAACACAATACATGCTGCTCAAAGAACGTTTAATCCTTATAAGGAAAATTTAGATCAAAGAGAAATGAACCCCAAAAAGGAATAATAATACTTGAAATATCTACTAGGGCATAAGGAAAGTAATTATATGCGTACTCAAAAGAGGCGAGGGTCATCTAGAATCGTATATTGACATTCAGAGGACATTAAAAAGAGGGGATAAGAAAAGCCAAAGGGACTATGAAATTAAAGTTGCTAGGGATGCTAAAACTAATCCAAAAAAGTTTTTTCCAGGAATAAAGAACAAAAGTAATGATAAGATAGGTCCCCGTAAAATAACGTATGGGCATCTTACTGACAAAGAGAAAGAAATGTGCTCGATTTTAAATAATTATTTTTCTCTCGGTTTACACAGGAAGACACTAATAACATTCGGTATTTAATTTTTATAGTGATCAGAAAAGATAAATTATGTAACTCACAGTCACTAGTAAAATGGTTGTAAAGCAGATAGCCCGACTAAAGAAAAATAATCACCGGTCCTGATGGTTTTTTCAAGGTTTTAAGGAATGAAAAAAGGGAAGTCGTGAACCATTAACTTATTTTTAAATTTACTCTTCAAACGGTGTAGTGCTGTATGGGAAGATGGCTAAGAAATTTCCTATTTTTAAAACAGGGGAAAAGCGTTACAATCAAATTACCCCCCAAATAAGCCTACCTAAATTTGTAGGCAATTTTCTAATCAATTATAGCTAAATTAAAAGAAGCATCTCATAAGCTACTTGATTTGATACTCAGCATGGATTCACAAGACCGGGTTTGTCTAACTAATTATTAACTTTTTTCATTAAAGTTTTGAGCTGTTGCCACGAAAAAAATTTTGTTTTATTTACTTAGATTTTAGAAAAGGATTTGATAGATTTCCCCCCAAAACTGTGAAGAAAGTACACTCAGGGCATTTGGGGAAGGGTGTCTCGGGGTCGATCAGGGTCACAAACGGGGGGGAAGGGCAAGAGTGTCAAAATGGGGTTAAACCCCAGTGGGTCGTAACAAGTGGGTTCGACAGGATCACTTGGCCCTTTGTGTTTATAATATATACAATGATCTTGAAAAGGGAATTTAAATAGTGATATGAGAAAATTTCGCCGATAAAACATGATGGTAGGAAAATTTATTAAAACGTAGTGTTGGGAACTTAAGGTTTTAGAAAAACTCACTTTGGTCAGAAAAGTGCGATGCAGTTCAATGTAAAAATGCAAGGTTCTAAAGCTGGGAGTGTCCATAACCCAGCATTATAAAAAAGATGTAAATTTTAGGAAAGAAAAAAGGCCCAAAAGTCAACAAATGTGAATTTATTGTGGCAACTTTTTCGCTCTCCAGGAGCTTTAAAGCCATTACAAACAAACATGGACACAAGGTATATAAGGCTCAGATAAAGGTGTAATACTAGTGAGGTAACATTTCGAAGGGTTCACTAGGGGTATTTTAGTATAGTATAGTATAAAAAAAAATACAAAAAGGAAGAGCAATTTAATTTCGTACTTGATAAAAGGATATAAAAAGCTTTTCGGTAACAAAAAAATGGTTGGACAAATTTTGGGACGGAAAGAGGCAGGTTTTTTAAGGCCCCCTTTGAAATGTGTTTGGGGGAAAACAGGAGAGACTGGGGTGATGGGGGGGTTTACTTTTTTAGGAGGATTCTTGTAGGTTCGGAATTGGAAAGCGCCGTTTGTTTGTTAAAAATTGTATTCAAAACAGCGATCAGTGCGATTTCGAGCACGCATCGCGGAAATTAATTTTCTTTGACACAAATTTGGGGGTCCTGAATTTCATGAGATATTGGGGAAATTTTTTGGTGTTGTCACAGGGTTGTTTAATTTGTCGTTCCTACATGCGTAAATGTGTTCATTGAGGGGGTGTCGGGGTTTTTTCTTCTGTTTCCCTACGTGTCTTGTCACAGCCTCCACAGGGTATAGTGTAAACTCCGCATTGACGGTTCGGGGTGCTTGGGTTTTGTCTGGTTGATCCTTTAGGGTGTGTAGAAGCGAGGGCGACCTGGTGTTAGCTTGTGAAAGAAATTTTGGACGTTTTAGTGAAACCCGGGGTTTTTGGGAAGAATTATAACTTTGTTGGGAGCGGTGTTGAGCGTGGAGATTTGATGACGGAAGGTCTTTTTTTGCAGCTTGATGAAAAAAAAGGGAAAAATGTAACTCAGTGAATGTTTGGTAATGAAAGTACTTTCCTCGTAAAGAAACTCAGGACTGCAAATTCGTATGCTTTAGGAAAAACCGATGATGATGCCTCTTTTGGTCTTGGTTCTTGACTTAAATAGAAGTGTGTGAGATCATTTTTATTGGGGGTTTCCCGATAAACTTGAAATCTTGGGTTGTTGTTACTTTGTGAATGGGACTCGGGGAAAGGGTACTTGTCATTGGACTCTTTTTCTAGTGAAAAACTGAATCGCTGGTTCAATGCGTTGACCCTTTGCCTGAAACCCCTCATAAAAACGTTTTGGAGTTTTTACGAGGACATCGTCCCGAACGAAACCCAAAATGACGCTTGAAGGGATGAGTTGGCAAATTTTTCGGACTCTAGGTTTCCATGTATAAGTTTAACAAAAAAAGGGGAAAAAATCCGACAGTTTTAAAGGTAAGACAAATGCAACAGTTAGAAAATTTAAATTCCCAAAAATTTTTTTCGCCTACTGTGTGGGCGAAAGTTTCGGAATAAAGTTGTCTAACTGTTCGCATGTAAATTTGGCTAAGAGGCACTTATTGGGCCCCCATTCCCATCCCGGGGTTTTTGTTTGTAATTTGTTATTGAAAGAAAAAACAGTTGAAATTAACACGAGTTAATCAAGTAAACAAAATCTCCGGGATTAAAGGAAGTTTATGGCCCTGGTTGACTTTACGTCGAGAACCTCGATGGCTTTTTTGGAGTACTTTTGTGAAAGGGAATCACACCAAACTGCTTAGTTTCTTTTTACGGAGGGGGAAGGTTACTGAGTTAAGTACGGGTCCCCACTAATATCTTCCCCACTATAGATGTCAGGCTTTTTTGGACGGTAATTAAACTTATTGGAGGGAATTTAGTTTTGGAAAAAAAGGGTTTAAAAAATATGACACAAGGGAAAAATTAAAACAAATGCAGTATAATGTGATCCTTTATTGCAACGTTTCACCCAAAAGGGGGCTTTTTCAATATTTAACAATATGCTTATCGAGATTCTTCTTAAAATTTTTACTATAATTGCTCCAGTAATTTGCCAAAATTGAGGTCAGGTTTTTGGGGCGGTAATTTGCGGTAACGCTTGTCCCCTGTTTTAAAAATGGAATTACATTTCCATTTTTCCACAATCAGACACCACCCTTTTTAAGAGATAAATTAAAAATATTAGTTAATGGTTCACAGACTTCCTTTGCATTCTTTAGAAAACCCTTTTAAAAAAACCCCAGGAATAAAAACACAAAAGCAGTATAATGTGATCCTTTTATGAAACGTTTTCACCACACAGTGGGCTTTTTCAGTCAACACGGACATCTGGGTTTGAAGGGACGAGAGTATTTTAAATCATGTCAGAATGTTTAGGGCAGGGGGAGGGAAGCTGCATCTGATGATCACTGGGGGGGTTTTGGGGTCTTGGGTCTTGGCAGGGGTATTGGGCAAATTTAGACCTTCTGCATGTTCTATGTTCTTTTTGTGGGGTAGGATGAAGAAGTTTTTTGGCGAGTGGGTTAGTATTTATAAAGCCATTTTTTTCTGGGGAAAAAGTTGGTTTAGAGAATAAGCATGATTTCCCGGATTCTTTTGTATTTGTTGTCTTTGTTGGCTATAAGTCTTAGTTTCTGTAGTTAAAAAAATGGGTTTTGTGAATTGCGATGTTTTACCCAAATTTCCTTGTTCGTCAGTCCTGCTTTCAAAATTGGGTTCTGAAAGCGTGTTTGGAGGTTCTTGAAGGGGTTTGCCCACAATAATTTGTTGCAGTCTTCAAGGAATTAAGGAACCCCTGCAAGGGGTGGAGGCTTTTTCCTTCTCTACTGGGATGTCCTTGATGTCTGTTTGTTGGGGGAATACTTGGAATGATGTTTTTGGGAAAGAGTTGGAAACATGTTTTTCAATGGAGTTGTTGGGGGGGACTATGTATCCTTCCGCATGTCTTCTCTGGGGGTGTTGAAAATGTTTTTAAAGCCCCCGTCTCGTCCTGAAAGGTGACAGGGAATTTGGGTTTTAAAAAAACTTTTTCAAATTTTAGGCATTTTTCCTCAAGGAAACCCTTGCTGCAGATTCGAGGCCGTATAAGAAGCCTATAACACACTACGTTTTGGTTTTTTTGGGGTCGGGTGAGAGTAGAAGTGGAAAGATCGTTTTTTTGGTGGGGTTTTTTATAGACTTTAAAAAGAAGTTCGTTTAGCTTTGCAAGCGGGAAAATCAAGGAAAGGAAGAGTGTTGTCGACTTTTTCTTCAAGGTGAACTGGATTGAAGGGCCCACCCGATTTTAGCTTGTTTGGGAGCTTGAAAAAGTTGAAGCTTTAGGAGTTATGAGGGAATGTCGTCCCAAAAAACGGAGCCCGGTGACAGACGAAGGGAAAAATGGGGGGAGAAACGTTCGGCTTCTGAGTTCCATGTATAAGTTCGCCAGGGCGCATGAGTGGGAAACCCCTGGGGAGTCCAAAAATCTGCTAAAGAGGTGATTTCGAAGGAGAAACACGTAAAACCAACAATAGTTCAACAAGGTCGATGAAATCGCTGGCTGGAATGGGAAGATCAAATGAAACCAATTTTCCTGGCAAGAGCGATGGTTGTGTAGTAGGTCTTTTGGGGAATAGGGAAGTCATCAAGGCTGGAAAGTTTCTTGTTCCTTTGTTTGATGTTTCGAAAGCGATTTGGGAAAATCACCCCGTGTTTTAATGGCTGGGGCGATAGTGCCCAAAGTTTTTGAGGGGTTTTGGGAGAAATTTCCCGAGAGCTTTTTGGGGAGCACTGCCATTCCCGGGATTGGGCCCCAGTGGGATACCAGGGTTGTGAGTCTTTTTCAGGGCCCTACATTTGGCAGGCTGGGGTTGTGGGCATGGGTGCAGAAGTTTCTCCCTTTTCTGGGCCCTCAAATGCGGCGAGTCCCTTTAAAAAAAGTTTTTAAATAAGGTTGTCACTTGGTTTGTTGTGGAGGTTTTTTTAGGGATCTGGGTCATTAAGTAGATGGCATTTTATCCTGTAATCGTCAGTGTTCATGTAAAAACACCACCCCTTTTCAGCGGGTGACCCTAATGGTCGTTCTTTTGCTAAAACCCCTTTTATGCATTGATGTAAAGTCGAGGTATGACTGGGAGCTGCATGTTGAGATGGTGCTGAGATGATCCGAAGAAGCCTTTTTGGGAAGTCGGAGTCATTGTGTCTGTAGTTTTTGGCGATGAAAAATTTAGGTCTTGTTTTGGGTTTTTTAATTCTGTTGCGAATTTGAGGCCTAAGCTAGGGCTTTAGTTTCTGTGGGTTGACGTACAAGAAAGTTTTGAATAATTTCAGGGCTTCTAAAATTTTCCAATTTCTATTATGCAAGTGTTGTAGTTTCCCATAAGTTGACTTCTGTTGACAGACATATAGCTTCTGTTGATCAACCTGCTGCAATGATTTTGGGGGTGCGTCTGTTCATGTTGCCCCGGGGTTTGTCCCATTTTTGGGTTGGAGAAAAGCTTCCTTTTTACTTGTTTAAGCATCTGCACAATCTTCAAGGGAGGTCCGGCGTAGCGGAGAAAAGGGGGTTTGATGTTGGAATTTGAGGAGGGAAAATCTTGGGGAAGGCCTTTCTTGGATGCAATCACGAAAAAAAATTGTGTCTTTTGCGAAGTGAGTAAGCCTTTAGAAAAAGGGTCCAGGTTTCCTCTTTTTAAAGGGTTTCCCTTTTCTACGGCAGTGTTTGACACGAGGGAAAAATAAATGGAAAAAAATTTCCCGACAAAAGGGAAAATTTAAACAAAAATGCAAAAAATTTGATCCTTTATTGAAAAAACGTTTAAACCCAAAACAGTGGCTTTTTAAAGGTCCAACGGATTTTAACCGGGGGTTTTGTATGTATAATGCCCCAAACCGTAGCCCCGGCCCACGGGTCTCAATTTTGCGATGCCCCGTCTCTGGCCCCCCGAGGGAGAAAGGTTTCTACAATAAAGGCGACAAAATGCTGTTCAAGCACTTTTTCTGGTATTAAAACGGGTGCATCTCTTTAAGCGAAAACCCCCGAAAGTACTTCCCAAAATTTTGGACAAAAGGCGGGAGGGGTTTATGTGGGTTATCCAGGTAAAGCTTTTTGGGTTCCCTTTTTGCCCCTTCCATGGAACCAGTGTGGGCCCGGGCAGTAAATCTCTGGTCCTCTTGGGGAGGGAATATCACTCCTATTCCCTGCAGCGTCTCAAACTTCGCACCCCGAAGATATTGTGTTAGGGGCCGCGGGACAACGTTCTGACGGGTACGGGCACATTCCCCTCACCTTGTCTCCCAATAATCGGCTGGGGGGAAAAAAAACCCAAAGCCGAGGTTGGCGGTACACTGTCGGGGGGGAAAAGCTTCTTCTTATGGGGGGGGGGGCCCCTGAGCCCGCCCCCGGGGTTTACCACTTTTGGGAAGGGGGGGGGAAATCACCAAAAGACCTCCCCCAAAAGGGTTTCGGGGTCTGGCCCCACAATTTTTGGTCTGTGGGTATTTGTTGGGGACAGTAACCCCAAAATGTGGATAGTCTTTTGCTGCCTTGGCTGAAATTATCGGGCCCCCTCTTTTCCCCCCCGGATGCCAGCATGGCTGGGGTTTTCCATTTCAATGTCATCTGTTACCCTGAATTCAAGGGCTGTCATTATGCTCAGGACGTTGTGATGAGGGGGAACATTGCCCTTGGGGTTTAGAGGATGGGAGGGGGCCCATTGATTGCAGACGTGGAATAAAAACATGTTTAAACGGGTTCGGAGTCGATGTCCCTAGGGCATGGACAATGGGCCCGCTGAATCGCCACCAACTCAGTTGAAGGACGTGGGAGTGGGGCAGGGAGTCGCCAGCCTTTTTGTGTGAACCATTGTGGTACAAATCCAGGGTGCTGCCTCTTTCCCGTCAGGGGCGACAAACCAAACTGTGAAAACACTGCACATGTGCCTCCCTTGGGGGGAATGCCATTGGTTGTCTCAGCATGATTGGCCCGAGAGTGTCTTGACTGCCCGAGCGTTAAGAATGGGGAGTGCATGATGGGAAACATGGCTGGATCTGGGGGGCCCGGGAGGGGGTGGGGTGGTACCTGCAACAGGGAAGGGCACCCAAATCTTCTAAAGGGGTAGGTTTTATAGGCGCAGGGTTTTCCCCCCAGCAGCACAAAAACGAACGAAACCGGATTTGTCGTGAAGAGTGTGGGATCTTGTGATATGGGTTTTCAAAATCCTTACCTTAATGGGGGTTTCCTTGCTGGGCCCGTGCAGAAACGTGGGCCCCTTTTCAGGGGTTTATGTATCTTAAATCTGTCAGCCAAGGAAGGAAACCGGGCCTCAGATTGAGACATTTGTGTGTTTGGGCCCCGAAGGGGGGCCCCCAAACATTGTTTTTTATGCCTGAAAATTTTTTTCGACCTCCCCTCTTTGCCTGCTCTGCGGGGAAGGGGATGAGCTAAAAACCCGGGGCACCCCTAGTCAATGAGCGAGCGTATAGCTTGTATTTAGTACAAGCGAAAATTTCATCTTTGCTTCCCCTGCACGGTGCCTTTCATGGCTTCATGGGGTTTATCTGAGTAGGCACGTGACATGACATACTCGGCCTGTTTCTGAAAAAGGGCAGCTTTTTTTCAAGTAGATTTTCCCCAAATACAGGGAAAGGGCCTGTCCACTCAAGTTCATATCCTGAATAGTAATTTCCGGGGTCTGGTCCCTTGAACATCATTGCAAAAGATTTTTTTCCCGGGCCCAGTTTTTTGAGGCCCAGTTCCTAGCAAGACTTTCGTAATTGGTCCAAAGCTCTCTGGGGCCTGTCCCTTTTAAATTGCCCTTTCCCTTCCCCCTACGAGTGCAAGATCATCAGAAAAGCTGAGGGCCCGTTTCCAAATATGGAAAGGGGAAAGGGTCCCCAGGTTCCTGCATAAGGATGTTAAACAGGGGGAACTGAACACACCCCCTTGTGGTGTACCCCTTTTCCAGGGGGTTTTTAAAAAAAGAAAAGTGGTCCCTGAAAGCCCGGGCACCGGCCTGCCTCCCTAAGGGAGGACCCCTATCCAGGCCATGAGGCGTCCTTTGATTCCCTTCCCCCAGCTAGTATTGGCCCGAATTGCTGGGGGCTGGCTTGCTCAAATGCCTTTTTAAGGTGGGGTAGGACAATCCCAGGGTTTTTTTTTTACTGTCAGCAATCTGGGTTTTGTAGAGTGGTTATGCACTCTGCTGTTTCCCACTCCCTTTGGGGAAGCCAAATATGTTATGAAGGAGGGTCCCAAATTTTTCCCTAGGAGGCGGTTTTAAAAACCATCCTCTCAGCAGTCTTGGGAAAGCAGCTGGTCAGTGAATGGGTTCTCAATTTTCTGCCCGGGGCCTTGGGCTTTGGAATTTTGGTTTCGATTGTTGCTTTCCCCTTCCAAACTGCTAAGTGTCCTGGCCCCCACCGGGGTTTAAATGCGTCAGTATGGCCCCCCCCAAACCCTGCCCGCCTGCTCATGGAGACTCACACCATCCCGATCCCGGGGCCGAACTGGGATTGAATTCCCTCCCAAAGCCCAAATGTGGCAAACTATTTTTGTCCCGGGAGCAACGCCCAGAATGTTATGATCGCTACCCCTCCTTGTGCCAATTTTAGGATCAAAGGTTTTCCTAGAGTTTCACCATTCTTCAGGGGTCTTGAAAAGCAATGTCGATTTTGTAAAACCTTTTCCCCTGGGGCCAGGCGGGTACAAAATTGGGCCCCTTTCCAGGTCGGTTTGGAAAAAAATTTTTTTTTTTTTGGCTCCAGGCGAAAGGGCCCCAAAAAAAAAGTCACACCCCCTACCTTTTGAGTGTACAATAAAGGGCCCCCCACTTATTTCCTTCAAGGCCGGTTTGGGGCCCCCAACCCATGTCCAGGGTTTAACAACAAAACCTTACGGGAAAAAACATTACCTCCAGGTATAGGAAGTTTTCCCAAACCCCATTGCTGCCATCAACATATCAACAAAAATTTGGGGAGAAGTAAAACCAATAAGACCCCTGCTCTTTAAACTAAACAAATGTTTTAACTCCCACCTAAAGAAAGCCCACCACTACTGGCATGGTACAAGAAGGTCCCCCCCATTTCTTCATAGCCGCGGTTGGGAAGTACCCAACCCACCCCCTTGGTTAAGAACACAATACCTTACGAAGGAAAACAGTTTCAAACCCGGATTAGGGGAAGAGATTAAAAGCAACACGACTCCGCGCCACTCATCTATAAACACCCAAAGACCAAACAATGTAAATTGCAACTTCCTTTTCCTAAATTAGAAGAACTCATCTAACAGGGGCATGGGTACAAAAACGGTCCCCTCGCAATTTCGTTCATATCCCGGGGTTTTGAGGAAGTACCCAACCCCACCCCCCTCTTTTTAAGAAACAAAATACCTTACTAAAGGGAAAAAAAGCAGTTTACAACCCGGGAAAAGGAAGAGTTCAAGCCAAACCCGCTGCCATCATAAATACAACCCCCAAAGACTCAAACAATGTATATGTACAACTTCCTTTCCTAATTATAAAACAGATCATCTAACAGGGCGTGGGACAATGAAGGTCCCCCCTCACAATTTCTTCATGTGCCGCGGTTGAGGAAGTACCCAACCCCGCCCCCTCTTTTTAAGCAACACCATCCCTTTACTGAAGGAAAAAAGCTTACGTTTCTGGGAATATGGTATCACGAGCAACACGCAACCATAAATTAACACCCAAAATGGTAGGTAGATTGAAAACACATACAGATTCCAGTATTTTTTAAGACTAAAACACGCAAATTACAATCCCTTTTCTTGTTTATGAAGCCGACTTTTAAAGACAGTACAATTCTTATGCAAAAAAAACGTTTTTGTAAATTTCCTGGTTATTCAAAAATTCACACGAGGATGTCGACCCAAAGAATCATTTAACTCACGATGAAGAAAGCACAATGCTATCAAGACACAGGACTATAATGTCCTACGCCCTCTCCTAACCATCAAGCCGTCCCTAAGGGGCTGGAAAATTATTTAAAAATATACTGTCAATTCCCAGCTTACCAAAAATTTCAAGAGCATGTCACACCTAAAATCACCTGCAATGGGAGCTGGGGGAACGCGATACGTTGTCAATGCTCTCTGCAACGAAACTTTGTGGCAAACAGACCCCCAAGCGTCATTTGGGAAATACACCAGGGGAAAAATCCCCCCAGTGCGAAAAGGGTGGAAAAAGTTTTATGCACATGGCAACTCAAAGTCTAAAGAGACCAAAACGAACAATGCAGCCCCCTTCGTGGTCCTTGGGACCTTTGCAAAAGGAATTCGCCCCGGGAAAGCCTCTCTCTTCGACCTTAGGGCACACACTGGGGTTAGACCTTTCCTGCCCAGTGGTGACAAAAATTTTATGAGGCCGGTCATCCCAAAAGACATATGAAGACTCCACGGATCAAAAAAAAGGGAGCCTCCATTCTCTCAAAAACCCATTTTCCCGCGCCACCAATTTAAAAATCGTAAAAAGGAAAAAAGGAAAAGGGGGGAGAGCCAAATACCTTAGGGGAAACCTTTGTACTTAGGGGGCATCCCCTCGCCAATTTAAAAGACATAATTTGGGTTTTTTGTTGATCGTTCAAAGTCATTTCAGGATATAATTTATTTTTGTATAATGCAATGCGAAATTTTTAACCTACAGTTTTTTATGTATAATTAAATAATAAATTTTAAAATTTTTTTTTTTAAAAAATGTGTATTTTTTTTTAAAGAATCCCCAAAACGAATTTTCCCCCGTCACTACATCAGCATTTTGAGTCTGAGTAAAAATTTTCAAAGGTTTCCTACTTTTTTTATATAGGAAAGTATTTTTTTGGGTTATTGAGGCTAAAACTTTGGTAGATTCAAATTTGGATGGATAACTACATGAGCGACAAAACAGTAGTAAAGAAAAAATTTCCCATAAGGGGCAACTAATGTGACATTTTATTGGGGCACGTTTCGCTCATTGAGAGTGGTGGTGCCTGTGCTAACCTTCCTATGGTGTAAAAATATACCTATTTTGGACGAATTTTAATTGTGGCTACTGGTCTAGTGTCTACGCAAACGGGCTGGAGTTTTGGGAAAACTCTGACCTCGGGTTCAATCCCGGCCGGGGTAGGTTTGTTTGCAATCGTGTCATTACGATTTCGTGAGTCATGGAAATATAAACACAAATGCAGTATAATGTGATCCTTTATTGACTACGTTTCGCCCACACAATGGGCTTTTTCAAGTCACAAACAGAACTCCCGGGGGTGGAAGGAACGCGAGTATTATAGTCCGGTTCAGAATGCTGAGGTCAGGTGAAGAATGCTGCATCTGATGATGTACCGAGTGGGGTTATAGAGTCTAAAAACTTGGGTAGCTTGGAGAGGAGATTGGACAAGTTTGTGAGCAGACCTTCTACAGTGTTCTTATGTGGGATAGCGATGAAGAAGTTTCTTGGAAAGTGGTCAGCTATTTTTATAGAAGCCACTATTCTGGTTGAATTTTGTCGGATGTAAAAAATAAGTGATGATTCCAGGATTCTTCGGTATTGAGTGTTGTCTTCTGTGGCGATAAGTCTTGAGTTCCTTTTAGTTTATCAAGTGGTTGTGTGAATTACGGTTTGTACCCAGGCATTCCTTGTGTCGCCCAGACCTGCTTGCGTATTGGTGTTCTGAAACACGTGTTTGGAGGTCCCTTGATGTTTCGCCCACGTATAACTTGTTGCAGTCATTACAAGGGATTGTGTATACCCCTGCAGAGGATGGAGGCTTGTCCTGTCTACTACTGGTGGATGTCCTTGATGGTCGTGGTTGTGGAGATAGAACTTGGAATGATGTTTTGGCAAAGATGTTGGAAACATGTTTGGCAATGGAGTTGGTGGGAAGGACTATGTATCTCTTCTCGGCAGTGTCTTCTCTGGGTGTGTTGAAGATGTTTAATGCCCGCCGTCTGCAGTCTCTGATGAAGTGACGAGGATAGTGGAGTTTAGAACCCTTTGGAATCATCACTTATTTCTATATCCGACAACTTCAACCAGATAGTGGCTTCTATAACATAGCTGAACCACTTTCCAAGAAACTTCTTCATCCCTATCCCACATAAGAACCCCTGGAGAAGGTCTGCTCACAAACTTGTCCAATCTCCTTTCCAAGCTACCCAAGTTTTTAGACTCTATAACCCCACTGGTACATCATCAGATGCAGCTTTCCCTTCACCTGACCTCAGCATTCTAAATCGGACTATAAAATACTCGCGTTCCTTCCACCCCAGATAGTTCTGTTTGTGACTTGAAAAAGCCCACTGTGTGGGCGAAACGTAGTCAATAAAGGATCCATTATACTGCATTTGTGTTTATATTTCCATTGTGTCGGTATTTTATACCATTTATTTCCCCTTTGTGAGTCATGTTGAGGCAGTGAAGGGACTTGAGCTAGAGTTCGTCACGGCAACGCTTTGCTGGAGGGGAGAGTATGAGGGAATCAGTCCCTCAGCCTGGAGTCGATGTGTTCAGTTCCATCAATCTTGTAGAATGTACAGCATAGGGCCGTAGACGTGGCTTATATGCTGTAGTGAGGTGATGTGAAGCAGGCGGAGGGGGTCATAGTGGGACCATCCACTAGTCGAAGTAGGTCTTCGTCCAAAGGTTGAACAAGTGTTGAAGAATTCTTTGTAACAAGATCCCCAAAAGCTGCCCGTGTCTGACAGTTGTCTACGGGCCATGCTGTACATTCTACAAATTGATGGACTGAACACATCGACTCCAGGCTGAGGGACTGATTACCTCATACTCCTCCTCTCCTTACGCCTTCCTCTTTGTATTGGACTGATGAAGCCACTGTGTGCGAAAACGTTATCCTGAATAAAGATTCCATATGCTGATAGAGTAAGACACATGTGCAACATCTGGGTATCTTTATTGTAACTTTCGCCACTGGATGGCGAAACGTCTACAATAAAGATACTCAGATGTTGCACATTTTGTCCCTTTCTCTCATCTTGTCGGTATTATATACCATTCGTACATTCCCCTATGCTGCAAAAAGTGTCCTCAATCTTCAACTTGCGGGTTTTTCAAACCATTCATCACAACAGTCAGACACTGCAGCATCATGGGATCTTGTTACAAAGAATTCTTCAACACTTTCAACCTTTGGACGAAGACCTACTTCGACAGTGGATGGTACCACTATGACCCCGCCTCTGCCTGCTTCACGGCACCTAACTACAGCATATAAGCCACGTCTACGGCCCTATGCCCGTACATTCTACCAAATTGATGGACTGAACACATCGACTCCAACTCTTAGAAAACCAGTACTTACCTATGTCCTTTCTAAACTAAATTTATCCAACTTAAAAACCATTATTCCTGGTTCTTACCTGGTTCGACACCCTCATACTTTATTAATGTCTCCCTTGTTTATGCCCGCATCCACTTGTACACTTCAATGATATCTCCCCTCATTCTACGCCTCTCCAGAGAGTGGAGATTTAAGGCTTAAAGTCTATCTTCATACAGGAGGTTCCTTACACAGTAAATCATTAGTCATTCTTCTCTGTATGTTCTCTAATGATCTATGTCCATCCTGTAGTAAGGGGACCAAAACTGAGCAGCATAAACTAAAATGAGGCCTCACTAGTGATGTATAGAGCTGCAAAATAACTTTTTGGACTTCGTTACTTACACTTCTTGAGATAAATCCAAGTAATCTGTTGGCCTTGTTGCGCACACTGAGGCACTGCTGTCTTGGCTTTAGATTTCTGCTTACCATGACTCCCAAGTCTTTTTCACATTCTGTATGACCAAGCCTACTTCACCTAGATTATAGCTTCGAGGGTTATTCCATTTCCATGGCAAGTACCTTACACTTATCCACATTAAACTTTATCTGCCATTTCTCAGACCAAGACATTAATTTGTTCAAATCGTCCTGGAGTTCACTGATATCCTCCTCAGAGTGAATTATACGGCCTATCTTTGTATCATCAGCAAACTTACTCATGTCACTATAATCCCTTCATCAAGGTCATTAATGGGAAATTATGAACAAGAGGGGGCCCAAAACTGATCCTTGTGGGAAAACCACTATGACTAATCCCCATTCAGATTTCACTCCCTTAATGGTAACTCTCTGCTTTTTATTGGTAAGCCATGCCTCAATCCATGCTAGAACTTTACCTCCTATACCATGAGCTGCCACTTTTCTTAAGAGTCTCTTGTGAGGTACTCTGTCGAAGGCTTTACTAAAATCCAAATAAACAATATCATATTCCTTATCACTGTCAACTGCCTCAAATGTTCTATTGAAGAACGTCAGTAAGTTTGTCAGGCAGGAACGACCTCTCGTGAATCCATGCTGAGATTCATTTATCAAGTTATGCTCTTCAAGGTGACTTCTGATAATGTCAGCTATAATTGATTCTAATAACTTGCCCACTATAGATGTCAGGCTTATTGGACGGTAATTTGAAGGAGTGGACTTATCCCCTGATTTGAATATAGGAACCACATTAGCCATCTCCACGACTATGGTGCTGTTCGCACCTACTCCTAGGTTGAGGGACTGATTACCTCATCTTCTGTACATAGTTCTACTGTCTTCAAGTTATGTCCTGGAATTTGTATTGATAAAGCCACTGGATGGCGAAACGTCTACAATAAAGATACCAAGATGTTGCACATGTGTCTTACTCTCATCTTGTTGGTATTATATACCATTCGTACACAAAGTTGAAAAATTTTTTGTAACAAGACCCTGAGCTGAGTTCTGACTTTGATAATGGTTTTTAAAAAACCCACAATTTGAAATTTAGACACTTATGCGCATATGGGAATCTTTATTAGGGAAAAGGGTTTTTCCCCAAGTGGGTTTACAGCCAAACAAAGAGGGAAGGGGTAAGGAAGGAGGAAATGAGGTAATCATCCTCAAACTGGGGTCGATGTGTTTATCCATCAAATTTTTAGAATTACAGCAAAAGG
>NC_069485.1:13615245-13633687 GCF_026875155.1 Cherax quadricarinatus
TTTTAAAAGAAAATAAGTTTTGAAATTTAAAAAAACCGTAAAAGAAAAGAGGTTGTCTCTTCTGCAAGGGTGCTCATTTTTCTAAGATTTGCAATGCATACAATTTATGGAATGATAAAGTTGAAAGATTGGAAGAACTTGACAGATGTATCAGATGTCTAGGTAATCACAATGTAAAGGATTGTCATGCCAAATTAAACAACTGTTATCAATGTCACTAAGGAAGACACCATATAGTGATGTGTAAGGGTCTAAATGATAATGTTGATAATAATGATAATGTTGACAATCCTGACACAACGTAGCTAATGTAAAAATTGCTGCTAATGTTAATTTTGATTGTTTTGCTGAAGTAGCCTTACCTGTGTTATTGGTAAAAATTGATGATAAAAGGCATAAATCAAAAAATGTAACTGCATTGTTAGACCAAGGATCACAATGTACTTTCATAAAACGTAAATGTCTTGATGGGATGAAAGTACAGATGGGAGATCCTACAACTCTAAAATTATCTGGTTTTCTCTCGGATAAAAGGGCTCAATTGCATGACACTGTTTATGTAACTGTCAGTTTGGGCAATGTGCAAAAACGTGTTAATGCAGTAATTGTAGATAGACTTCCAGAGAAAATGTCTACAATAGGGCTTAGTAAAGCTACAGAAAGACTTTCACATAATGTAAATTTAGCACCTTCTGGTGTAAATGATGATTCTGTAGGCCCAATAAATATTTTGATAAGTAGTGACTATTTTGCCTGCTTTGCAAAGGGTATGGTAAAGAAATGTGGTTTCGCCCATTTAAAGACTGCAGGAGGCCATGTAATGTATGGTAGGATTCCTCGTAATAATAATGCATGACTAGAGGAATCTATAAATGCTATAACTGTGTGTCTTACTCATGAAATTGTACACCAGTATAATTCTTCCATAGAGGACGGTGTTGAGCCAGTGCATAAATTGTGGGAATTAGACAGCATTTGAATAAATGTAAATGAAGAAAGTCCAGACGATTCTTTTACTCAAGAACAATACCTGAGAGATGTAAAATTTGGATCTGGACAATACTGGGTACGACTTCTGTGGAGACTGAACCATCCAGAATTGCCCACTAATTAGAGAATGGCATATGGACAATTAAAGGCTCAGCTCCGCGAACTGAGTAAGACACCAGAATTGTTAACTGCCTATAATGATATAATTACTGAGCAGTTAATTAATAAATTTATAGAAGAGGTACCTCCTGAGCAAGCCAAAATTTATGGTCACTATTTGCCACGTCACGGAGTGAAGAAGGATTCTAAGACCACTCCTTTGAGGATTGTGTTTAATTGCAGTGCCAGGAGTAGCAAAAATGTACCTAGTTTAAACGACTGATGACAGGATCATCGTTGACGGAAAAATTAGGAGATATCTTATTAAATTTCAGGGTGAAGAATTTTTTGCCTTTACGGCTGACATAGTAAAGCTTTCCTAAGAGTGGGTTTACAAGAGGCTGATCGAGATTGTACCCACTTCTTATGGCCTGAGAATCCTAATGACCATTTAGCCCTCGAAAACCTTTTCGCTTTAGGAGCGTATTATTTGGTCTACATCCAGTCCGTTTTCCCACTTCATGCGACGATAAAAAGCACACCTTAAACGTACGGGAAGTCTATTGAGCAAACTAATGAGCAAACAATTTATTTGGACAATTTCCGGGTGTGACGGCAACTGAAGAGGTACTGTTTTAAAGACTTATGGAGGCGATTAAAATAATGCAAAGTTCAAATATGCCTCTGAGGGAATGGATAGTAAATTTGTTCCAAATTAATGGACAAAAAAAATAAAGATTACCCTGGAGATGAAGCACCAAAATGTAGTAATGTAAATTTGGGGTTAACTTGGGATGCTAAGAGAGATTTGTTAATGCCCAAAAAATTAACTAAGAGAGTTTTGCTTGCTGAAGTTTCAAATGTTTTGATTCACTAGGTTAGGTCACCCCCTTTCTACAAGAGGGAAATTATTAATACAAGAAGCATAGAAGCTTAAAAGTGCTTGAAAGAAACTCTACCTAAGAAATTCATTAACAGGTGGGATGAATTAATTGGTGAATATGAAAAAATTCCAATGTTTTGGGGTTTCCACGCCAGGTGGCCAATCCAGATAGAAAAAATATACTCCACATTTTTTGTGATGCTAAAAATTGGCAATGAGCAGTTGCTTACCTTCAATGTAATAGTGTTATTTCTCATTGTTATTACCTAAGGCAAAGTGACTCCCATTAATCACGTACCTTACACTCATTGAATTAACAGGCCATTTATGTAAGGTGTTCAAATTAGCTAATATGTAAGAAATAAGTTGCAGGAGATAAATATAGCGACACTTAAATTTGGTCTGATAATGAGTATTACCTGGATTTACCCTGAGAGAGAGTTCCGGGTCAACAACGCCCCCGCGGCCCGGTCTGTGATCAGCCTCCTGGTGGATCAGAGCCTGATCGACCCTGCTGTTACGCTGTCTGCACGCAATCCAACATACGAGCCACAGCCTATCGGTCAGGTACTGACTTAGTTGCTTTGTCCAGTGTCCTCTTGAAGACTGTCCAGAGGTCTATTGGTATACCCCCTTATGTTTGCTGCGAGCATCTGAACATCTTGGGGGCCCCTAACACTTATTGTATTGTCTCTTAACGTCTAGTTGACACCCCTTCTTTCATGGGGAATGTTGCATCGGTCTGCCAGTCTCTTTTTGCTTTTGTTGTGAGTGTATTCGTTTGTGCAAGTTCGGTACATTCCCTCTCGGATTTTCCAGGTGTATATAAACATGTATCTCTCCCGCCTGCATTCCATGAATTACGGTTCAGGAACTTCAAGCGCTCCCCAGTAATTGAGGTGTTTTATCTCCGATAATGCGCGTCGTTTTAAGGTTCTCTGTACATTTTCTAGGTCAGTAAATTCAACCAGGCCTGAAAGTGCTTGTTAGTGTGCAGAATATTCCACCTAGATAAACAACCGAACCTAATGATTCGTAATGGAAACAGTAAAAATGTGTACGTACAAAACAGAGTCCCTGCAATTAATCAGATGCAAGAGAAGTATAATAGTTTGGGTCAGCATATCTTCATTAATTATGTACCTGGTGAGGAAACTAGCTGAGTTCTTGTCTCGAGATTTACCTTATGCTAAATTGCAAATGCTGTATCATGGTGTTAAAGGAACCGAGCTTGGAAGGTAAATAAAGCTAATTGGCCTGTACAACAGGCGTATATTGCACCTGTTGAAATAAACTTGTGACCACCTCTCCAATAGTTTTCCATTAGCCATTGATATAAATATGTATTCTTCTTTACTCAAACTAATCAATGTAACTAATTTGTGTTTCAATTTCTAATCAAGATGAAATCTCATATAAGTTTTCACCTCCTCTTGAATATTGGATAAAGATGGTATACAGGAGGAAATCTATGGAAATGAGATTACATATTGATGATGGAAAAGAAAATTGGTGAAAGGTTTCCCATAATAGAGAAATGGGCTGTATTTAGAGAACAATGTAATTATGTGCAGAGGTAGGTTACAAAATGCTGAATTGGTGAGTATGCAAACACCCTATCTTACTACTGCCCAAAACTCCATCATCTAACAAATTTAATTGTTTTTAATGCCCATAAAATGTAATGCATGTTGGGGTACAAGGTCCCTTAAATTGAAATAGGTAAATTTTCTGGAATCCCAAGGACGGCATAGTGTAATAAAGGGTGATTAAATCTGTGTAATATTTCACCGTGTGGATGCCAAGAGCCTATATGTAACCAGGTCCTCCACCATTGCCAAAGGAGCATGTACAATTAGTGAACCATTTGAAGTAAAAGGTGTAGACTATATGTCCAAACAGTTTAGCGAGTACTTCAGATGGTGTTCCCACTGAAATGTATTACGTTTGTTCACCTGTACTGCTACTTGGGCAGTTCATTTAGAAGTGGCTCAGACTTTCTGACAGAACATTTTATACAACTTGACGAAAATTTGCAGCTAGGATCCTGTCCGAGATTGATGATTTCGGAAAATGCCACCAAATATTGTAGGCGGGTGCCAACACTATGATAGAATTAAATAATAGGAACGATGTTCAAACTCTGTTCAACACAACGAGGGTGTACTTGAATTTTATTACTCCCTAGAGCCCCTTGGCAGGGGAGCTTGTATGAAAGACTGATGGCACAGTGAAGAGGTGTCTCCGTAAAGTACTTCACCGGAATAGAATTAATTGGAAGAATTCCATGTTTAGTGGAGGTGGAGAATCGGATAAATAATAGGCCTCTCATGAACATGAGATACACCTGATGCCCCCCAAATTGTATAAACTCCTTCTCACTCTAATATTGGAAGGAAATTAGAATCTGACTCTGTCCTACCAGAAATAATCCGAATAAAGTGGATGAAGATTACAATGATGCGGCAGTGTTTGTGAAAAAAAAAAAAAAAAAAAAAAAAATAAATTTAAAATGCTAAATAAAGTAATTATCATTGGTCTAATGTGTGGCATAAGGATTATCTCTTACACGTATGTGAAACACTTTTATGGTGGGCGACTGTGGAGCAGTAAATCGACAGTACATTCAACCAGTGACACTTGTGTTAATTGATACTGAATACAACATCGAATAATTGTGCCTCTGCAAAAGTATTAACATAGTACCCAGATGCACGTGTTGTCGGGAATTCAAAGCGTTTGTGTCATGCCAGAACGTTTATGCACAATTAATAAATTGAGTCCCTTTGGAATTAAATGGTATTTTAATCATAAAGGTAAATAGAAAATCTATGGGAAAAGACCACGAGTGTTATTGAAATTAACACTGACCAAGTGATCAGAAGATAAAATTCTGTAATAAAGACCTACTAGAAGAACAGCCACTCAAACAGAACTGGCTGAACCGTCTCCTAAAGGAAGGAGTAATATGATCTTTAGCAACGACCTTTGCCAGGCCACAGTGTGGAAAATAACTTACCCAAAAATTACGGCTGTATAAATTTTCTAATGTAAATAAACCTAATTAATACATTGCTTTGCTCTAAAGTGTCTTTTTAAAAGAAGGAAACGGAGAGGAAGGCTTTACACCTGTCCTGTTTTTGAATGTGTTCCAAGCACGTTTATGTAATGTGCATAAATTTTCGTCGCTCTAGGGTTTTTATTTGGCTTAAAACCTCTCAAATAGGAGCTGAAATTGTTGAATGCAGTCGTGCAATAACGTTAGAAATCAATCAAACTGGACAGGAACCCTCCGTAATTAATGAACAGGATATTACCCCGAGCTAAGTTGTCTTAGTTTATGTTTAGAATTCTGGGCAGTAAATTTCTTCATAATTTAGACCAAGGGAGGTTTAGCATGACAACTACACTCCGGATCTCCAGACTAACTGGTGAGTCTTATGATTAAAAATGGCTCCTTCTGTTAAATAAATGTTATATGTAATCATTTATTAATTTTAAATATACATCCACATGTTTATCTCAATTATACCAGAATTCCTTGTGATGTATATTTTCATTTGCATTTTAATATAGGTCCTAGGAGCAACTTGTGGAAATGACAGTATGTATTTCAAAGGGGGACATTTTTGAGACCTTGGTGTCCCAAAATTCCTACGTGTCTAAGTAACTTCGATAAAAATAATAAATGTTTGTTACCATTTTACTGGTATGTATCTAATGAGATTCAACCAGGTAAATTTAATTATCCACAATTTCAATAATGTAGATGCCTTAAGAATTCGTCCCACAGCAGCTTTACTGCACTCTCTATCAAGGTTTGGGGCCCCTATCCACACTACACCAAAATTAACTTTTCAATCACCCTCGAGTACCTGTAGTCAAACAGATTCTGTGTCCGATGTTTTCTAATCTTATATCTTGTATAACACAAACAATTTAAATTATCTCTGACAATCATCGCCACTCCACCACCTTCCTGTTGACCTATCATATGAAATAGTTTATAACCCTGTAATGTTGCATTCAGAAGGCATTTCTCTGTCATTCAAGTTGAACAGTCTCTGTTAATACAATATAATCTATTATTACCTACACTTTCAAGTAATCTTAGCTCATCTCATCTAACTTTAATTCTTAGACTTATACTATTGTATATAAACCTTAAGGGAGCTAGTCCACTCGTTGCCCTTTACTATCTCTCTTTGTTTTGGGTTGCTCAATTACTTTTCCTTTACTACAACTTTATCTGAATATTTCCTTTTAAACATATCACTGAAGTATCCCTGGTTATATCGACTGTTTTAAACCCTATTACTGCAGCCTATTGTTTTCCTACCGACACCCATACCTCTAAATTTCTATCAGTTTTAAAGTCTCTAGACTTGGTCAACAATAAGATCCCTCAATCGAATTGGTGCAAAGCAACCACTCCAGCCCCAATAGATGAACCCCATCCCTTGCATACATATGAAACTGGAAGGTCATGTACCGCGACAGCTCAGCAAGTCTGCTGCTCGTTGCCCCTAAACATCAACATTATCTAGGAACCCAGCAGAAAACGATTAATTTTGCTAAAAATGGGGACAACCAAAAGTTGTATAGAAAAGAACTAGCGGCTGTGGCGAATCAAAATTTTTTAATAGCTTGCCGAAGCAACAAATGGAGTCTGAGACTACTACAATCGTTGAGGTAGGCCTAGATGCAATACAAACAACTGCAAAAGACTGAGTACAGTTTAGATGTAAAAAAGGCTGAGTCCCAATAATGCCCTCACAAAACGCTGTCCAGGGGACAATGCTGAAAACCCCGACACCGTCAGAGATTTAAAATCATCAGTGTACACTGCAAAGCATGAGAATGAGACCGGAATTGATTGATAAAAAGAGAACAAACGTGAGACAGCTTAGGTCGTCTAGGGGGGCCAACTGAAAGAAGTGAAAGGTACTGAAGACGAAGAGAAAAGGAACGGATTATACAGAGGGATTAAACATATAATGGACCTCTATTAACGTCTCATGCTAATCTTTTTGTATAGAAGGTCGGGAAGACAAATTAACGGAGGAAATGAATATCAACGCAATCGTTAAAGCATTGACCATTCGCCTCTGCACATAATCACGACTTAACGTAGTCGCTGATGTGGATGTTATCAAGTAGCAAGAGTTGCGTAGAGGCTGCAGAATATACTGGTCACCATAGTCTAGGTTCGATTAAAATTAGGGTTGAATGCAGTCGAAGAGTTCAACGATCCGCCCCCATGCAAGAATATGCTAGGGCTTTAAAGGAATTCAGCTGGCTATGGTATGTTGCTTTCAGTGAGGTAAAATGAGGTTTCCAGGACAGCCAGGGAGGGCGAGAAATCTGACTGTATCCCTTTCAGGGATACGAGAGCCAGTCAGGTACAATAAATAACAAGATAGCAGAACGTCTGGTAAAAGTAATTAAGTGCATTGTAGCTCAAAAAAAATTAAAACATTACGTGGTAGCCCAGTGGGAAACACGGTTGACAACGTTCTGATGATCAAATATTAAATTGGAGAACAGAGGCCAGATCATTTATAGCTACTAGAAAAAGAGTGGCGCTAAGTACACATCCCCGAGGAAAACCATCAGCATGTACAAAGTCCGGGAAAAGAACATAAGAACATAGAAATAGAGGAACACTGTAGAAGGCCTACTGGTCCATATAAGGCAGGTTCTTATCAAAACCACCACTACCCAAAGCTACCCACGAGTTTACTCTCATGCCTACGTCGCCAATCAAACCCAGTCCTTCCCACACATATACATTATCCAAACTCCAAAGCAACCATAGTCCCTAGTCCTATCACCCTACTTGAAGACTCCACCACGCATCCACAACTCTTTTCAAAACAAGTACTTATATATGTCCTTTCTAAATCTAAATTGATCAAACTTAAATCTGTTATTTCCTGTTCTTAGCTGGTTCGACAACCTCAGTACTTTATTAATATCACCTTTGTTTATGCCCATTATACACTTCGATATATCCCCTCATTCTCACTGTTCTCCAAGAGTGAAAGATTCAAGGCTCGAAGCTATCTTCATACGAGAGATTCCTTATAAAGTAAATCATTTTACATCTGTTACCCTTATTGCGCACACTTAGGCACTGTTGTCTAGATGAGATTAAGACACATGTGCAACATCTGGGTATCTTTACTGGTAGACGTATTCGCCCCATCAGGGGCTTTATCAATACAAATTCATATTCTGGACATTAAACTTGAAGACAGTTGAACTTGGTACAGAAGATGATGTAATCAGCCCTCAACCTCTGAGTAGGTGCGAGAGCACCATAGTATGTCTAGAATATGTATTTGAATAAAGCCACTGGATGGCAACGTCTACAATAACGATACCCAATTTTGCAACATGTGTCTTAATCTCATCTTGTCGGTATTATATACCATTCGTACACAACTGTTGTCTAGGCTAATAGATTTCTGCTGACCATGACTCCAATCTTTTCAACTTTCTGTATGAAAACAAGCCTGCTGCACCTAGTTTTTCAATTCCAGAGTTATTTTCATTCCCAAGGACTAGGACTTGTCCACATTGAACTTCATCTGCCACTTTTCAGACCAAGTACATTAATTTATCAAAATCCACAGAGTTTCACTGTTACCTCCTCAGAATGAATCATATGGCCTATTTTTGTATCATCAGCAGATTTGTTCATGTCACTTGTAATTCCGCAGGCAACTAGGAGTGATATTCCCTCCCGAAGAGGACCCAGAGATGAATGCGCCACCCTAGTGTCCCATGGAGTAAACACCAGAAACAAGCTGTTTACATGTGAAAACGACATATCCCCCCCTCGCTAGTGTCCATAGTTAGGAGTACATATGGGTGTTGTCGCTTAATGAGATGCACCAGTTGAACTTGTCCAGAAGAGTGCTGAGCAGCATACTCGCATCAGAGTAGAAACCTTTCTCACATCGGAGCCAGAGAACGGTCAATCGCAAGATTGAACCCGTGCCATGACTACGTCTTGGCGAACATTATACATACATACATACTTCATTGTTCCTTGATAATGTGAGTAGTCACGAAAGCGCTGAATTTCCTCTATTTTTCACAGTGTGTTTTGCATACTTCCTGAATCACCTGTTCACTGTGATATTATTGCACAACCACACACACACTCAACACAACACACACACACACACACACACACACACACACATATAGATATATATATTTTTTTATCACCCTGCCGATTCCCCCAGGCAAAAAAAAGGTGGCCCGAAAAGAACAACTTCACCATCATTCACTCCATCACTGTCTTGCCAGAAGGGTGCTTTACACTACATTTAAACTGCAACATTAACACCCCTTCCGCTTCAGAGAGCAGGCACTGTAACGTCCCATCTCCAGGACTCAAGTCCAGCCTGCCGGTTTCCCTGAACCTCCTTCAAAATGTTACTTAGCTCACACTCCAACAGCGCCCAAGATATTAAAAAACCATTTGTCTCCATTCACTCCAGCATGCCTCTGGAAGTCCAAGCCCACTCGCCCACAAAACCTCCTTTACCCCCTCTCTCCAACCTTTCACTAGGCCGACCCAACCCCCCTTCCCTTCCACTACAGATTGATATACTCTTCAAGTCAATTCTTTCGCTCCATTTCTCTGTACATGCCGAACCAAAACCTCAACAACCCTTCCTCAGCCTCCTGGAAAACAGTTTAGGTAATCCCCCGCACCTCCTCCTAACTTCCAACTAACGAATTCCTCTGCATTATATTCAACACCACAACATTGCCTCAGACATGACATCTCCACTGCCTCCAGCCTTCTCCTCGCTGCAACATTCATCACCCATGCTTCACACCCATATAAGAGCGTTGGTAAAATATACTTCTCATAAATTCCCCTCTTTGCCTCCAAGGACAAATTTCCTTTGGTCTCCACAGACTTCCTAAGTGCACGGGGACCACTCACTCTTTTCCCCTCATCAATTTCTAGGATTCCAGTCACCTCATCTGTCGAATAGACCCATCCCTGACGACGTCCACTCCCAAATATCTGAATACATTCACTCTCCTCCATACGCTCTCCCTCCAATCTGAGATTCACATCTTTCTTCACCTAATCTTTTTGTTATCCTCATAACCTTACTCTTTCCTGTATTCACCATTAATTTTCTTTTGTTTGCACACCCTTCCAAATTCATCCACCAATCTCTGCAACTTCTCTTCAGAATCTCCCAAGACACATGTCATCAGCAAAGAGCAGCTGTGGACCAACCCCATTGTGTGTGATTCTTTATCTTTTAACTCACGCCTCTTGACAAGACCCTCGCAATTTACTTCTCTTACAACCCCATCTATAAATAATATTAAACAACCACGTGACATCACACTCCTTGTCTAAGGCCTACTTTTACCTGGAAAATAATGTCCCTCTTTCTACATACACCCTAACTTTGAGCCTCACTATCCTCGTAAAAACTCTTCACTGCTTTCATTAACCTACCTCCTACACCAAACACTTGCAACATCTGCCACAATGCCCCCCTATCCACCCTGTCATAATACCTTTCCAATCCATAAATGCCACAAAGACCTCTTAAGCCTATCTAAATCCTGTTTCACTTATAAGTTTCACTGTAAACACCTGGTCCACACAACCCCCTACCTTTCCTAAAGCCTCTTTGTCATCTGCTATCCTATTCTCTGTCTTACTCTTATTCCTTCAATAATAACTCTACCATACACTTTACAGGTATACTCAGCAGACTTAATCCCCCTATAATTTTTGCACTCTCATTTTATCCCCTTTGCCTTTATACGAAGGAACTATTGCATGCTCTCGTGTCCTCTGCCAATCCCTAGGTACCTACCCTCTTCCAGACAATTATTAAAAATTGCACCCTCCACTCCAAAACTATATCCCCCACCTGCTTTAAACATTTCTATCTTATCACATCAATCCCGCCTGCCTTACTCCTCTTTCATTTTTAAGTACTGCCTCACGAACTTCCCCCAAACTCACCAACTGGCTCTTCCTCCTCCTACAAGATGTTATTCCTCTCCTTGTCCCAATACACAAATCACACTGCCCTATCTTCAACGCACACATTTAACAATTCCTCAAAATATTCCCTCCATCTCCCAATACTCTAACATCCATTTAAAAACTCTCCCCTCTCCTAATTTTAACTTACAATCCATTTGTTCTCTAGGCTTTCTTAACTTGTAATCTCATCTCCAAAACTTTTTCTTAATTTCAACAAAATTAGTTTATAACCTCTCACCCACTCTCTCAATTTGCTCTCTTTTTTCACATTGCTTTCACCACTCTCCTAGACCTCTCACTTTTTCTCCCTATACTCTCCCTCCTTGCATCACTCCACTTTGTAAAAACCTTCTCATATGCTAACTTTTCTCCCTTACTATCTCTTTACATCATCCCCCAAAAAATCCACCAATTCGCTCCTCTTCCCTCCCGCACCACTTTTCCTGTAACCACTCAACTCTGCTGAACACTCTAACACATACCATTTTTAAACCTACCCCATAACCTCTTCGATCCCATTGCCTATGCTCTCATTTTGCCCATCTATCCTCCAATAGCTTGTTTAATATCTTACGCCCCTAACTGCCCGCCTCCTCTTTTAGTTATAACCCTCACCTCTCTCTTTTCCCAGATGCTTCTATTTCTCCTTGTATCCATCTAACCTGTTACCTCAGTGCAGCACATCTAGAAAAGAGATCTGATAGTCTGGGGCCCCTCTATAAACAAGTACATCCTGAAGTCTACTTCAAACAGTCTTTTATCTACAATACATATCCAACAAACTACTATCATATCGCCCTACATCATATCTTGTATACTTATTTAGCCTCTTTTTCTTAAAATATGTATTACCCTTTCTATACAAAGTTCAATCAAAGGGCACCCATTATCAATCATTTACACCTGCAACCCCAAACTTACCACAACACTCTCTCTAAAAGTTTCTCCTACTTTAGCATTCAGGTCCCCTACCACAATTACTCTCTCACTGGTCAAAGGCTCCTAACATTCACTTAACATCTCCTCCACAATCTATCTCTCTCCTCTACATTCCTCTCTTCACCAGGTGCTTAGCATACACGCCTTATTATGACCCACTTTTCGCATACAACCTTACTTTAATTCCACAATAATTCCTTGAATTTACACATTCATATTCTCTTATCTCCTTCCAATACTGATCATTTAACATTACTGCTACCCCTTCCTTTGCTCTAACTCTCTCAGATAACTCCAGATTAATCCATTTTATTTCCCCCACTGAACTCCCCTAGCCCACCCTCAGCTCTGTTTCCTTAGGGCGCAGACAACCAACTCTTTACATTCATAACAGCAGCAATCATCTGTTTCTTGTCATCTCACTACAATCCACGCACATATAAGCATCCCAGTTTAATAAAAATTTTCTTCTTCCCCCCCCCCCCCCCCCCCCCCCCCCCCGAGCGCCACCCCCTCCTGTTTTTAGTAAATGTCTACAGAGAAGGGTTAGCTCATCCCATTGCTCCCGGCATTCTAGTCGCCTCATACACACGCATGGCTTACGGAGGAAAGATTCTTTTCCACTTCCCCATGGACAATAGAAGAAATAAAGAATAACAAGAGCTATTTAGAAAAAGGGGAAAAACCTAGATGTATGTAATAAATATATACATGTGGCGTGGTCCTGTGAAGTGTGACCAAATGTATAGGAGTAGCAAGATATCCCTGTTATCTAGCGTGTTTATGAGACATGCTAGATAACAGGGATATGTGTGTGTGTGTGTGCAAGGAATTCGCAAAAGTAGGCGAAATATACACAAACACTGATCTCTGGCTGAAGGAGACTCGAACCTACGAACCTTGGAATAAGGTACTCAATGCTATACCAATCTCACCACACTGGACCAATACCTTGGCGTCCAGCTTGTGCTAGACGTTTTGATCCAAGGCAGCCAGCTTTCAGGGAGAAGGCTTACAGCTTTTCATCTCATCCCCTGCATGTAAGCCTTCTCCCTGAAAGCTGGCTGCCTATAATCAAAACGTCTAGCGCAAGCTAGAAAGATAGATAGATATTACATGTATTTTCATACCTAAAGGAAGCAAATTTTTAAAGGTATTGTAAAAATTCTTGAAAACGTGAAAAAATGCCAAAACTTATCCTTCAACATTAATGCTACTCCTTCTTTATCTATATATATAAGTAGTGCTGAATGCGGCTGAGCGGTCTCTTCTACAGAGCGGTCCATTCCTGAGCGGTCTCTTCCTGAGCGGTCTCCTCCCGAAAGGGCTGCGGCTGAGCGGTCTTCCTTTACCACAACCTTTTTATTGCTAATGACCTTGACCTCACACACGACCCCCACCCACGACCCCCACCCACAACCCCAACCAACGACCCCCACCCACAACCCCCACCCACGACCCCCACCTACGACACCCACCTACGACCCCCACCCACGACCCCCCCAATACGACCCCCACCTACGACCCCCCACCCACGACCCCCACCCACGACCCCCCCTAAACGTGCATACATTGGTAGGCTGTAAGCGGGTGTGAATGATATACTACTTCGGAGGCTTCTACTTATTGTTAAGTCGTAGGTGGATACACAGGCTTTGTGTGTGTGTGCCCATGTCCCGGGGCAGGCCATCCCATGAGAGAGAGCTGGGAGTACTGTGTCTTCCTGCTAGGCCGCTGTGTGAAGTGAGAGCGAGGCAAGTCTGGGCATACTGAAGTGGCAAATTCCTATAGGTGCAGCACTTGAGTGGCACGAAAATATGAACTAAGCTGGCCAACAGCATGGCTGTCTGTCAGACAGTAACAGGGCTGTCTACATACGCTCGGCCACCTATCGTCCCCGACGCGACAAAAACTGTGGGTAACAAGAAAAACTCGGTCTCTCTCTCGTAGGAAAACGGGGCACAGAACACAATAATAAAAGCATATATATAACATATGGACATGGAAAAATACTTCCTATACAGGGAGGAAGAAAAAAACTATGTGGGGTGTGGCTAAACATCGTGGCATACAGTGAGCGTCGAAGGGCAACACTGCACGCCTTCCTGCGGTTCTGGACAGAATACAGCAACACTGGAGACATCGTTGCGGCTGAGCTGTGACGTAACAGGGTAAGTCTCCTCTGGTGAAGAGTCTCGTAGGAGTCCGCTGAAGGTTTTCACTCAACCTAGGGCACGACATGCTGGTTGCCCCGAGTGAGGCGTCGACAAAACTCGGCAACTGTGCAACTTTTCTGCAAGTGACCTCAGAGGACACTTCCTCGCCTGGTACTGTCGCTGGCTGTCACTGCCGCGAGCGTGGAGAGAGTTGTGGAGCGAGTCGTTGGCAAGAGACGACTGGGCGAAACATCAGGGAGTCGTGACATCATACACCAGACTGCAAGTGGAGCGAGCTAGCAGTCAAAGTGACAGTCATCTTTGTGCAGCTGCTCACTGATGCTTGTGACACGAGCTGACCACAGTGCCTGCCGACATGCCTCTGCGGCTTGACGAGTACTCATCTCTCGACAGTTGGAGTTAAGTAAGAGGTTAGCCTAAGCGTCCCCCAGAACTTGTTTCTCTACATATAACTGCACTATGACGGGTCTTGAGGTGAAGTGAACACAAATCACGATGGGAATCGTAGCAGGTACGATTCTGCAGAAACATCACGAGCGACGAGCAATTAAAGCTTTCTGTACATCGAAGGGCTCGTATGCTCAGGGCTGAGAAATCACTGTCAAACACACTTAGTCACACGGGAGACTTAACACAGTGGTGCTACTCAGGTCTGGCTGGCCCAGACCTTCAGCGGACTCTCGGAAACTTTAAAAACACACCGCGTACATACTGTACTACATGGCTTAACAGCAAATGATGCTTTTCCTGTGCAACAAAACGCACTAGACATATACTAAAATGTAGAACACTGACTAAGAGGAATTAATTAACACATGACATATATTTTTCTTCAAATCGTCTCGACAATACTGAAATAATTACAGAACACCTCGATGGTGACATCATGTGATGTCAGGCGTGATGTCGCGATGGGGTGACGTCAGCAGGCGTGACATCACAGACATCTCGAGGTGACGTCAGGGAGACAACATGAGGTGACGCAGGCGGACATCGTGAGGTGACTCAATGTATGCGGGCAGCAGTCCACAGCATGTGGCTGGGACATTCTGGTAACCAACGTGGCTTTGTAGGTCTACATGACATCGTCCAACCCAACGTGGTGTCGATCCATGGCGTGGTGTCGTGATTCTAACGGTGGGCATGCTGATCCACGCAGCTTCGAGTGCCTGGGCACTCGGATACACAGCACTGGCAAAGAATTCACACGAAAAACAGCAGAAAACACAGCAGAGGAGTGGGCAGTGTGAGTGTATGTAGTGTGGGTGGCGAGTAGCGTGATGAGTGTATGGCAGGGCGAGCATCTAGCCATTCCTCCTCCTCCTCCTCCTCCCCACCCACAAAACACGTGGAGAAGCTCACACTGGACGCAGAAATCACCACAAAACTCACCTCTGGCCTTGCTGAAACAGCTGTGCTGAGCTGAACACCAACAGCATATACAAGTGACGCAGAACACAGTGACTTGAGAAACAGCGTGGGACACTGTAGCGTGGGACGCTGTAGAGCGTGGGGCCACTGAGACGCCCACCTCACAATTCTCGAGACTTCGACAACATTTCGCTGAACCTGCTAGTACCTGTGTCTGGATGCTCAAAAGTGCAGACACGACATCAGGATACTCGTTGAGAGAACGGATGCTTCTTGTATGGGATGATGAAGTGAGATGACTTCATACCACTTCCTCCCTTCTCCCTCCTCCAGCTAAACACAGCAAACTGCTGCAAGCACCGCTGTCACCATTTATAACGGCTTGTTTGGTAGTATGGTAGAGGGGTTGTGAATGATATACTATCTTCGGAGGCTTCTTACTTTATTAATAATGTCGTCGTGGGTACACAGGCTTGTGTTGTGTTGTGGGGGGGCCCATCCTGGGCAGGCCATCCCACGAAGAGATCTGGGAGTACTTTTGTCTTCCTGCTAGGCTGCTGTGTGATTCAAGAGTGAGGCAAGTCTGGGCATACTTGAAGTGGCAAGGCTATAGGTGGCAGCACTTGAGTGGCGCAAAATATTAACTAAGCTGGCAGACAGCAATGGGCTGTCTGTGCAGACAGTCACAGGCTGTCTACACCCCACCGCACGATCCCCACCCTCGACCCACCCACGACCCCTACCGTCCGCGCCGCCCAACCGGGCCCGCCTGCGCCGACTCGCGCCATCCCCACGCGCGCCCTCCGCGCCCGTCCCCGCGCCTTTTCTGCAGCGCCTTCTGCAGCGTCGTCCCGATCGCCCCCCCCACCCCCCAATTTTTTTTTTTTTTTCCGGAGTTTTTTCGATTTTATTTTTAATTTCATATCCTCTCCATCTCCTCGGAATCAAATTTTCTCGAAATCAATAATACCACCAAGACTCCCATACCTCGGATCAAGTTTTTTGGATTCCCCTCCCTATTGGGTTTCGAAATTCTTATGAACTCCTCGATCAAGTTTTCTTCGATATCAATAATACAAAGATTTCCCCCCCCACACACACACCCCCATCCCAAAATTTCTACTCCAAGCCCTCGGATCAAGTTTTTCTCGATAATACCAAGGTCTCCATCTTCTTGGATCAAGTTTTTCTCGATAATACAAAGTACCCATCTCCTTGGATCAAGTTTTTATTTCTCGATATCAACAATACCAAGACTCCATCCTTGGATCAAGTTTTTTGATATCTCCCCTCTGGGGTAAGCATTCAAATGAACTCCTCCTATGGGGCATGGTAGCTTTCTCTTACTAACATTCTAAACAAAGTGACGTCACCCACCGGTGGTTTACTCGGCGTCAAGACGTCAAGTGATGAACTCACAACATACAGGCAGAATCTTGTCGACTCCCCCTAGTCAGTGACGCACGTGATATCCCCCACACACAGGCTGAATCTTGTCGAATTCCCCCATCACAGTAATTACACATTTCATATACAACATAGGGCAAACATATTCACTCTTATACCCGGGATAACCCAACTAATTTCACATTTTCTCGTTAATAACCCACAACAATTCACAATTCTTTACAAGAAATACTACACAAGTTAGACATTTTTCTTTTTCTCGTTTTAATTATTTTCATCTCAAAAAAGTCACCACAACACTTATAACTTTATAAACCACTTTCGATTAATTCACTAGTCACAGTTACTTATTACGAAGTTAATAACGCACACACACCTCACTTACTTGATCCCTTCAAAACACACTCATAAACTTTTGAATACTCACAACAATACCTTTGAACATTCCAAACAACACAGAAAACACTCCCAAAATATCATTTTGAGTACTCACCCAATACACCACTGAATACTACAAAACCCCACTGAATACAGTCAAAACACCACCCAAATCAACCATAAACTAAGATCAACATAACAGACAACAACCCATCCAAATTCACTAAAATCACTGTAACCAAGATATTCTCAAAATTCTATGACCACCTAGCACACACACACACACACACACACACACACACACACACACACAACTTTTTCTCAATATCTCTTTAGAAATATTTCTCCATCGAAAACCTTTAACCGCTCACTACATGAACAACCCAAGATTACTTCGAACCTCTCATAAATCATTTGTATACTCATATAAACAACCTTTGAAACTTTCCATACAACACTAAAACATTTCCAAGACAACATTTTTTTGATACACCCAAATAAGTTTTAATCATCACTAATTTAGCTACACTATCATATTTCATTAAATACAACTCATCCCACAAACTCCTCCCTCATTCACCAATTTTTACAACAGTATCACAAAAACAAACTCAGACACTTTACTTTGAACAACACCAAAAACACCTCATTTACCTTTGATATCCAAAAACATTGTTCGCATCGCTATTTGTGCCGTGCGGACAGGCCTGCGCAGTAACTCCTGAAACAACTGGTTTAACTGCGCAAGTTTTCCTGTTTTGTGCATAACAACATGGCGGATCGCAGTGGACGCCGGGTGAGCACTGTTTTTGTGTGGAATGTGCTGGCACGCTTCCAGGAAAAAACAACCAGCACGTGTTACTGCATGCCATCATCATTGAGGTATATGGAATACCTAATTCGTGTCCAAATTATTGACAAAAAATAAAATTACCCTGAAGAATGAAGCATCCAAAAGTAGTAATGTAATGGATTAAATTGGGATGCTAAGAGAGAGTTGTTAATCCCATAAATAACTAAGAGAGTTGCTGCTGAAGTTTCCAAATGTTTTTGAGCCACTATGCTTAGGTCACGCCCTTACTACAAGAGGGAAATTTAATACAAGAAGCATAGAAGCTTAATGGACTTGATGAAACTCCTACCTAATAATTC
>NC_069485.1:13634187-13662213 GCF_026875155.1 Cherax quadricarinatus
AGGGGACTCCTCCCCCAACATTGTACTGTGGGCCACGGTCTTGGCAAGATGGTTGTAATTTACTTTTTTTTGTGGTGGTTTGGGTAGTGCCCCTAGGAGGTCGGGGCTGGCAGTAAGGGGGGGGGGGTCTGGGTCACAGGGGGCGGGGGGGGGGTGGGTCGGGGGCCAGCACCAGCATGGGGGATTGGTGCTATGCCGGGGGACCCGGGGCCAGCCCAGCACTGTGGGTATTGTCTAGGGATGGGGATGGGTCTGGCTTACCCCCCGGGGGGTGACTAGATAGTTTCGAGTCATCTGTTGTGGTTTGGACTTTCTGCATTTTTTGATACTTATCTCTTTCTCCCATGTTTTTAATTTTTGGTTTAGATATCCAAGAGGTCACCTTTTTTTCTTGATTATTTTTATCATTTTATCCCTTAGTACCTTTTGTACCTGCCAAAGTTCTACATCTTTATTGCACAACCAGAAGCCCTTGTAGTTCGAGGTTTTTTTTGGGGCTGTTTTAGTTAGTCAAGAGATTGGTTTTTGGAAGGCATAGGTTCATATGTTTTTCGGGATTCCTTTCCCAAGGTTTTTTTTTACATTCCCCAGATATGCTGTTCTGCATCTGTCTTTTCCCTACACAGTATGCCACGGAAAAAAACTGTTTTCCATTTTACCTTTTTCTCTTGCGGTGCCAGTAATAGAAAGATGTATTTTCAACCAATTTTGCAGCTGGGGTGTTGGGTGGGGTGGGTGTAGGGTGGGTGGTGGGTGTAGGGTGGGGTGGGGTGCAGGGTGGGTGGTGGGCGGGGTGAGTGGATGAAAAAGAAGGTGGGGGAGGGGAAAAGGGGTATGGGAGGGTTGTATTAGAAATTTAAAGAAATATGGGGAGATTTCTGAAAAAAAAGGGTAAGTGTGATTTTTTAAAAAAAATTATAAAATTGAAAAGTTAGATATTTGGGAAAAGAATGGAGGGTGTTGAAACATGTCCGATTGGGGTGAGTTTAGTTGGTGAGTATAATATAAATTTATGTGGATACAAGGAGGGGGATGGAGGGGTTTTTTTAAAATTTTAAAAATTTAAAAGAGGAATTGTATTACATTTAAGATTCAGTAAAAAGAAGGGGAAAAATTTGATCGAAAAATTTTTGAATAAATTGGTAAGTGATGAGGGTGGGGTTTAAAGTATTTGAACTAGGAAACCAAAAAAATGTATAATGGGGTTTTTTTTGTGAGTTTTTCTAGAAAATTAGTTAAAACGAGAAAAAATTGTGGGGTTTTGGGGTTTGGGGGTTGTGGGTGTTGTTTTCGAATAGGTGCCGAAAAAAGGGGTTTTAATTGTGGGGTTTTACGTATTTTCTGATGAAAAAAGTTAAAAAAGAGAAAAAAAAATTGGGGTTGTGGGGTTGTGGGGTTGGGGTTTTTGGGTTTTGTTGTCGAACTAGAGATACCGAAAAAAACGTTAAAAGTTTGGGTTTTGTTGTGGGTGATGTGGGTTTTGGGTTTTGGGTTTTTGGGGTTTTTTGGGGGGTTTTGGGGGGTTTTTGTCGAAATAAGATACCGAAAAAGAATTAAATTTGTTGTTGTTTGGGGGGATGTGGGTTTGGGTTTTGGGTATTGGGGTGTTTTGGGGGTGTGGAGGTTGGGAACTAGAGATACCCAAAAGACTTTTTTAAGTTTTGGGTTGTTGTTGTGGGTGTTGTGGGGGTTTTGGGTTTGTGGGATGTGGGTGTTTGGGATTGGGGTTGTTGTGACTTTTTCTAATGAAATTAGTTAAAACGAGAAAAAATTGGGGTTTTGAGTGTTTTGGGATGTGGGGTTGTGGGTTGTGGGTGTTGTTGTCGAACTGAGATACCCAAAAAAGACATTATAAGTGTGTTGTTGTTTTGGGGTGGGGTTTGGGTTTTGGGTTGTTTTTTGGGGTGTGGGGGTTTTTTGTCGAACACAGATACCCAAAGACGTTATAAGTTTGGGTTGTTTTTTGTGGGTGTTTTGGGTTTTGGGTGTTTTGGGATGTGGGTTTGGGTTTGGGGGTTTGTTGTGACTTTTCTGATGAAATTAGTTAAAACAGAAAAAATTGTGGGTTTGAGTGTGTGGGATGTGGGTGTGTGGGTTTGGGTGTTTTTTCAAACGAGTACCCAAAAAATTTATAAGGGGTTTTTGTTTTGGGTTTGGGTTTTTGGGTGATGTGGGTTTGTGTTTGTGGGATGTGGGTGTGTGGGATTGGGTGTTGTTGTCGAACAAGATACCTAAAGTGTTATAAGTGGGTTGTTGTTGTTTGGGTGTGTGGGGTGGGGCGTTGTGGGTTTTGGATTTGTTGGATGGGGGTGTTGTTGACGAACAGAGTTGCTGAAAAAATTTAAGTTTGGGGTTGTTGTTGTGATTTTTCTGATAAATTAGTTAAAACCCGGGGAAAAAAGTGTTTTAGTATATTAAAGTGGTGTTTTTGGGGAGAACTCAAATGGTTTTTTGTGACTATTCAAAGGTTTTTTTTGAAGGTGTTCAAATGATGTGCAAGAGTATTAATGAAGGTGTTCTGGGAGTATTCAGTGGTGATTTGGGGCATTCGAATGATGTTTTTGGAGTATTCAAATGTAAATGATGGGTTTTTGGTGTTGTTCAAAGTAATGTGTCTGAGTTAGTTTTTGTGATACTGTTGTAAAAATCTGGAAATGAGGGAGGAGTTTGGGGATGAGTTGTAATTTAATGAAATATGAAAGTGTAGAAAATTAGAGATGAAAAAACTTAAATTTGGGATATTCAAAATGTTTCTTGGGAAAAATTTAGTGTTGTTTGGAAATGTTTAAAGGTGTTTTTTATGAGTATACAAATGATTTATGAGAGTGTTCGAAGTAATCTTGGGTTGTTCTGTAGTGAGAATGATAAAGGTTTTCGATAAAGGGAAATATGTCTTAAAAAAATATTGAAAAAAGTGTTGTGGGGTTGTTGTGTGGGGCTAGGTGGTCATAGAATTTTTGATATCTTGTTACTGTGTTTTTAGTGGATTTGAGAGGGGTTTTAGTTGTTTATTTTGATCTTATTTTTGGTGTTTTTGGTGGTGTTTGACGTTTTCTGTGTTTTTAGTATTTCGTGGGCTTTGGGGTACCAAAATGAATTTTGGGAGGGTTTCAGGTTTTGTTGGAAATGTTAAAAGGGTTTTTTTGTGGTATTCAAAAAGATTTATGAGTGTTTTTTGAATGTTCAAAGTAAAGTAAAGGTGGGGTTTTGCGTTTAACTTCGTAATATTTAAAATTGTGACTAGTAAATTAACGAAAAGTGGTTATAAGTTGAAAGTTTGGGGTGATTTTTTCTGATGAAATAGTTAAAAACAAAAAAATGTCTAGACTTTGTTGTATTTTGTAAAAAAATTGTAAATTGTTTGGTATTAACGAAAAAAATGTAAAATTAAGGGGGTTACCTGGGTTAAGAGTGAAAATGTTTTCCCCTATGTTGTAATGAAATGAAATAATGAATGGGAAGCGACAAGATTCAGCCTGTGGGTGGGGGTATCACGTGACGTCACTGCCTGGGGGGAAGTCGAAAGATTCCCCTTGGTGGGGTCATCACGTACGTCACTGGCCGGGGGCAAGTCGACAAGTTCACCCTGTATGTGGAGGTATCACGTGACGCACTGACCCGCCAAAAACACAGGGGGGTACTCCATTTGTTCCTGTAGAAAAAAGAAAGTCCCATGCCCATAGGAGGAGTTCATTTGAATGCTTCCCCCCAGAGGGGGAATCCAAAAACTTGACCCAAAGGGAGATGGATCTTGGTATTTTTGACGAAAAAAAACTAGATCCAAGGAATGGAGTCTTTGAATTACGAGAAAACTTGATCCAAGAAGAGGGCGATTTGGGTTTTATCGAGAAAAATTGATCCGGGGAAATTGGAGCAAAAATTTTTGGGATGGGGGTGGTGGGGGGGGAAAATCTTTTATTATTGTTCGAAAAAAAAATTTTGATCCGAGGAGATCATAAAAATTCGAACCCCAAAGGGGGAACCAAAAAACTTGATCCGAGGGATGGAGTTTTGGTATTTTTGTTTCGAGAAAAATTTGCCGGGGAGATGGAGAGATTGAAAAAAAAAAAAAATCAAAAAAAATGGGAAAAAAATTTTTGGGGGTGGGCGATCCAGAGACGCTGCAGAAGGCGCGCAAAAGGCGGGGGGAGGGGCGCGAGGGGGGGCGGGGGGCGGCGCGAGTCACGCAGGTGGGGCCCCGGGTCGGGAACGCGGACGTCCGGGGCGTGGTGGGGTCGAGGGTGGGATCGTGGGTGGGGTAAAAACCCCCTGTTTGTCTGCACAGACACCCAGCGTCGGGCCAGCTTAGTTTATATTTGGCCACTCAAGTGCTCCCCCCTATGGGCCCTTTGCCATTTCATTTTCCCCCAGACTGCCTTGCCTGACCACACAGCAGCCACGGGAGACACAATTCCCCGCTCTCTCCGTGGGAGGCCCCTGCCGGGCCATGGCACCCCAAAACACAAGCCTGTTACCCCGACGACTTATTAATAAAGAAAGAAGCGTCCGAAGAAGTATATCATTCAAAACCCGCCCCTTCTACCAAAAAAGGCCCGTTATAAATGGTGACAGGGGGTTTTTTGAGCAGTTGTTTTTTCCCGGGAAGGGGGGAAAGGGGGTATAAAGTCATCTTCATTCTCATCCCATAAAGAAGCATCCTCTCTCAACGAGTTTTTCATATGTCGTGTCGCACTTTTTAGCATCCCAAAACGGTACTAGCAGGATCCACCGAAAATTTTCGAAAAAACTTCAGATTGTGGTGGCCTACGTGACCCCCCGTTACAGCGTCCCAGCTACAGTGTCCCATCTGTTTCTCAAGTCCTGTTTTGCCCTCCTTGTTGTTGCTGTTTTTGTTCAGGCAGCACAGCTGTTTTTAGCAAGCCAGAGGTGATTTTTTGGGATTTGCTCCAGTGGGCTTCTCCCCGTGTTTGGGGGAGGGGAGGAGGGGGAGGGGTGGGTAATGCTCGCCCTGCCCTACACCCCCCCACGCCCTACCACCAACCCATAAAACTCACCACTGCCCCCCCCCTTGCGTGTTTTCTCTGTTTTTTTCGGTAATTCTTGCCCGTGCTGTTATCCGAGTGCCCCAAAGGTGGGTCAGCATGCCACGTAATCAGACACCACTGGATCGACACCCGTTGGTGTGGCCCGTTTCTTAGACCTACAAAAAACCCCTTTAGTACCAGATGTCCCAGCCACATGTGGCTGCTGCCCGCATCACATTGACCCCTCACCTCAATGTTCCCCCCACGTCACCTCGAATGTCGTGACTCACACCCTGCGATGTCACCCCGCGACACACGCCTGACATCAATGTGTCACCATCGGTGTTTTATAATTATTTCAGTATTCAAAAAAATTGAAGAAAATTATGTCTGTGTTAAATAATTCCTTTAGTCAGGGTTTTACATTTTGTATATGTCTAGTGTCGTTTGGCACAGAAAAGCATCATTTGCAAAATTAATCTTTGTACCGTATTAAGCGGTGTGCTTTTAAAGTTTCCGGGGTCCCAGTGAGGTTAGCCACCAGACCTGGGGCACCACTGTGTTAAGTCACCCGTGTGACCATGTGTTTGACAGCTGTTACTCGCCCCGAGCAACACCCTCTTGTACAAAAGCTTTTATGCTCGTCGTCTTTATGTTCGCAGAATCGACCTCTACGATTCCCATCGGGTTTGTTTCACTTCACCCCAACCCTCAGAGTGCGTTATAGTAGAGAAACAAGCTGGGGAGCTTAGCAACCTCTGCTATAACTCCAACGTCGAGAATGATACCGTCAAGCCGCAGCGGCCTTCGGCAGGAGTGTCATGTCACGTGTGACGTGTCACGTGCCTCGTTGGCTCCCGGGTTTTCTGGTTTTCACGGTCGCTCTTATGTGCTAGAACTTTAATTTGTGTCATCAATCCTATACGATACATCCCTCTAGCGCCTGGAACCAATCTTGGCGGTAAACATTATATACTGAGTCAAAAAAGAAGAATTAGTGTGCACTACCTAGCAGAGTTACTGCCAGAGGGAATCATAGGCCTGTGTCCCGTGTGAAAAAATAATAATAATTGAACTTTTCGTGTCAGAGGAAAGAAGTCTCTCTGATAACATTGAGTATACATAGTGTATAGTGTATACTACAGTGGCTCCCTAGTAATATTGATGATAAAGGCTAAAGTGTCATTTGAAAACAGGTGAATTTGTAAATGAAGTGACAAGCCTATAGAGGCAGGTGCCAGAAGTCGCCAGAAACTTACCACAGGTCAGCTGTTTTTAATAATCTTCCTGGCCTGCTAGTGTACTCGCATATAATCTAGTGATACCAGTGAATAGCAGAATACAGTGTTGTAGTAGCAACTAACCAGTATTATAATGGTACTTAGTGGAGTGGAGTGACTTTCATTAGTTTCTTTTTCTTGAAATACCAGACATATACTGTGAATTTCATATAACCTGTAGTTACCAGCGGTCGCAATATACACAACGAGAAGCAATTGTTACTACAGAAAAAGCGTCCTTCCTCCAAAATTTGCACCAGTCAACTATAGTGATAATATAGCATTTATTGTGGTGGAGACGGAAAAAAAATAGAAAAGCTAGATACAGCGATTGATAAACAAGGGTGGAGGTCGACCGTTCGTCATTGTAGGAGTTGCCAGCAGTCACCGGCTCTTCAACACGCAAGTTATACTTTTGTATCAATCAAATCACAGATTACTCGGGTAGATAATTTCCAGTAGATCCTTCATGTGTTAGCTCAAATCACCGACCAGTATGGTTTTAAATAAGTGACCCACTGATCAGATCAGATCGACTGGTCCGAACCCTTGACTGGTCCGAACCCTGGACTGGTCCGAACCCTTGACTGGTCCGAACCCTTGACTGGTTTCAAACAGTTTCGTTGGACAATAAAGCAGACTGTAAACGGATGGGGTTGTAGGCCCCCTTATAAACACAAACATTAAATATAACCAGGAACGTGCACGGTAAGCTGTCCAATATACAAAAACAGTTAGAAACAGAAATACAAATAGCTAGAGCTTCATTTAAGGAGGTTATTAATAGAATATTCAAGAGGTTGCTAGTAGAATTGCAGTAAATCAACCATTCAAATCATTATGAGCTGGGGTGTAGTCTGTGGTCAGTCAAACAAAACGGGCTTCCACATGCATAATTGTCATTTTTGTGGAAATTGGTGTCACGCCCCTTGTGCAGATATCCAAGAACTAGCTACAAGCAGTATTAAAACAGGGAAGTGTTTTTGGGTAGGGCCCAAATGAGATAAATCTGTGGACTAAAATCACAAGGGTATTAAAAGAGGTCACATCAAAGCTGCTTTCATAGAAAACCGGGAAGCTTTCTAATAACAGATGGGAACATAAAAAGTCTGGGCTGAATGGTACTCTGCCCTTGATTACTGGCCATGTAGTCAAAACTGAAAGGGCTGGAGATGATGTCCTGGTAGTCAGTAAATGTGGGCTGATATGCTGTCCTGGGAGACAGTAATGGTGAAGCTGGAGGTACTGTCCTGGGAGACAGTAATGGGGAAGCGGGAGGTGCTGTCCTGGGAGACAGTAATGGTGAAGCTGGAGATGCTGATCTGGGAGACAGTAATTGGTAAAGCTGGAGATGCTGTCCCTGGGAGACAGTAATGGTGAAGCTGGAGATTTTGTCCATGTAGTCGGGAATTATACACAGGAAGGAATACATATAAATGACCTCACAGGGGACAGGAGCCATAGTAGGGAAACAAGTGTAGTCAAAGATAAGATAAAACCAATATTGCAAACTAGAAATACCGCAGGAAATAGCAAACAAGAGGACTCCACTAGCAATAGTGAGGATATATTACCAAAAACAACTGGGGGAGCTCCATTGTTGGTGCTAGGGGGATAGAAGTAAGACATGGAAACATGCACCAACAGGGAATACAGTCACAAAAACCCCAAGGCAAACGGAAACCAAGCCTGTGCACATTACTATGCACTTGGTATCTGCGGGCATGGGAAATCTGAAAAACAGATGGGACGTGCAACTATGACCACAGTAGAAAATGCCATGCCCATATGACAACAGAAAATGCAAACTCCCTTCCTGTAAGCTTTTTCACCCTGAACTGTGTACCTCTTCAGTACCAGGAAAGACTGTGCTATAACTTAAATTGCCAGGCATACCATCTAAAGGGGACAAAAAGATACAAAACATCCAGGCCATGGGAAAACCAGGGAGCCACAGCCCCTCAAGAGGGAGAGGTTTTTAGTGCCAGGAAGGAAAAAAAAACTGGCAGGAAATGGGAGAAATCGTACACCAAATCCCGTCATTTCCTGGAGTGGAGCCACAGTCGATGGCCTCCCCTCCAAACCAACAGATGCAGATACTTATGCCGGAAAAAAATCCCCCCCCAGTACCCAAAAATACCACCAGTCCGATAACAAATTTTTCTTGGCAAATATACAGGGTCTAAAGCCAGCAACAAACAACAAAATACCTTTCATCCGTGGACTGCTTGCAGAGGCAAAGGCAATGTTCGCGGCTTTCACTGAGACCCTCATAAAGGATCACTTGGGCAACGAAATATGGATCCCAGGTTACAACCTTACAGATGTGACAGAGTGAACAGCAAAAGGGGGGGAGGTTGGCCTGTACATTGCAGAGTCACTTGTTTGCACAGAACTGCTAAATCCTCAAATGATGTAGTGGAAGTTTTAGCAGTAAAGGTCCAGAACCAAAACCTAGTCATTGTGGTAGTCTACAAGCCTCCGGATGCAACACCCCCAGCAATTCCAGGAACAGCTTTTTAAAAATTGACCACTGTCTGGAAAAACTTCCAGCTCCTGCACCCAACATCTTGCTCCTGGGGATTTCAACTTAAGGCACCAAAATGGAGGAATTAGCAAAAAATATTTTTGCAGTAATAACACCAGGAGGCAGCTCTGATGAAAACTCACACTCACGCGAGCTTTTAAATCTCTGCACCAAAATTCAATTTAAACCAGTAAATAATAGAGCCTACTAGACTGGAGAATACACTAGACCTCATCTTCACTAAACAATGATGATCTGATAAGAAATGTCACCATTCAAAACAATATACTCAATCACAAAATAATTGAGTTTTAGTCCTGTATCGCGGAGCCCCCAGACCGACAAAAGAATTAGTCACGAGGGAGCATTCCCCCAAAATTTCAACTTCAATAACAAAAACATAAAGGGGGGGACCAAGTGAACCAACCCTAACCGATATAAGTGGGAAGAAAAATACAAAGCAAAAACAGACCCCAACTTATGCCTAGAACAGATTAATTTCGGGGGCACTCAAATTTATCACAAGGTTTATTTTCCCTAAAAAAAAAGGGAGGAGTAATGAAAAATAGAAAGAGACAGGCGCTCCTTTAAACAGGGAGGGAAAAAGAATAACAAGGGGCAAAAAAGGGGTAAATTTAATCTAAAATGCTTAGGGAGACACTGGCCCATAGAAATAGCAAGCATCGAACTTAAGCTGAAACAAATCCTTTGGGAAAGTCAGGAACCCCGGGAAGAAACTAAAAGGCCATAAAGAAATCGAAAAAAACCCCCAAAGAAATTTCTTCTTTCCAAATCAAAATCGAGAAAAAAAACGTCCAGTTTTGGGGGCCCCCAAACTTAAACAAGATGGGTCCAAACACAGATGACAGAAAAGGAAAAATGAGTAGGCTACCCAAGCCCCCAATTAAACTCAGTTTTTAGCAAGCCCCCTAACCAGACTGAGAGTCAAGATCAAAATGTTTTTTTTTATTGAGAGACCCACAAAAAATTTGATTAACAAAAAGCCTACCCCGATTTTATCCTGACGCCAAATGATTTCGAACAGGCAAAAATTTACATCCCCCATGCATTTCTCCCCCCGGGGCCAGACCCCAGGGGAACCTGTGTTCATCAAGAACGGGCAAAGCCCCTATCACGACCCTTTTTCCCATCCTATGGAGGGGGAGCATGGACAGGGGGGTCGTCCCACAGTTACAAAAAACAACAAAACATACCCCACCCCAAAAAGGGGGGCCAAAAAAAGCAAACAGCAAAGAACTACAGACCAATAGCACTAAACATCCCATATCAAAAAACCTTTGAAAGGGCCCAAAGGGAAGCAAGTTTCACCACCCACTAAAAACCCCCCATCAGTTACACAACCCGGGGCAACATGGTTTAAAACCCGGTTTTGCCCCCCTGTCGGTCCCCAACTATTGGATCACAAACGACAAGGTCCTAAATGAAACTAGAAGAAAAAAAAGAATGCATATGTAATAATACAGACTTTGAAAAACCCTTTTCGACAAGTGTGACCAGGGGCGTAATCCCCGCACAAAAATGCTGCTAAACGAAAACCCGGGAAAAAAGTCGGCCCGATGGATTTAAAATTTTTCCTTTTCCCACTAACAAAAACACGAGGGGTAGTCGTCAACAGAGTAAAGCCCCGGGGGCAGCTACGGTAAAAAAGCTCTTTTCCCAAACAAGGCACAGTACTCGCCCCCCCATCTTTTTCCCTCACCCCTAAATATCCGACATAGACAAGGATGTCACCCACGGGAAACCGTGTTTTCCCTTTTTGCAGTTTGACACCCAAATCTGCATGAAAAGTGCTTCCATTGCAGACACTGAAAAAAGCTCCGGGCCCGGACACAACCAAATTTTTTCAGTGGGCTCAAAAAACAATATAAAAGTTCAACAAATGAGAAATTTAAATTATTCGATAGGGTAAACATGGGGAAATTTAAAAATCTTCACCCAGATACATAACAAATTCTGGCAAAAAAATAACAAAACAAAACCAACGTCAATGACCTGGGAGTGACCCATGTCGGGGGATCTCCCCTTCGGGGGACCAAAAACATTGAAACAAACGCCATCTGCTAGAAAAATGACGGGTGCAAAAAGGAACCTTAAAAACTAGGGGGGCCCAAAGGGCCCATGAGGACACTCTTCAGGCCCATTTGTTCAAATTCTGGGCTGGAATAGGCTGAAACACAAGGGCCCTTTTCCCAAAGGCAGGTAAAAATTGCCGCCTAAAAAAATGTACAGAAAACTTTAAACGGCGCGCATAACGGAGATAAAACCCCCCAAAATTTGTTGGGAGCGCTTGAGGTTCCAAAACCCTGAAATTTTTCCCTGGAACGCAGGGGGGGAAAGAGATTAAAGTTTTAATATACACCTGGAAAATCCAAGAGGGACTAGTACCGAATTTGGGAAACACGAAAATCACTCACAAAAAAGCAAAAGGGCTTGGGAGACGTGCACCATCCCCCCAATGAAAAAGCCAAAAAAAAGGGGGTCACTAGCACGTTAAAAGACCATAAAAATAAGTGTCAAAGGGGGCCCCAGACTGTTCAAAATGCCCCCCCAGCACACGTAAGGGGGGTTACCAACAAACCCCCGGCAGTCTTCAAGCGGCACTGGACAACAAACCCCAAAAAACACTCCTGATTTAGGGCCCGGGGTGTGGCTCGTACGTTGGTTTGCGTGCAGCCCACAACAGCCGGTTGATCAGGCTCTAAACCCCAGGGGGCCTGGGGCACAGACTGGGCCGCGGGGGCGTTGAACCCCCGGGGGAAATCTCTCCAGGGAAACTCCAGGTAAACTCCCCGGCGCTGTGTCCCGCCCCCCCCGTGTCCCCAAGCTTCAGTGAGCAGCCTCACAAAGAAGAATTCCCCTTGACTGCTACTTTGCTCACTGCAGTCTGGTGGGATGATGTTACACTCCCATATTTTTTCGCCCAGTCGTTTTCCTGCCACGACTCGCTCCCCCAACTCCCCTTTCCCCAAAGCCGCCGGCAGTGACCCGCCCGCGACAGTACCAGCCCCAGAATGTCCCCCTGATCCCCTTCCAGAAGTCCTGCCCAGTTGCCGATTTTTTTTCCCACGCCTCACTCGAGGGCACCCAGCCCTGGGAGTGCCCTAAAGGTTTAGTGAAAACCTGCCCGCACCCCTATTTTGACTGTTTCCCAAGGAGACCGGAACCCCCGTTACGGGGCACAGCTTTACCCCAGCGATGTCTCCCCCTGTTGGGTGTATTCTGTCCAGAAAGCGGAAGGCTGCAGTGGGCCCCCCCCTTCGAAAGCTCACCCGCCTATGACCACGAAAGTTTAGCACACCACACATTTTTTTTCTTTCCCCCCCCCTGTAGGGGAAATTTTTTTTCCCTGCCCCTTTTGTATATATTTTGCTTTTATTTTTGGGGTTCTGTGCCCCCCCTTCCTACAGAGAGAGACCGAGTTTCTTTTAAACCCCCAGTATTGTCGCGTCGGGGCGGGCAGGTTTGGGCCCAGCGTATGTAACCGCCGTACTGTCTGCACAGAAACCCTGCTGTCTGCCAGCTTATTCATATTTTGTGCCCCCCCTCAAGGCTGCCACCCCATAGGGCCCTTTCCACTTCAGTATGCCCAGACTTGCCTCGCTCCCCACTCCACAGCGGGCCCAAACAGGAAGAAAACAAGTACTCCCCCGCCCCCTCTCTCGTGGAAAGGCCCTGCCCCGGGCCCTGGGCACACACAACACAAGCCTGTGAACCCAAACCCACGACTTTTAACAAAAAAGTAAGAAGCCTCCGAAAAGTATATCATTTAACCCCGCTTAACCCCGCCTACCAAGTAAGGCCCGTTTAGGGGGGCGTGGGTGGGGGGGCGTTGGGGGGAGGGTCGTGGGGGGGGGTCGTGGGTGGGGGGGCGTAGGTGGGGGGGGCGTAAATGGGGGCGTGGGTGGGGGGCCCTGATTGGGGGGGGCTGGGTGGGGGGCGTAGGGGGGGTGTGTAGGTGGGGGGGCGTGGGTGGGGGTTGGGGTGGGGGTCGTTTGGGGGGGGGTTGTGGGTGGGGGGGCGTGGTGGGGGTTTGTGTGTGAGGTCCCAAGGGCATTAGCAAAAGGGGTGGGAAAAAGGGGACCGTTTAGGCCGCAGCCCTTTTGGGAGGAGGGCCGCCCCAGGAAGAGACCAAATCAGGAAATGGCCCTCTGTAGAAGAGACCGCTCAGGCCCCCATTCAAACACTACTTAATTTTAAAATAGCTAAAGAAGGAGAGCATTAATGTTGAAAAATAAGTTTTTGGGATTTTTTTCACGTTTTCAAGAATTTTTACAATACCTTTAAAAATTTTTTCTTCCTTTAGGTATGAAAATAAAATGGGAAAAATCTATCTATCTTTTTAGCTTGCGCTAGCTTTTGATTATAGGGGCCAGCTTTCCCGGGGGAAAGGGTTTCATGCAGGGGGGAGATGAAAAGCTTTTAAAAACCCCTTCTCCCTGAAAGCTGGCTGCCTTGGATCAAAACGTCTAGCGCAAGCTGGACGCCAAGGTATTGGTCCAGTGTGGTGAGATTGGTATAGCATTGAGTACCTTATTCCAAGGTTCGTAGGTTCGAGTCTCCTTCAGCCAGAGATCAGTGTTTGTGTATATTTCGCCTACTTTTGCGAATTCCTTGCACACACACACACACACACACACCCACACACACACACACACACACACACACACATATATACATATATATATATATATATATATATATATATATATATATATATATATATATATATATATATGTATATATATATATATATATATATAAATATATAATATATATATATATATATATATATATATATATATATAATATATATATATATACAATATATATATATATATATATAATATATATATATAATATATATATATATATATATATATATATATATATATATATATATATAGATGTGTGTGTGTGTGCAATAATATCACAGTAAACAGGTGATTTCAGAATATGCAAAACAACCACTGTGAAAAAATAGAGAAATTCCAAGCGCTTTCGTGACTACTCACATTATCAAGGAACAATGAAAGTAATGTATGTATGTATAATGTTCGCCAAGACCGTAGTCCTGGCACGGGTCTCAATCTTGCAATGACCCGTCTCTGGCTCCCGATGGAGAAAGGTTTCTACACTGATGCGACGTATGCTGCTCAAGCACTCTTCTGGCCAGTTCAACTGGTGCATCTCATAAGCGACAACACCATATGTACTCCTAACTATGGACACTAGCGAGGAGGAGGATATGTCGTTTTCACATGTAACAGCTTGTCTGGTTCGTTTACTCCATGGTACACTAGTGTGGCCGCAGTCATCCCTGGGTCCTCTTCGGGAGGGAATATCACTCCTAGTTGCCTGCGGAATTACAAGTGACATGAACAAATCTGCTGATGATACAAAAATAGGCCATATGATTCATTCTGAGGAGGATACCAGTGAACTCCAGGAGGATTTGGATAAATTAATGTCTTGGTCTGAAAAGTGGCAGATGAAGTTCAATGTGGACAAGTCCTAGTCCTTGGGAATGAAAATAACTCTGGAATTTAAAAACTAGGTGCAGCAGAGCTTGTTCATACAGAAAGTGAAAAAGACTTGGGAGTCATGGTCAGCAGAAATCTATAGCCTAGACAACAGTGCCTAAGTGTGCGCAATAAGGCTAACAGATGTAAAATGATTTACTTTATAAAGAATCTCTCGTATGAAGATAATTAAACCTTGAATCTTCACTCTCCTGGAGAAAAGTAGAATGAGGGGATATATCGAAGTTATAATGGTCATAAACAAAGTATATTAATAAAGTCACTGAGGATGTCGAACCAGCTAAGAACAGGATATAACAGATTAATTTGATCAATTTAGATTAGAAAGGACATATATAAGACTTGTTTTGTAAGAGTTGTGGATGCATTGGTGGAGTCCTGCCAAGTAGGGTGATAGAGACAGGGACCTTTGGTGGCCGTTAGGTGAGATTGGATAAGTATATGTGTGGAGGGACTTGGGTTTGATAGGCGACGTAGGTTAGAGAGTAAACCTCGTGGGTACTTTGGGTAGTTGGTGGTTTTTGATAAGAAACCTGCCTTATCTGGACCAGTAGGCTTCACAGTGTTCCTCTATTTCTATGTTTCTTATATGTTCTTTTTCCCGACTTTGTACATGCTGATGGGTTTTCCCTCGGGATGTGTACTTAGCGGCCACTCTTTTTCTAGTAGCTATAAATGATCTGGCCTCTGTTCTCCAATTTAATATTTGATCATCAGAACGTTGTCAACCGTGTTTCCCACTGGGCTACCACGTAATGTTTTAATTTTTTTTGAGCTACAATGCACCAAATTACTTTTACCAGACGTTCTGCTATCTCTGATACTTTATTGTACCTGAATGGCTCTCGTATCCCTGAAAGGGATACAGTCAGATTTCTCGCCCTCCCTGGCTGTCCTGGAAACCTCATTTTACCTCACTGAAAGCAACATACCATAGCCAGCTGAACTTCCTTTAAAGCCCTCGCATATCTTTCATGGGGGCGGATCGTTGAACTCTTCGACTGCATTCAACCCGAATTTTATCCGAAACTAGACTATGGTGACCAGATATTTCTGCCAGCCTCTCCCGCAACTCTTTCTAAACTTGAATCCCATCCAATCATGCAGCGACTACGTATTAAGTCGTGATCTAATGTGGCCAGAGGCGAATTGTTCCATCCTTAACGATTGCCGTGATATTATTGCCTCCGTTATTTTGTCTTCCCGACCCTTCTATATAAAAGATAGCATGAGACGTTAATAGAGGTCCATTATTTGTTTAATCGCCTCTTATACTCTGTTCCTTTCTCTTCGTCTTCAGTCGCTCTTCAACTTCTTTTCAGTTGCCCCCGCCCCTTTGAATACCTACAGCTGCTCCTCGTGTCTCTTTTTATCATCACTTCCGGTCTGCATTCTCAGCTATTGCAGTGTACACTGATGATTTCTAAAATCCTCCCTGACAGTGTCGGGTTTTGCAGCATTGGTCCTGGACAGCGTTTTGTGAGGCATTTATATGACTCAGCATTTTTACATCTAAACTGTACTTCAGTTCGTTATTGCAGTACTTGTATTGCATCTAGGCCTACCCAATGTTTGTAGTAGTCCCAGACTCCATTAGTGTTCCAGCTAATAAAATTTTGATTCGCCTCCAAGCCGCTATTCTTCATATCAACTTTGGTTTGTGCCCCATTTTTAGCAAAATTTAATCGTATTCTGCTGGTTCCTAGTAATTTGATGTTGAGGGCACCGACAGGCAGACTCTGCTGAGCTGTCAGCGTACATGACCTTCCATTTTCATATGTAATGCAAGGGATGGGGTTCATCTCTCTGGGGCTGGAGTGGGTTGCAATATTCCAATTCGCTGAGGATTTATGGTGACATGTCTAGGACTTTAAAACTGATATATTATAGAGGTATGGGTGTCTGTAGAACAATCAGGCTGCATTACTAGGGTTTAAAACAGTCGATATAACCAGGATACTTCAGTGATATGTTTAAAAGAGCAATATTCAAAATAAAGTTGCTAGGTAAAAGGAAAAGTAATTGATCCACCAAAACAAAGAAGAGATAGTAAAGAGCAACGAGTGACTAGGCTCCCTTAAGTTTACTATACAAATAGTAGAAGTCTAAAGAAATAATATAATGAGCTAAGATTATCTTGCAAAGTGTAAGGTAATATAGATATAATGCTGATAACAGAGACCTGGTTTCAACTTGAAAGACAGAGAAATTGCCTTCTGAATGCAACATACGGGTTATAAACTATATCATACTGATAGGGTCAACAGAAGGTTGGTGGAGTGCGATGTATTCAGGATAATTTAAATTGTTGTGTTATACAAGATTTAAGATTAGAAGCATCGACACAGAATCTGTTTGGCTACAGTTACTCGAGGGTGGTGAAAAGGTTTAATTTTGGGTGTGATGTATAGGCCCCCAAACCTTGATAGAATGGGGCAGTAAAGCTGCTGTGGGACCTAAATTTCTTAAGGCATCTACAAGAAAATTGTGGAAAAATTAAATTTACCTTTGAATCTCCATCAGATACATACCAGTAAATGTAACAAATCATTATTATATTGTATCAAAGTTACTTAGACAATGGTAGGAATTTTGGGACACCTAGCACAAAAATGTCCCCCTTTGATACCTACACTGTCATATCCACAAGTTGTCTAGACCTATATTAAAGCAAATAAATATCCATCACCAGGAATTCTGGCTAAAATTTAAGATAAACATGTGGACTGTATATTAAAATTAATAAATGATTAACATATTCCCATTTATATAACAGAAGGAGAATTTATAATCATAAGACTCCCAGTTAGTCTGGAGATCCCGGAGTGTCATGCTAAAACCTCCCTCTGTCTAGTTTATGAAGAATTTAACTGCCCAGAATTCTAAACATAAACTAAGACCAACTTAGCTGTGGTAATATCCTGTTTTCCATCTAATTACGGAGTCCTGTCCAGTTTGCTTGATTTCTCACGTTATGCCGACTGCAATTCACAACAATTTTCAGCTCCTATTTGAGAGGTTTTTAAAGCCCATAGAACCCTAGAGCGACGAAATTATGCACATTACACTAACGTGCTTGTAACACATTCAAAAACGCACAGGTGCAAACTTCCTCTCGATTCCCCCTTTCCTTTAAAAATACACTTTAGGCAAATCAATGTATTAATCAGGTAATTTAAATTATAAAATTTATACAGCATAATTTTTGGAAATTATTTTCCACACTGTGGCCTGGCAAAAGTCTTGCTATACGACTCAGAAATACACCTTCCTTTAGGAGACGGTTCACCAGTTCTGGTTTGGAGTGGCTAGTTCCATCTAGTAATGTCTTATTACAATTTTTATCTTCCTGCATCACTTGTCATGTGTTTACTTTCAATAACACTCCGTGTCCACTTTCCCCTAGATTTCATTTACCTTAGATTAAATTCATTTAATTCAAGGGAATCAATTTATTATTGTGCATAAACTTTCCTGGCCATGACACAACGCTTTGACATTCCCGACAACACTGCAATCTGGGCACAATGTTAATTCTTGCCCAGAGCCACAAATATTTTGATGTTGTTCAGTATCAATTGAAACAAGTGTCACCTGGTTGAATGTTCTTTCGATTTACCTGCCCTCAGAGATCGCACCATAAATGTGTTCACGTAGTGGTAAAATGATATTCCTTATGCCACACATTAGACAATGATCAATTACTTTATTTAGCCATTTTAAATTTATCACATAACACGCGCATCATTGTAATCTCATCACTTTCTTCGGATTATTTCTGTAGACAGAGTCAGCTTCTAATTTCCATCCACATATTGAGGTGAGAAGTGTTAATACAATTGCATCGAGGTGTATCACAACATGTACAAGAGAGGCCTATTATATTATCCCGATGTCTCCACCTTCCACCTAACACCGGAATTCTTTCCAAATTAATTCATTTCCTGTGAAGTTACTTTAACCGGAGACAACCTTTTCACTGTGGCCTATCAGTCTTTCATACAGCCCCTCCCCTGCAAGGGGCTTCTAGGTGTAATAAATTTCCAGTACACCTCGCTGGTACAGAGATTGAACATCGTTTACTATTATTTTAATTTCTATCAAGTGATTAGCACCCGCTACAAAATTTGTTGGCATTTACGCGAAATCATCAATCTCGGACAGGATCTCCTAGCTGCAAATTTCGAAACACAGTAGTATAAACTGTTCTGCAGACCAATCCTAGCCACTCTAAATGAACTGCACAAGTAGCAGTACAGTGAACAAACATACATACACTTTACAATGGAACACCATCTGAAGTACCTCTAAAATGATTGGGAACGCAAAGTCTACAACCTGTTACCCTCAAATGGTTTTCCACTAATTGTACATGCTCCTTTGGCAATGGTGGAGGACTGGGTACATATAGGATCTGGCATCTGCATGGCGACATATTACACCAAGAAAAATCACCCTTTTTAACACTTTATCGTCCTTGGCGGAATCCAAAAATTGTCCCTAATTACAATTTAAGGTACCTTGTAACCCCCCACCATGCATTACATTTTTATATGTGGCGATTAAAAACAATTAAATTGTTAGATTGATGAGATTTTGGGGCAGTAAGATAGGGGTTTACATAACCACACCAATCAAGCATTATGTAACCTACCTCTGCACCTAATTACATTGTTCTCTAAATACTGCCCCCAATTTCTCTATTATGGAACCTTTCACAATTTTTCTTTCCATCATCAATATAATCTCATTCCATAGATTTCTTCCTGTACCCTCTTTATTCCCAATATACAAGAGGATGAGAAACTTTATATAATATTCATCTTGTTTTAGAAATTTAAAAACACCAACTAGGTTACATTGATTATTTGAGTAAAGAAGAATACTATTTATATCAATGGCAAAGGAAAAACTATTGGAGAGGTGGTCACAGAATTCAACAGTGAGCAATATACGCCTTTTGTACATGCCATTAGCTTTATTTAACCAACCAGTTTCGGTCCTTCAAACCATGATACAGCATTTGCAAATTTTAGCATAAGGTCAATCTCGAGACAAGAATCAGATAGATTCACTCCTCACCAGGTACATTGATTAAATGTATATATGCTGACCCAAACTATTATACTTCCTCTTGCAACTGATTAATTTCAGCGACCTGTTTTGTACTACACAATTTTACTGTTTTCCATTACGAATCCATTCAGTTCCGCTTGTTCTATCTATGTTGGACTATTCCTGCACACTAACAGCACCTTTCAAAGGCAGGTGAAATTACTGACCTAGAAATGGTACAGAGGAACCTTAACGACGCGCATAACGAGATAAAACACCTCAATTACTGGGAAGCGCTTGAAGTTCCCTTGAACCTGTATTCCCTGGAACGCAGGCGGAGGAGATACATGATTTATACACTTGGAAAATCCTAGAGGGACTAGTACCGAACTTGCACACGAAAACACCACAACAAAAAGCAAAAGACTGGGCAGACAATGCAACCATTCCCCCAAAGAACAAAGAAGGGGTGTCACTAACGTTAAGAGACAAAACAATAAGTGTTAGGGGCCCAGACCTGTTCAGCTGCCTTCTTCCAGCATACGATTAATGGGATTACCAATAGACCTCTGAACAGTCTTCAGCTGACACTTGACAAGCACCTAAAGTCCGTACCTGATCCAGCTTAGGCAGTGTGGCTCGTATGTTGGATTGCGTGCAGCCAGCAGTAACAGCCTGGGTGATCAGGTCTGATCCACAAGGAGCCTGATCACAGACCGGGGCCTGCGGGGGCGTTGACCCCCGGAACTCATCTCAGTAAACTCCAGTAATACCTCATTAACAGACCAAATTACAGTGTCCTAATATTTATCTCCTGCAAACTTATTTCTTATATAATTAAGCTAATTTGACACTACATAAATGGCTGTTAATTCAACTGAGGTAAGTTACTGATATTAATGGGAACACTTTAGCCTTAGACATAACAAGAGAAATAACACTATTACATTGAAGGTAAGCAACTTGCTCCCATATGCCAATTTTTCTAAGCCTCACAAAAAAATTTGGAGTATATATTTTTGTTTCTATCTGGAGTTGGCCACCTGGCGTGAACCTCCAAAAACATTGAATTTTTCATAGTCACCATTAATTCATCCCACCTGTTAATGAAATTCCTTAGGTAGAGTTTCATCCCAAGCACATTTTAGCTTCTCTGCTTTCTTGTAGTAATAATTTCCCTCTTGTAGAAAGGGGTGACACAAAACCTAGTGAATCCAAACATTTGGAAACTTCAGGCAACAAAACACTCTTAGTTAATTTTTTGGGCAATTAAAAAATCTCTCTTATCATCCCAAGTTAATCCAATACATTACTACATTTTTGGAGCTTCATCTCCAGGGTATCTTATTTATTTTTTCATTAATTTGGACGAATTACTATTCCATTCCTTCAGAGGCATATTTGAACTTTGCATTATTTTAATCGCCTCTCCATAATCATTAACAGTTTCCTCTTCAGTTGCCGCACAGACACCCATGAAATTTGTCCAATAATATTGTTTGCTCATTAGTTTTGCTCAATAGACTTCCCGTATCGTTTAAGGTGTGCATTTATCGCGCATGAATAGGAACGGACCTGGATGTAGCACCAAAAAATACCTCCTAAGCGAAAAGGTTTTCAGAGGGCTAAATGGTCATTAGGAATTCTCAGGCCATAAGAAGTGGGTACAATCTCGATCAGCCACTGTAAACCCACTCTCAGGAAGCTTACTTATGTCAGGCCGTAAGGGCCCATAATTCTTCAACCCTGAAATTTAATAAGATATCTCCTATTTTCCGTCAACGATGAGTCCTGTAATCAGTCGTTTAAAACTAGGTACATTTTTTTTGCTACTCCTGGCAACTGCAATTAAACACAATCCTAAAGGAAGTGGTCTAGAATCCTTCTTCACTCCGTGACGAGGCAAATAGTGACCATAAATGTTGGCTTGCTCAGGAGGTACCTCTTCTATAATTTTATTAATAACTGCTCAGTAATTAATATCATTATAGGCATTAACAATTCGGTGTCTTACTCAGTTTCGCGGAGCTGAGCCTTTAATGTCCCCATATGCCATTCCTCTAATTAGTGGGCAATTCTGGATGGTTCAGTCTCCCATGAGCGGGCCACAGTCGTTACCTTAGACTATGAGGTATTGTCCAGCCATATGACCAAATTTTACATACTCTCAGGTATTGTTTTCTTGAGTAAAAGAATCGTCTGGACCTTCTTCATTTACATTTATTCAAATGCTGTCTAATACCCACCAATTTATGCACTGCTCAACACCGTCCTCTATGGAAGAATTATACTCGTTTAACCATTTTCCATGAGTAAGACACACAGTTATAGCATTTATAATTCCTCTAGTCATGCATTATTATTACGAGGAATCCTACCATACATTACATGGCCTCCTGCAGTCTTTAAATGGGCGAAACCACAATTCTTTATACCATAACCCTTTGCAAAGCAGGCCAAAATAGTTCCACACATTATCAAAATATTTATGGGCCCTACAGAATCAACATTTACAACTCAGCAGGTGCTAAATTACATTATGTGAAAGTCTTTCTGTAGCTATTACTAGCCCTAATGTAGACGATTTTTCACTGAAGTCTATCTACAATTACTGCATTAACACGTTTTTGCACATTGCCCAAACTGACAGTTACATAAACAGTGTCATGCAATTGAGCCCTTTTATCCGAGAGAAAACCAGATAATTTTAGAGTTGTAGGATCTCCCATCTGTACTTTCATCCCATCAAGACATTTACGTTTTATGAAAGTACGTTGTGATCCTTGGTCTAACAATGCAGTTACATTTTTTGATTTATGCCTTTTATCATCAATTTTTACCAATAACACAGGTAAGGCTACTTCAGCAAAACAATCAAAATTAACATTAGCAGCAATTTTTACATTAGCTACTGTTGTGTCAGGATTGTCAACATTATCATTATTATCAACATTATCATTTAGACCCTTACACATCACTATATGGTGTCTTCCTTAGTGACATTGATAACAGTTGTTTAATTTGGCATGACAATCCTTTACATTGTGATTACCTAGACATCTGATACATCTGTCAAGTTCTTCCAATCTTTCAACTTTATCATTCCATAAATTGTATGCATTGCAAATCTTAGAAAAATGAGCACCCTTGCAGAAGAGACAATCTCTCTTTTCTTTGACTGGTTTCTTATTAACTGGGCTACTCTTAGAAGGGTACTTATTCTTCTTACCTTGTGGAGAATCATTATTTCTGATTGCTGCTACTTGATATGTACGTATGTAACTCTTTTTAGGAAATGAATTTTGATTATTAACATTGGGATAATTTTTCCCCTTGTGAAACTTGACAGATACCTCAGAGTTATTATATGTTGTATCTTTAAAATGAGTTGGTTGGCTTGTCTGTAACTGAACAATTAATCCTATTAGACCTAGTCTTATTTCCTCCAGACCAAAATAACCTTTGTGATACTTGTTCGAGGCATTCCAGTGTTTTACAGCTTAATTTATTCTGTACAGTGGCACTCAATAATCAGTCTGATTCCTTCAGATTATATTTATTACTTAAAGTTTTGAAAATGCTCTCCAGTTTAACTCTAAATTGCTGTAAATCTTTGTAAGTGTGATCTGGAGATTTTAAATTAACAAGGATGCTCACTAGATCCTACCTACTTTGTTCTATATTACCATAAGTGACTTTCAACAAGTCAACTGCTTCTTTGTAGGAATCATCTACATTGGGAAAGGTTTGTATGAGCATGTAAGCATCTCCTCTTATCTGTCCTTTGAGGTAAAATAATTTAGTTACAGAGGCTAGGTCATTTCTATCATGCACAGCTGCTTTAAAAATAGACCAAAACTCCTCCCAATTTTCTCCAGGATTGAATACAGGTAAACATAATTCTGGGAGTTTTGGTAAACACATCTTATTTGTTGGAATAGATTAACTGCCTGGTTTACACATTTTAATTTATTCAAGGCCTGACTTTTACAAGAAAGAAACTTTTCTTCTAATTCATAGTACTGGTTAATCATAAGATTTATTTCTGTCTCATCTACACAGTTTACTAACAAATCTCCTTCATATTTGTTATAATATAATTTGTATGAATCATATCTATTCCCCAAAGCATCTAAATACAATTTTAAATCATCAGTATTCGCAGTTTCTTGATTCATTAATTCCAAACATCTATTATATGCCTTTGTTACATGACCCTTTCTAGCCTGCAATGATGATTTTTTTGCTCTCAATTCCCTGTCTTTGTCTTCTACATTAATTTCCTCATTTCCATCTATGGTGCAATGTATTAAATTCAGCTTAATTAATAACACTGATTATGTACTTAATTGTTCACTTTATAAAGGTAAATATTACAACTTACCTTTGAATAAATCCTAGCTACTTGAGCTTAGCAATTACATGTAAGAAAATTATAATATACACTTTAAATATACATTAATAATGTTAGCTACACTTGAGCTTAGTAACTACATATGTAAGAAAATTAGAATATAAATTTTAAAAGCATTAATACGAATCTTAGCCAGACTTGGCTTATCCTTGCCAGACTTGGCTTAGCAAAATTAATATTATACAAATACACTAATATAAATCTTTGCCAGAATTTGGCTTAGCAAAATTAATATTATGCACACTAATATAAATCCTAGCCAGGCTTTGGCTTAGCAAATTTAATATTGTAATAATTATAATCCACTACGCATTAAGTAAATTTGTGGACCTAACATCCACCTCTTTCTGTCATTTCACATATAATTAAAAGTAATTAATTCACAATTGATGACTTCACAAATTTACTCAATTTTCGATCAAAGACCAACCGGAACTAATTTGGGGGGGAAAATTAAAATTTTACCGGGTTGAATCCTTTAGAACAACCAGTAAATTGTAACAAACAAAATTTAAATTATTTATCAAAGTTTCATAGACAAGTGGGTTTTTTTGGGAACCTAGGTCACAAAAAATCCCCTTCTACCACAACGTCATATGCAAAAGGGGTTGCTTAGACCTATATTAATTGCAAATGAAATATACTCCCGGTTCCGGAAAAATTTAATGTAAAAAATGGGGGGGAACTGATTTTAAAAATTTTAAAAAAATATTACAATAAAAAATGTATAAACAAAAGGAAAATTTAAAATCTAAGACTCCCCAAATTAGTCTGGAGACACGGTGTGTCATCAAAAACCCCCCCCCTTCAAATTTTTAAGAATTTACTGCCCGAATTCAAAACATAAACAAGACAACTTAGCGGGGGAAATACCTGTTTCCATCTCATTACATACCCTGCCCCAGTTGCTTATTTCTCAAAACAATTTCAGCCCATTTTGTTTGGGTTTTTTAGCCCCAATAAAACACCTAGAAGACGAAATTTATGCACATTACACCCCGTGCTTTGAAATCATTTTCAAAAACAAGGGCGTCTCTAGCCTCCCTCAGCACAGTCCCAGCCTCCCTCTCGATTCTTTTTTTTTAAAAAATACACTTTAGGCAAAGTAATGTATTAATCAGGAAATTTTTACTTTAAAAATTATTCAGCATTTTTTTTGGGGAAATTATTTCCAAAAAAATGGTGTTAAGGAGATTTAAATTTTTAGAAAATTGATTGGAACATGGATGGGAAATCTTGAGTCTATCACTTTCTTGATACATTTCAGGTTTGCTTTTTTTAAAACACGTGACAGAACCAACTAGAAAAAACAACCTCTAGATTTGGTTCTTCCAACAAAGAATCACAATTAATAATCTCGAGGTTAATGAGAGCTTGGAGAAACATCACAAATCGCTTATTTTTAAACATATCAGGAATTTACCAAAAACTAAATAAAGTCTTTTCCCAGCTTCCGTTTGGGCCCCGTTTCTTTGTACAGAAAATACCGGGGGGGGCTAAATTGGGGAAAAACCTGGACATGGGTCAGGTTGGTGGCCTGGTTTGCCAATATGACTTTTTTTTCAGAGCATATACTAACTCCCCAAAACCTTGTTCCAATGGGGAAAATTGTCTAGCTAAAATGATCCCAAATGGATACCAAATATTTAAAGCATCTAAAATTGTAAAAAGAGGGGGGGTGGGCATTAAGAAAACATTTAATTCATTAAAAAGAGAAAAAAAAAAAGGGAATAAAAAAACTAAAAGGGATTATGGGTTTGGGGGGTCGCAAGGGATTCGAAGACTAACGCAAAATGGCTTTTTCGTACAAAAGTAAGATCAGGGACAAATGGGCCCACTTATATAACTCAGTCAATCACTGACGTGATAAGGTATAGGAAATTTTTTAATACTTACTTCCTTTTAGTTTTTCCCCCCGGAAAAACTAGCGACATTCCCGAAATAATAGATTAGGTAGAAAAGGGGCAAAAACTATGCACGATTGGGGTAACTGGGGACTGGTCCGGAGTTTACCTGGAGTTTACCCCGGAGAGAGTTTCCGGGGGTCAACGCCCCCGCGGGGCCCCTCGTGACCAGGCCTTCGGGGGATCAAGCCGATCAAACCCGGCTGTTTTCTGCTGGGTGCACGCAAACCAACGCACGACCACAGCCGCGATCAGGAACCACTTTAGGTGCTTTTTCCAGTGCCACTTGAAGACTGCCAGGGTCCTGTTGGTAATCCCCCTTATGTATGCTGGAGGGCGTTGCAGTCTCGGGCCCCTGACATTTATTGTAAGGGCTCTTAACGTGCTAGTGACACCCCTTCTTTTCATTGGGGGAGTTGCATCGTCTGCCAAGTCTTTTGCTTTCGAAATGAGGGGATTTTCGTGTCAATTCGTACAAATTCCTCAGGATTTTCCAGGTGTATATAATCATTTCTCTCCCCCGCATTCCCGGGAATACAGGTTTAGGAACCCCAAGCATCCCAGTAAAAAGGGGTTTTTTTTCTCCCTATGCATGTCGTGAAGGTTCTCTGTACATTTTCAGTCAGCAATTTCACCCCTTGAAAGGTGCTGTTTGGAGCAAAATCCAGCCAGATAGAACAAGTGACCCGAAGTGTCACAGGGTTTGGCACCCCCATTTTTAAGGTTTTCATTATCCATCCTGCATTTTTCTAGTAATGCGATTTATACGATGTTATGGTCCCCGAAGGTAGATTTTCCCCCGACATGACACTCCCCGTCTTTGAGTTGGTGTTTCGCTCTATTTTTTTGGGCCAAATTTGTTTTGTACTCTGTGAAGATTTAAAATTTCCTCTGTTTACCATATCTGAGTAATTGAAATTTCTCATCGTTTTAACTTTATATTGTTTTTTTGCAGCCCACTGAAAATTTGGTTATGTCCGCCGGGGCCTTGCAGTTCTGCAATGGGAAACACTTTCATCAATTCGGGGATCACTCAAAGGAAAACACGGGCGTGGGGGGGGGTACATCCTTTTCTATTCAGATATGAGATGAGGAAAAGATGGGACGAGTACGGCCTTGTGGAACCCAAACTTTTCACCGACTGCCTCGACTTTTTTTGTTTACTACTACCTCTTTTTTCGTTAGTGAGGGGAAAATTATAGACCACGACCGACTTTTCCTGTTATCCTTAGCACGCATTTTGTGGCCCATTACGCCCTGGTCACCTTTTCGAAGCTTTTTCAAAGTCCCGTATATATTTCATCTGCGTTCTTTTTTCTTCTAGTGCATCTAGGGCCTTGTCTAGTGTCCAAAATTGGGGACAGACAGAGGAACCCGTTCTAAAACCCATGTTTCCCCGGGTTTTGAACTGATCGGTTTTAGAGGGGGTGCCTTTCTTCTTAGGACCCTTTTAAAGATTTTTTTGATATGGGATAAATCTATGGGAGGGAGTTCTTTGTTGTTGCTTTACTCCCCCCTTTGGGGGGTGGGGGAGTTCGTTGTTTTTATAACGAGCGGACGACCCCCGGTCCATGCTCCCTCTCCAAGGGTGGTAAAGGCTCTTGATAGGGGCTTCTTGGGAGTTCTTGATGAACCGGGTTCCCTGAGTCCCGGGCCCGGGCAGAGTGCATGGCATGTCTTATCGCCGTTGAAGTCATTTTGGGGTCAGGATAACATCAATGGGTTGGTTCCAAATTTGTGGCTTCCCCATAAAAAAATTTTTATTTTGATCTGACTCTCAGTCTGGTTAAGGGTTGCTAAAAACTGAGTCCCTATGGCGATAGCTCACTCATTTCCTTGCTGGTCACTAGTAGGGCCCACTTGTTTAAGTAAGGGCCCAATCGACGTTTTCTCGACTTTGATTTGGCAAGGAAAAGAAATACTTTGGGTTTTTTCGATTTCATTTTTTGGCTTTTATTCTCCGCGATTTTCCCGCTCCTATAAATTCCTTTGCTTAAGGTTCTGTTTCTATTTTTTCTGACCAGGGCCTCTGTAGGAAAATGGTCCTGTGGGGGGGAGCCAGGATAATACGCACCACCTCTAGGGCCCTTTAAAAACAACACAGTTTTTTGGGGTTTTGTCATGGGGACAACCATGTGTGGATTCTCTCCTACTTTATCCATTTATCACGATGCGATTACATGGGGAGTTTAAAAATGTGCCTGTAGTTAAACTTTTCCTTTACAAGCAAGAATCACCATCCCTGAGAACCCTTATTAGAGACTAGTCATTTTAATTTTGTTGTTCAAAGTACATGAAAC
>NC_069485.1:13662713-13682381 GCF_026875155.1 Cherax quadricarinatus
AACAATATTCAAAATAAAGTTGCTAGTAAAGGAAAAGTAATTGATCAACAAAACAAAGAGAGATAGTAAAGGCAACGAGTGACTAGCTCCCTTAAGGTTTACTATACAAATAGTAGAAGTCTAAGAAATAAGATAGATGAGCTAAGATTACTTGCAAGTGTAGGTAATATAGATATTATTGCTATAACAGAGACCTGGTTCAACTTGAAAGACAGAGAAATGCCTTCTGAATGCAACATACAGGGTTATAAACTATTTCATACTGATAGGGTCAACAGGAAGGGTGGTGGAGTGGCGATGTATGTCAGAGATAATTTAAATTGTTGTGTTATACAAGATATAAGATTAGAAACATCGGACACAGAATCTGTTTGGCTACAGTTACTCGAGGGTGGTGAAAAGTTAATTTTGGGTGTGATGTATAGGCCCCCAAACCTTGATAGAGAGTGCAGTAAGCTGCTGTGGGACGAAATTCTTAAGGCATCTACATATGAAAATTGTGGAAAATTAAATTTACCTGGTTGAATCTCATTAGATACATACCAGTAAATGGTAACAAACATTATTATTATTTATCAAAGTTACTTAGACAAGTAGGAATTTTGGGACACCTAGGTCACAAAAATGTCCCCCTTTGATACCTACAACTGTCATATCCACAAGTTGCTCTAGACCTATATTAATTGCAAATGAAATATACATCACCAGGAATTCTGGTAAAATTTAAGATAAACATGTGGACTGTATATTAAAATTAATAAATGATTACATATACACATTTATATAACAGAAGGAGAATTTATAATCATAAGACTCACCAGTTAGTCTGGAGATCCCGGAGTGTCATGCTAAAACCTCCCCTGTCTAAATTTATGAAGAATTTACTGCCCAGAATTCTAAACATAAACTAAGACAACTTAGCTGGGGTAATATCCTGTTTCCATCTAATTACGGAGTCCTGTCCAGTTGCTTGATTTCTCACGTTATGCAGGACTGCAATTCCAACAATTTCAGCTCCTATTTGAGAGGTTTTAAGCCCAATATAACCCCTAGAGCGACGAAAATTATGCACATTACACTAACGTGCTTGTAACACATTTAAAAACAGCACAGGTGCAAAGCCTTCCTCTCGATTCCCTTCTTTTAAAAATACACTTTAGAGCAAAGCAATGTATTAATCAGGTATATTTACATTATAAAATTATACAGCATAATTTTTGGGAAATTATTTTCCACACTGTGGCCTGGCAAAGGTCGTTGCTAAACGACTCATATTACTCCTTCCTTTAGGAGACGGTTCCAGCCAGTTCTGGTTTGAGTGGCTGTTCTTCTAGTAGGTCTTATTACAATTTTATCTTCCTGCATCACTTGGTCAGTGTTACTTTCAATAACACTCGTGTCACTTTCCCTTAGATTTTCATTTACCTTTGATTAAATACCATTTAATTCCAAGGGAATCAATTTATTAATTGTGCATAAACGTTCCTGGCCATGACACAACGCTTTGACATTCCCGACAACACGTGCATCTGGGTACAATGTTAATACTTTGCCCAGAGGCCACAATATTTGATGTTGTTCAGTATCAATTAACACAGTGTCACCTGGTTGAATGTTCTGTCGATTTCCTGCCTCAGTCGCACCATAAAAGTGTTCACATAGTGTAAGAAGATATTCCTTATGCCACACATTAGACCAATGATCAATTACTTTATTTAGCATTTTAAATTTATCACATAACACTGCCGCATCATTGTAATCTTCATCACTTTCTTCCGGATTATTTCTGTAGACAGAGTCAGCTTCTAATTTCCTTCCACATATTAGGTGAGAAGGTGTTAATACAATTGCATCAGGTGTATCACTCATGTACAAGAGAGGCCTATTATTTATCCGATTCTCCACCTCCACTAACACGGAATTCTTCCAAATTAATTCTCTTCCGGTGAAGTACTTTACGGAGACACCTCTTCACTGTGCCTATCAGTCTTTCATACAGCCTCCCCCTGCCAAGGGGCTCTAGGAGTAATAAATTTCCAAGTACACCCTCGTTGTGTTAACAGAGATTGAACATCGTGACTATTATTTAATTCTATCAAGTGTTGAGCACCCGCTACAAAATTTGTGGCATTTTCCGAAATCATCAATCTCGGACAGGATCTCCTAGCTGCAAATTTTCGAAACAGTTGTATAAACTGTTCTGCAGACAAGTCCTGAGCCACTTCTAAATGAACTGCCCAAACAACATACATACACTTTCAGTGGAACACCATCTGAAGTACCTGCTAAAATGATTGGACCACTATAGTCTACACCTGTTACCTCAAATGGTTTCACTAATTGTACATGCTCCTTTGGCAATGGTGGAGGACCTGGGTACATATAGGATCTGGCATCCCGCATGGCGACATATTACACAAGATTTAATCACCCTTTTTACACTTTGCCGTCCTTGCGGAATCCAGAAAATTTCCCTATTACAATTTAAGGTACCTTGTACCCCACCATGCATTACAATTTTATGGGCATTAAAAACAATTAAATTTGTTAGATGATGAGTTTTGGGCAGTAAGATAGGGTGTTTAGCATAACCACCCAATTCAGCATTTTGTAACCTACCTCTGCACCTAATTACATTGTTCTCTAAATACAGCCCCAATTTCTCTATTATGGAACCTTTCACAATTTTTCTTTCCATCATCAATTTAATCTCATTTCCATAGATTTCTTCCTGTACCCTCTTTATCCAATATTCAAGAGGATGTGAAAACTTATATGAGATATTCATCTTGTTTAGAAATTGAAACACCAACTTAGTTACATTGATTAGTTTGAGTAAAGAAGAATACCTATTTATATCAATGGCTAAAGGACAAACTATTGGAGAGGTGGTCACAGTAATTTCAACAGGAGCAATATACGCCTTTTGTACAGGCCAATTAGCTTTATTTACCAACCAGCTCGGTCCTTTAAACCATGATACAGCATTTGCAAATTTAGCATAAGGTAAATCTCGAGACAAGAAATCAGCTGGATTCTCCTCACCAGGTATATGATTAAATGATATATATGCTGACCCAAACTATTATACTTCTCTTGCATCTGATTAATTTCAGCGACTCTGTTTTGTACGTACACAATTTTACTGTTTCCATTACGAATCCATTCAGGTCGCTTGTTCTATCTAGGTTGGAATATTCCTGCACACTAACAGCACCTTTCAAGGCAGGTGAAATTACTGACCTAGAAAATGTACAGAGAACCTTAACGACGCGCATAACGGAGATAAAACACCTCAATTACTGGGAGCACTTGAAGTTCCTGAACCTGTATTCCCTGGAATGCAGGCGGGAGAGATACATGATTAATATACACCTGGAAAATCCTAGAGGGACTAGTACCGAACTTGCACACGAAAATCACTCACAACAAAAGCAAAAGACTTGGCAGACGATGCAACATTCCCCCAATGAAAAGAAGGGGTGTCACTAGCACGTTAAGAGACAATACAATAAGTGTTAGGGGCCCAAGACTGTTCAGCTGCCTCCCAGCATACATAAGGGGGATTACCAATAGACCTCTGACAGTCTTCAAGCTGACACTGGACAAGCACCTAAAGTCAGTACCTGACCAGCTAGGCTGTGGCTCGTATGTTGGATTGCGTGCAGCCAGCAGTAACAGCCTGGGTGATCAGGCTCTGATCCACCAGGAGGCCTGATCACAGACCGGGCCGCGGGGGCGTTGACCCCCGGAACTCTCTCCAGGTAAACTCCAGGTAATACCTCATTATCAGACCAAATTACAGTGTCGCTAATATTTATCTCCTGCAACTTATTTCTTATATAATTAGCTAATTTGACACCTACATAAATGGCTGTTAATTCCAACTGAGGTAAGGTACGTGATTTAATGGGAGACACTTTAGCCTTAGACATAACAAGAGAAATAACACTATTACATTGAAGGTAAGCAACTGCTCCATATGCCAATTTTCTAGCATCACAAAAAATGTGGAGTATATTTTTTCTATCTGGATTGGCCACCTGGCGTGGAAACTCCAACATTGGAATTTTTTCATATTCACCAATTAATTCATCCCACCTGTTAATGAATTTCTTAGGTAGAGTTTCATCCCAAGCACATTTAAGCTTCTATGCTTCTTGTATTAATAATTTCCCTCTTGTAGTAAGGGGTGACACTAACCTAGTGAATCAAAACTTTGAAACTTCAGCGAAGCAAAACTCTCTTAGTTAATTTATTGGGCATAACAAATCTCTCTACATCCCAATTAAACCCTATACATTACTACAATTTGGTGCTTCTACTCCAGGGTAATCTTTATTATTTTGTCTCATTAATTTGGACGAATTACAATTCCATTCCCTCAAGGCATATTTGAACTTTGCATTAATTTAATCCGCCTCTCCATAAGTCATTAACAGTTACCTCTTCAGTTGGACGTCACACCCAGAAATTGTCCAAATAATATTTGTTGCTCATTAGTTTTGCTCAATAGACTTCCCGTACGTTTAAGGTGTGCATTTATCGTCGCATGAATTAGGAATGGACTGAATTAGTACCAAATAAACCCCCCCTCCTAAAGCGAAGGTTTTCAGAGGGCTAAATGGGTCATTAGGATTTCACAGGCCATAAGAAGTGGGTACAATCTCGATCAGCCCTTGTAAACCACTCTTAGGAAAGCTTTAACTTATTCAGCCGTAAAGAAAATTCTTCACCCTGAAAATTAATAAGATATCTCCTAATTTTTTCCGTCAAACGATGGTCCTGTCCATCAAACAGTCCGTTTAAACTAGGTACTTTTTGCTACTCCTGGCACTGCAATTAAACACAATCCTCAAAGAGTGGTCTTAGAAATCCTTCTTCACCCGTGATGTGGCAAATGTGGACCATAAATTTTGCTTGCACAGGAGGTCCTCTCTATAAATTTATTAATTAATTGTCAGTAATTATATCATTATAGGCAGTCAACAATTCTGGTGTTCTTTACACATTCGCCGGAGCTGAAGCTCTTAATTTCCATATGCCATTCTCTAATTATGGGCAATTCTGGATGGTTCATCTCCACAGAAGTCGTACCCAGTAATTGTCCAGATCAAATTTTACATCTCTCAGGTATTGTTCTTGAGTAAAAGAATCGTCCTGGACTTTCATCATTTACATTTATTCAAATGCAGTCTAATTCCCACAAGTTTATGCACTGGCTCAACACCATTCCCTCTATGGGAAAGAATTATAACTGGGTACAATTTCATGAGTAAGACCACAGTTATAGCAATATAATTTCTCTAAGTCATGCATTATTATTTACGAGGAATCCTACCATAACATTACATGGCCTCCTGCAGTCTTAAATGGGCGACACCACATTTCTTTACATACCCTTTGCAAAGAGGCAAAAGTATTCATATCTATCAAAATATTTAATGGGCCTAGCAGAATCATCATTTACACCAAAGGTGCTAAATTTACATTATGTGAAAGTCTTTTTCCTAGTAGCTTTACTAAGCCCTATGTAGATATTTTCCTCTGAAGTCTATCTACAATTACTGCATTAACATGTTTTTTCTCATTGCCCAACCTGACAGTTACCATAAAATGTCATACAATGTGCTCTTTTATCTGAGAGAAAACCAGATAATTTTAGAGTTGTAGGATCTCCCATCTGGTACTTTTTCATCCATCAAGACATTTACGTTTTATGAAAGTATGCCTGTGATCCTTGGTCCTAACAATTCAGTTACATTTTTTGATTTATGCCTTTTATTATCAACTTTTCCATAACACAGGTAAGGCTTACTTCAGCACAAACCATCAAAAAACGTTAGCAGCAATTTTTACATAGCTACTGTTGTGTCAGGATTGTCAAACATTATCATTATTATCAACATTATCATATAGACCCTAACCCCATCACTATATGGTGTCTTCCTTTGTGACATTGATAACAGTTGTTTTAATTTGGCATGACAATCCTTTACATTGTGGATTATCTGACATCGATACATCTGTCAAGTTCTTCCAATCTTCAACTTTAATCATTCCATGAATTGGTATGCATTTTGCAATTCTTAGAAAAATGAGCACCCTTGCAGAAGAGAATCCTCTCTTTTCTTTGACTGGTTTTTTTTTTAACTGGGCTACTCTTAGAAGGGTACTTATTCTTCTTACCTTGTGGAGAATCATATTCAGTTGCTGCTACATGATATGTACGTATGTAACTCTTTTTTATGAAATAATTTTGATTATTACCATTGGGATAGCATTTTTCCCCTTGTGAAACTTGACAGAATAACCTCAGAGTTATTATATTTGTATCTTTTAAAATGAGTTGGGTGGCTGGTTTCTGTAAGTGAACAATCCTTAATCCTATTAGACCTAGTCTTATTCCTCCAGACCAAAATAACCTTTGTGATACTGTTCGAGGCATTCCAGTGTTTTACACTAATTTATTCTGTACAGTGGCACTCAATAATCAGTCTGATTCCTTCAGATTAAATTTATTACTTAAAGTTTTTGAAAGTGCTCCCATTTAACTCTAAATTCTGTAAATCTTGTTGAAGTGGAATCTGGAGATTTTAAATTAACAAGGATGCTAACTAGATCCTACTACTTTGTTCTATATTACCATAAGTGACTTCAACAAGTCAACTGCATCTTGTAGGAATCATCTACATTGGGAAAGGTTTTTGTATAAGCATATAAGCATCTCCTCTTATCTGTCTTTGAGGTAAAATAAATTAGTTGCAGAGGCTAGGTCATTTTCTATCAAGCACGCTGCTTTAAAATAGACCAAACTCCTCCCAATTTTCTCCAGGATTGAATACAGGAAAACATAATTCTGGGAGTGTTGATAAAGACATCTTATTGTTGGAATAGATTAACTGCCTGGTTACACATTTTAATTTATTCAAGCCTGACTTTTTCCAAGAAAGAAACTTTTTCTTCTAATTCATAGTAACTGGTTAATCATGAGATTTATTTCTGTCTCATCTACACAGTTTACTAACAAAATCTCCCCTTCATATTTGTTTATAATATAATTTTATGAAATCATATCTAATCCCCAAAGCATCTAAATACAATTTTAAATCATCAGTATTCGCAGTTTCTTGATTCATTAATTCCAAACATCTATTATATGCCTTTGTTACATGACCCTTTCTAGCCTGCAATGATGATTTTTTTGCTCTCAATTCCCTGTCTTTGTCTTCTACATTAATTTCCTCATTTCCACCCATGGTGCAATGTATTAAATTCAGCTTAATTAATAACACTGATTATGTACTTAATTGTTCACTTTATAAAGGTAAATATTACAACTTACCTTTGAATAAATCCTAGCTACTTGAGCTTATCAATTATATGTAAGGAAATTATAATATACACTTTAAATATACATTAATAATGTTAGCTACACTTGAGCTTAGTAACTACATATGTAAGAAAATTAGAATATAAATTTTAAAAGCATTAATACGAATCTTAGCCAGACTTGGCTTATCCTTGCCAGACTTGGCTTAGCAAAATTAATATTATACAAATACACTAATAAAATCTTTTGCAGAATTGGCTTAGCAAAAATTATATTAATACACATACACTAATATAAATCTTTGCCAGAATTTGGCTTAGCAAAATTAATATTATGCACACTAATATAAATCCTAGCCAGGCTTTGGCTTAGCAAATTTAATATTGTAATAATTATAATCCACTACGCATTAAGTAAATTTGTGGACCTAACATCCACCTCTTTCTGTCATTTCACATAAATTATAAGTAATTAATCACTATATTGGATGACGTTCACTAATTACATCCAGTTCGATCAGGAAAATACCAACTGCAACTAATTGTGAAAATTAATTTACCTGTTGAATCTCATTAGATACCTACCATAATTGTAACAACAAATTATTATATACAAAGTTTCCATAAACAAGTATGATTTTGGACACCTAGGTCACAAAAATGTCCCCCTTCCGATACCTACAACTGTCATATGCACAAGTTCTACTAGACCTATGATTAATTGGCAAATGAAATATACATCACCAGGAATTCGGTAAAAATTAATGTAAACATGTGGACTGTATATTAAAATTAATAAATGAAGTACATATATACACATGTATATAACAAAGGCGAATTTATAATCATAAGACTCGCCAATTATCTTGGAGATCAACGGGTTGTGTCATGCTAAAAACCCCCTGTCTAAATTTATGAAGAATTTACTGCCCAGAATCTAAACATAAACTAAACCAACTTAGCTGGGGTAATATTCTGTTTCCATCTCATTACTTAGCCCTGTCCAGTTGCTTGATTTCCTCAAAAAATTTCAGCTCCTATTTGATGATGTTTTAAAAGCCCCAATAAAACACCTAGAGAGACGAAATTTATGCACATTACATTCACGTTGCTTGTTTCACTTTCAAAAACCAATGGCGTCTCTAGCCAGCTCCTCACACAGGTGGCAGAGCCTCCCTCTCGATTCTCTTTTTTTAAAAATACACTTTAGAGCAAAGTAATGTATTAATCAGGTATATTTACATTATAAAATTATTCAGCATAATTTTTGGGAAATTATTTTCCACAAAAATGTTGTGTTAATGGGAGATTTAAACTTTAGACAAATTGATTGGAACAGTGTGATAGGAAATCTTGAGTCTAGTCACTTTCTTGATACAGTTCAGGTTTGCTTTTTTTAAAACAGTCTGTGACAGAACCAACTAGAGAAAACAACCTGCTAGACTTGGTTCTTGCCAACAAAGAATCACTAATTAATAATCTCGAGGTTAATGATGAGCTTGGAGAAAGCGATCACAAATCGCTTAGTTTCAACATATCATGGAATTACCAAATAACTGCAATCAAGTCTCTGTCCCAGACTTCCGCTTGGCCGATTTCATTGTACTGAGAAAATACCTGGGTGGGCTAAATTGGGAGAACCTGACTATGGGTCAGGTTGGTGGCCTTGGTTGCCAATATGACGTTTTTCAGAGCATAGTACTAACTGCCCAAACAACTTTGTTCCAAGTAGGGAAATTAGATCTAGCTAAAATGATCCCAAATGGATGACCAATAGGTTAAAGTCATCTCATTGGCAAAGAGAGGGGTGGGCAGTTAAGAAAATCACTATATTCGTAAAGAGAGAAATAAAAAGGGAATAAGAAAAACCTAAAATTGGATTATGGTGGCCTTAGGTCGCAAGGGATTCGAAGACTAACGCAAAATGGCTGTTTCAGGTACAGAGAAGTAAGATCAGGGACAAGATAGGCCCACTTATGAGTAACTCAGGTCAGATCACTGACGTGATAAGGATATGAGTGAAATTTTCAATACTTACATCCTGTCTGTTTTTCCCCAGAACATACTACGATCTTCCAGAAATAATAGATTAGTAGAACAGGATGATAATAAACTATGCACGATTGGAGTAACTGGTGACATGGTCCTGGAGTTTACCTGGAGTTTACCTGGAGAGAGTTCCGGGGGTCAACGCCCCCGCGGCCCGGTCTGTGACCAGGCCTTCTGGTGGATCAGAGCCTGATCAACCAGGCTGGTACTGCTGGCTGCACGCAAACCAACACACGAGCCACAGCCCGGCTGATCAGGAACCGACTTTAGGTGCTTGTCCAGTGCCAGCTTGAAGACTGCCAGGGGTCTGGTGTAAATCCCCCTTATGTATGCTGGGAAGGCAGTGAACAGTCTCGGCCCCTGACACTTCTTGTATGGGTCTCTTAACGTGAACTAGTGACACCCCTGCTTTTCCATTGGGGGGATGTTGCATCGAGTCTGCCAAGTCTTTTGCTTCGTATGAGTGATTTTCGTGTGCAAGTTCGGTACTATTCCCTCTAGGATTTTCCAGTGTATATAATCATTTATCTCTCCCGCCTGCGTTTCCAGGGAGTACAGGTTCAGGAAACCTCAGCGATCCCAGAAATTGAGGTGTTTTATCTCCTTATGCCATGCCGTGAAGGTTCTCGTGTACATTTTCTAGGTCAGTCAATTTCACCTTCCTTGAAAGGTGCTGGTATAGTGTGCAGCAATTAATCCAGCCTAGATGAACAAGGACCTGAGAGGTGTCATTCATGGCTTTGGCACCCCTATTTTGAGGTTCTCATCATCCATCCTGTCCTTTTTCTAGTAGATGCGATGATACGATGTTATGGTCCTTGAAGGTGGATCACTCCGACATGAATCACTCCCAGTCTTTGTCGTTGGTGTTTTCGCTCTATTTTGTGGCCAAATTTTGTTTTGTACTCTATGAAGATTTAATTTCCCTCGTGTTTACCATATCTGAGTAATTGAAATTTCTCATCGTTGAACTTCATATTGTTTCTTGCAGCCACTGAAAGATTGGTTGATGTCCTCCTGGAGCCTTGCAGTGTCTGCAATGGAAGACACTGTCATGAAGATTCGGTATCATCGCAAAGGAAGACACGGTGCTGTGGCTGACATCCTTTCTATGTCAGATATGAGGATGAGGAACAAGATGGAGCGAGTACTGTGCCTTGTGGAACAGAGCTTTTCACCGTAGCTGCTCGGACTTTACTCTTTGCTACTACTCTCTGGTTCTGTTAGTGAGGAAATTATAGATCCATCGACCGACTTTTACCTGTTATTCCTTTAAGCACGCATTTTGTGCGCTATACCCCCATGGTCACACTTGTCGAAGGCTTTTTCAAATCAGTAAATATTACATCTGCTTTCTTTACGTCCTTCTAGTGCATCTAGGACCTTGTCGTAGTGTCCAATATTGAGACAGACAGGAGCGACCTGTTCTAAACCCATTTCCCTGGTTGTTGTAACTGATCGTTCAAAGATTTGATAATAATGGATGTTAGTGGCATAACGGGTCCTGTAGTTCTTTGCTGTTGCTTTACTCCCCCTTTTGGGTGGGGCTATGTCTGTTGTTTTTTAGTAACTGTCGGACGACCCCCTGTGGTCCATGCTCTCCTCTCCATAGGAAGGTAAAGGCTCTTGATAGGGCTTCTTGCAGTTCTTGATGAACAGGAGTTCCATGATTCTGGCCCTGGGCAAGTGCATGGGCATGTCATTTTAACGCCTGTTCGAATCATTTGGCGTCAGGATAACATCCAGATAGGCATGTGTTAACCTAATTCTGTGGCTCTCTCATAAAAAAATTCATTTTGATCTTCGACTCTCAGTCTGGTTGAGGCTTTTTTTTTTTTGGTGGCTAAAAAACTGAGTCATATGGGACTTTGGGGAAAAGTACTCACTCATTTCCTTGCAGTCATCTATGTAGGACCCCATCTTTTTTAATAAAGTAGGGCCCAAACTGGACGTTGTTCTCGACTTTGATTTGGCATAGGAGAAAGAAATACATTTGGGTTCTTTTTTTTTTTCCCCCCCGATTCATTTATGGCCTTTTAGTTCTCCCGCGATCCTGACTCCTATATAGATCCTTTAGCTTAAGTTCGATGTTTCTATTCTCTGACCAGTGTCTCCCTACGCATTTCAGATATATTGACCTCTTTTAGTCGCTCTGTTATTCTTTTCGTCGCCTGTAAAGGGGAGCGCCTGTCTCTTCTATTTTACATCTACTCCCTCCTTGTTCTTAGAGGAATAACCTTTGCATACATCGAGTGCCACCAAGTTAATATGTTCTAGGCATAAGTTGGGTCTGAGTTGCTTATATATCTTCCCAGCATTATATCAGTTAGGACTTGGTTACTTGGTCACCACTTAATGTTTTTGTTAATTGATAGTTGAATCTTGGTGAATGCACCCTCGTGACTAATCTCATATGTCGGTCTGGGGTATTTCCTTTGTCGCTCCAGCGCATACATGCTGAACCTCAATTATGTTGTGATCTGAGTATATTGTTTCTGATGATGGTGACTTTCTTATCAATCAGTCATTGTTAGTGAAGATGAGGTCATCAGTGTATTCTCCCAGACTAGTAGGTCTCATTATTTGCTGGTTTAAATTGAATTTTTGTGCAGAGATTTAAAAGCTCGTGTGAGTGTGAGTTTTCATCCGAGCGCCTCCTGGGTGTTATTACTGCAACAATATATTTTGCTAAATTCCTCCATTTTAGGGTGCTTAAGTTGAAATCCCCCAGGAGCAAGAATGTGGGTGCAGGAGCTGGAAAATTTTCCAGACAGTGGTCTATTTTTTACAGCTTCTTCCTGGAAGTGCTGGATGTTGCCATCCTGGAGGCTTGTAGACTACCACAATGACTTAGTTTTGAGTTCTCGATCTTTACTGCTAAAACTTCCATTACATCATTTGAGGCATTATGCATTCTGTGCAAACAAGGGTCTCTGCAGGCCAACCCCCCCCCCCTTTGCTGTTCACTCCTGTCACATCTGTATAGGTTGTAACCTGGGATCCATATTTCGTTGTCCAAGTGATCTTTTATGTGGGTCATCATTGAAAGCCGCGAACATTGCCTTTGCCTCTGCAACAGTCCACGGATGAAAGGTATTTTTGTTGTTTGTTGCTGGCTTTAGACCCTGTATATTTGCAAAGAAGAATGTCATCGGACTGTGGCATTGTTGTACTGGGGATTTTTTTTCCGGCATTAGTATCTGTATCTGTTGTGTTTGAGTGGAGGCCAATCGACTGTGGTTCCACTCCATGAAATGACTGGATTTGGTGTACGATTTCTGCCATCTCCCTGCCAGTTTTTTTTCCTTCCTTGGCTCTAGAAAACCTCCTCCACCTTGAGTGGCTGTAGCTACCCAGGATTTTCCCCATGATGGCCTGGATGTTTTTGTCTTCTTTTTTGTCCCCCCACCCCCTTTAGGATGCAGGGTGTGCCTGGCAATTTAAGTTATAGCGACGGTCTTCCTGTACCTGAAGGTGAAAAGCTTACAGGAATGGAGTTTGCATTTTCACTGTTTCATATGGGCACGGCATTTTCTAGGTGGTCAAAGTTGCACGCCCATCTGTTTTTCCAGATTTCCCATGTCTGCAGATACCAGTGCATAGAAGTGCACAGCTTGGTTTCCGTTGCCTTTGGGTTTATGTGACTGTATTCCCCGTGGTGCATGTTTTACCAGTCTTATTCCTATCCTCCATAGCACAAACAATGGAGCTCCCACCAGTTGTTTTTGGTAATATATCCTCACTATTGCTAGTGGAGTCCCTCTTGTTTGTTATATTCCTGTGGATTACTAGTTGCAAATTGGTTTTATCTTATTCTTTGAACTACACTTGTTTTCCCACTATGGCTCCTGTCCCCTATGAGGTCAATTATATGCATTCCATCCTGCGTATAATCCGACTACCCGTACAAATCTTCCAGCTTCACCATTACTGTCTCCCAGGACATCACCTCCAGCTTCACCACTACTCTCCCAGGACAGCACCTCCAGCTGTCCACCATTATTGTCCTCCCCAGGACAGCACTATCAGCCCCACATTTACTGACACCAGGACATCACCTCAAGCCCTTACAGTTTCTGACTACATTGGCCTATCAAGGGCAGTACCATTCAGCCAGACTTTTTCATGTTCCCATCTGTTGTAGAAAGCTTCCAGGTTGTCTATGAAAGCAGCTTTGATGTTATCCTCTTTAATACCCTTGTGATTTTAGTCCACAGATTTATCTCATTTGGACAACTCAAAACACTTCCCTGTTTTAATACTGCTTGTAGCAGTTCTTGGATTATCTGCACAAGGCGTGACACCAATTTCCACAAAAATGACAATTTATCCATGTGGAAGCCCGTTTGTTTGATTGACTGCAGACTACACAGAGCTTCATAATGATTTGAATGGTTGATTACTGTAATTCTACTAGCAACCCTTGAATACTCTATTAATAACCTCCTTGAAATGAAGCTCTAGTTATTTGTATTTCTATTTCTAATTGTACTTGTATATTGGACAGCGTATGGTGTACGATTTCTCATTTATTTTTTATTGTTTGTGTTTTGATAAGGGCGCCTACAACCCCATCCGTTTACAGTCTGCTTTATTGTCCAACGAATCCGTTTGAAACCAGTCAAGGGTCCTCAGACAAATAGAGTAATTAAAATCTAACAAATCCCCACGCCTTGATGAATTGTTTGCGAGAGTATTAATGGAATGTAAAGAGGAACTTAACAAACTCATTAATCCCCTCTCAACAATCACTACAAAGTGGCATATGCCTGATAAATAGTGAAAAATGGCAAAATGTCATACCTATTTTAGAAGGCAGTGACAGGTCCTTAGCTTCGAACTATCGACCAATAAGCCTTACTCCATAGTGTGAAAATTTTGGAACAAAAATTGCTGAAGCAATTCGTAGCCAAACTTGAAAGGCATAAATTGATTAATGAATCCCAGCACGGTATTACTAAAGGGCGTTTCCTAACTTTCTTCACTAAGGTGTTTGAGTAGGAAGATCATGTAATTGAATATGAATCTTGTGTGCAAAGGAATTCAGTCAGGCTTTCGATTGAGTATCCACATCAGAGGCTATATAAAAAACATAAGGCACACGAATAGAGGAGAATTTTCTTCCAGGGGTGGGGATAGGCATGGTTGACAAATAGCAGCATGAGAGTTTGCATAAATTGGAGAAATCAGAATGGGGACATGTCATAAGCGGTGTTCCGACAGGTGTCACTGTTGGCCCCCTTGTTATTCAAAATTTACATAAACGACATAGATGAGGGAATAAATAGCGACCTAAGCAAATTTTCTGGGATGACAACCACAATAGCTTGTCAATTCTTTCTAATGAGACATTAGAGCACTCCAGGATGATTTGAAATAGACGATGCAATTGCTCGAGAGGTGGCAGATAGCAGTTTAAAGTATGACAAATCAAAGTTTCTAAACGTTGGAAAGGATACTAACCATGTCCACATATAAACTAAATTATGTAGCTCTTATATTACTGATTGCGAAAATGATTTAGGAGTTCCTGGTTAGCAGTAACCTGAAACCAAGACAACAGTGCATAAGCGTTTGCAATGAAGCAAACAGAATCCATGGCTTCATATCAAGAAGTATAAATAATAGAAGACCTCAGATTGTCTTCAACTCTAAATACCATGGTTAGGCCTCAATTTGAATTATGCTGCTCAGTTCCTTGGGGGTTACGGTAAATACAGACTGGATATAAATGCAGATGGAAAACGTACAAGGAGGATGACAAAGTTGATCCATGTATCAGAAATCTTCTCTAGAGGATAGGCTGAGGGGCTGAATCTGCATTCTCTAGAAAGGCGTAGAATGAGGGGTATGACTGTGTCTAAATGGAAAACAGGAATAAAAAAGGGGATGTAAATAGCGTCTAAAAGAGTCTAGTCTTGATAGAACTTGCAGCAATGGTATCAAGTTGGAAAAATCAGATTCAGGAAGGGATATAGGAAAGCACTGGTTTGGTAAACAGAGTTGTGGATAAGTGGAACAAACCCCATACCGTCATTGAAGCTAAGACCTTGTGTAGTTTTTAAAAATAGTTAGATAATACATAGTGGGTGAGAGTGGGTGGGATTTGGACCTGAACTAGATGATGCTACTGGGTCAGAAGCCGTGATCCTTCCGTAATGGAGGTGACCTGACTGGGGTGCATTGCTTAAGCCGGGGTTGACCTACTGCCCCTCATGGGGCCAGAGGCCTGCCCTGCAGTGTTCCTTCCTTTTATGTTCTTATGTCTTATTCCAACCGGACTATTTTTGCTGTAATCTATAACTGCCTTCGCAACCGTTGGGCAGCAACATTGTTCCGATATGACTCAACAAAATTATATTTTAATCAAGTCAACTTGATAAAAGGTTGGAACTACGATCTCCCCTTTTTGCTTCGGGCACAACCCGTCTTAAAACCTCATGTGTATCTCTTGGAGAGGCGCCCTGTTTCCCTTTATGAGAAGTTGTCAGGTTCCAATTTCAGTTTGCCATATTCCTCTGTTTTTCAAATGAGCACAGCAGAATTTACCTCCGACTCGTCACGTTCTAACACCGTGACTTCAATCTTCCACCCTAGCTGACGGCCCAGCTTTAAGCTCAGACTCCCCTTTTTGACCTCGTCCTATGACAGCTACTGATTAAACACAGATTTTGATAAATTCTCACAGTCCTTACGAATCTACCTCAGGTATCGTCTCCACTCTCGCTAGTCTCTCTCTTACGCTTCTTTTCAATACAATAATAAATTTAAGAAACAATAAAGTTAATTCATGCAACCACTTAAAGGTACCCATCTGGAACCCTAACAACAACAACGACAACCATAGAAACAACAACAGCAACAACACAAGTGCAACTATGTGACATTTTATTTTGGCAACGTTTCGCTCTCCAGGAGCTTATCAATCCTGGAGAGCGAAACGTTTGAACATTAAAAGTATAGAAATACCGACAGGTTTTTAGGTAAACACATATGCAACAGTTAGGTATCTTTATTTCGAAACGTTTTCGCCTACACAGTAGGCTTCTTCAGTCGAGTACAGAAAAGTTGATAGAAGCCAGACGATACATGAAGACGATGTAATCAGTCCCATCACGCCACTTGTGTAGGCGAAACGTTTCGAATAAAGATACCTAACTGTTGCATACGTTGGTCTTACCTAAACAATCCCTGTCGGTATTTTATACCATTTGTAATGTTCAAATCTGTCAACACTGCAACACAAGGGTATCTTTGGTACAGACCTACAATCAACTTCGACAAACCTCTACTAGAGAGAACGGCTGATTTTGAGAGGGACCGAACTTCCTCCCAAAACATCTGAGTTCTTACCTCTTCCAGTGACCTACGTCTCACCTCTTGGCGCTATATAAGGCTCCATCCTGTCACTTCATCTCCATATGTGTTTCATACAATTGGAACAATGCTCTTCTCCAGACTGAGGACTGACCACCTCAAAACTTTAAAGGGGGTGATGGACAGGATACATCGTCCTTTCAAGTAATCTTCTGCTTCTACAACTTTTCTGACTCGACGAAGAAAGCCACTGGTAGGCCCCAAAACTTTTCGAAATAAAGATACCTAACTGTGCTATGTGTCTTCCCTAACAGCCGAAACGTTGCCACAAAAAATGTCACATAGTTCACTTGTGCCTTTTACTTTACATATTGTCGATAATTCTCTCAACTTTATTACATCAACAACAACAACAACAGTATCCAGTAATAATAATAAAATAAAAAATTTAATAATAATAATAATAAAAATAATAATAATAATAATAATAATAAAAATAATAATAATAATAATGCCTACTTTTCTTACGGAAGACTTTTTCACCCATCTGCCTAACTAAATCCATCTTCGTTATAAGCAAATTCAGAATTAATATTTGAAAACACAATATTTCCATTATTTTTCCACCAAAGGGTAATGAATTATCTCCTTGCCTTTGTTCCAAGGATTATAGTCTGAGGGCCTTTATGAGTTTCCAATAATATAGGTATTTGACTGAATTTTTAATGACAATCATACATATGTACATATTCCAAAACTGCAATGTTTCCTACCTTAAATAATGGTTGTTAAGTAAAAGGACCAAATGCAAGTAATGTGACATTTAGTTATTGTGTCAACGATTCAGCTCTCCAGGAGTTTTATCAAGCGTTACAAATAATACATGGACACAGAGGTTATATAAACTGTGAGTAGGAGTAGTACATTTGCTCAGGCCCACTTCTTATGGCACCCAAGCCCATAGCTTTTGTAACCTTTCTCATGTACCAGCTGACTTTTCCGCCACATATTTAACTGCTGCTTCCTCTGCTTGTTACGACACCTCACACAAAGTCTATATATACCCTCGTGTGCATGTACTGTTGTAACGGCTTGACAAAGCTCCTGGAGAGCGAACGTTCACAATAAATGTCACATTAGTGCATTTGTGTCCTTTTTACTTAACATATTGTCGGTAATACCCTACAATTTTAATAAATAATGAAGCTTGTCCCGCAGAAAATTTTCAGTTTGAAGGTTCTTATTATCCACTATATCTCTGCAAACCGACAAGCAAGACTGTGATCTTTGAATGGAAGACTGCAAAACATTCTTGCACACTAAATCCTTACATCCACTGACAAACCACTAATTCCTATGCTTAGTGTTGTATTTATATAGAGCTTCAGTTTTAATTAGTAATACTGACGGGAGACATTAAAGGATTTAAAAAAGGATATAATAGGGGGGATATAAAGGAATGTGGCAGAATAGAAAATTATGGAAAGGGGGTAGTTACTTAAAGCATAAAAAGTTTTTATGGGATAAGGAGGTGCAGGATATGGTATAAAGGAATAGGAAATTTTTTTTCAGTAATATAGCCTTAAGGGAGATTGATATCATCAGGGTTGTTGAACATTTTAGGGTTGGGGGAGGGAAAAGAAGTGAATCCTTGGGGTGTTTCGGTTCTACTGGGTGAATCAAAAGAAATTAAAAGATTAGTAATTTATCTGGTTTGGGTAAAACGCAACTTTATTAAACAAGGAAAACGCAAGGTGATGCGTGTTACAGGTTTCTGCAGGGGCGTTGTAAATATTTATATAAAAAATATATATATATATATATATATATAATAAAATATTATATATATAAAAATTTTTTAAATATATAAATTTTTAAAAATTAAAAAATATATATATATATAAAAAAATTTTTTTTTTTTTTTTTTTTTTTTTGGGGAATATGTAAAACGGGTCATTACAAAACTCATTTAAAATTAATCCTTTCAAAATTTTCTTTTATCGTTAAAGATATATTTTTTTCTTTAAGGATGAAAAAAATTTATAATTTGCACCAAAGAAACTTGAAAACTACCTAACCTTATTATAGCAAAACAATTTTATTTTAGCCAAACCCCAACAAAATAAATTTTAGATTTGTTTACAAAATTTAAAACTAAAAAAACACATTAAATATATTTTTTTTTGTTAGGTTCAGAATGTTTGGCGAAATTAAATTTCATACACAAATTTTTTCGCTGTCCTATATTTGGGAAATGAGCGTTCTATTTTGCCAAGATCGCAAAATTTTGCCCATCGGCACGACATATAATAAGGGGAGAATGGCATAAGGTAGAATTTGGAAAATCCCAAATTTTTGAAATATGCTATGCAAAAGTGGGTACTGTAAAGTACTTTAAACTGTGAAATTAAGAAAAAAATGCTAGACTTAAAATTTCCCCCAATTAGCGGGTAAAGGGGGGGGCTGGGTTTGGGGGATTCACGTGGGGTGACTGGGGAGTGAAGATGCGTCCATTTTTTTTCCTTTTTGTAGGCAACCAAGCCAAGGCTCTTTAATGGTTGACCATATGCTCACCTAGGCTCTGAATGGTCAGGGTTCGTGGGATGATGAGGACTAGGACAAGGATAAAAAGGGGGCGGTGGAAGATAAGGGCAGGCCTGGGGCCCGCTGGGGTGTTTTTGTTTTGCACTACTTTTCCCCGGCCGACGGGCCCCTTATTCCCTTGTTTTGGGGATTTAGCTGAGAAATAAATGAGGTGTTTTTCTGTATGTGTGTGTGTATTTGTGTTGTTGTGGTGTGTGGGGTGTGTGGTGTTGTGTTTGTGTGTTGGGTGTGTGTGGGTTGGTGTGTAGAAAATTGTTTAAAATAAAAAATTTATATTTCCTACCAGGAATTTTTCCCAACCCTTGAAAACCCCCACTGAAAAAAAATTTCTGGTTTAAACGCTTTTTGTTTTTACTGGATAGCCCC
>NC_069485.1:13682881-13742815 GCF_026875155.1 Cherax quadricarinatus
TGATGTGGTATTTCAAAAGCTATCATATTAGGTTGTATTGTAGGGTATAGTTGGAAGTCAGTCATGAGTGTAGGACAGTGCTAGGATCACAGGGTATAGTTGGAAGTCAGTCACGGGTGTAGGACTGTGTCAGGATCACAGGGTATAGTTGGAAGTCAGTCATGAGTGTAGGACAGTGCCAGGATCACAGGGTATAGTTGGAAGTCAGTTATGATTGTAGGACAGTGCCAGGATCAAAGGGTATAGTTGGAAGTCAGTCATGGGAGTAGGGCAGTTCCAGGATCACAGGGTATAGTTGGAAGTCAGTCATGGGTGTAGGACTGTGCCAGGATCACAGAGTATATTTGGAAGTCAGTCATGGGTGTAGGACTGTACCAGGATCACAGAGTATAGTTGGAAGTTAGTCATGGGTGTAGAACTGTGCCAGGATCACAGGGTATAGTTGGAAGTCAGTCATGGGTGTGGTACAGTGCCAAGATCACTTAGTCGAGTGTGAGAGAGGGGTCACAGATGAGGGTGTAACACTGGGTCACAGGTGCAGGTGTAATAGTGTTGGAGTATAGATGTTTGTTAGTATACTCTCAGGAGTATAGTACATACAATAGTAGTCACAGGTATAGGTTTAAATTAGTGACAGGTGTGAGTGTAGGACAGTGTTCGGTGGAATACTAGTGTACAATTGTAGATTACATGGAAAGTTATGTATTGTACTATTTTATACAGGACCTCCATCACAAATCCGGCATCATTGGGACCTGTAGTGTGCCGGATTACTGAGTTTGCTGGATTACAGAGTAGTTAGGTTAGAATACACTTAATAAAATTAACCAACTTGACTGACACAAAAATCGAACATTTCCAGTACTTTGAGCTCAATTTCAAGGTACTTTTCGTCATTAAAGTAATCAAAATCATGTCTATTTCTGTAATATATCTTCAATTCTATCTAAAGAGTCCAAAAACAATAAGAATACAACCATAAAAAACATAGGAAAATATACTGCAAAGAGGCGGCTAATGGCTGAGAAGTGAACTCCTTCATTTATCATCCGTCTTTTTTTTGTTGTTGTACGGTAAGAAGCATCTTTCCATCATACATTACCCAAGTTTCAATGAGATAGCCCAACAAACAACCGAGAAAAAAAGTATTTACCAAAAATCATATATGGCAAGCCCAAGCCAGGTACTGGAAATAAGTGACTTTGTCTGACTTTTCTGGGTTATCCTAGGTTCTTTATACATACACTGCCATGTATGATAATCTCTGTAACTGTATTTGTGTATACATGATTAAACTTATTTACTTCTAGTCTGTCAACTGAGTAAGTAAGTAAGTTTACTCAGGTATACACAAATACAGTTACATAGAATTATCATACATAGCAGCATATGTGTAGAGAACCTAGGATAACCCAAAAAAGTCAGACAGAGTGACTTATTTCCATTGGGGTCCTTTTACATTATTATTATTCAGTAATGAAGATAACATCTTATTATCATACTAAAAAGACTATCTACTACACGAGGGTCATTAAGACTCTACAATACGAGAGTCATTACTAGGAATAAGGTAAAATTTGCACGTATGCTAGCTAAAAAATAGAAAATCATTCCCCTCACTTTCTGTAGCTACATTCATCAGACACCTTTTGGCCCTCTTGTTGAACTGGTTCATGCTATGACTGGCTTTGACATGTGCGGGTAGTCTGTTCCATTCCTTTATTGCTGTACAATAAAAGGTGTTTGAAACCTGGCCAATGACTGTGGGTACTACAAAGTTGTGCTCTCTCCCCCTAGTACTATGATTGCTTTGGTTCCCAACCTTGACAAAATTGACAGCAAGATATTCTGGACACTGTTTGTGAGAAATTTTATAAACATGATTCAGCTTCAGTTGTTTTACTCTGTCTTCAACATTCAGCATATCCAACTGCTGAAATTCATCCTGGCCTACATGTTCTCTTGGTCCCAGCCCCAGGATGAATCTTACGATTTTGTTTTGGGTGATTTGCAGTCTATCAGATTTTTTGTCAAGGAAGAGAATCATGAAGAGCAAGCGTAATCCATATGGCATTGTATAAGGGCTAGACATAGGGTCCTGTGAGCCTCAGTAGGTAGACACTGTGCTTGTCTATACAGGTACTTCAGTCTGGCATTCGCTTTCTTTACTAAAATGTTCCCTATCAATTCTCCTGACATGCATGGGTCAAAGGGGATTCCCAGATATTTTACTGATGAAACCGCCCCTTCACTTATTTCAACTTCCCAATAAAGTGGTCAGAAATTGGCAGTTTGGCCGATTTCACACAAATTTCAAGAGATGCCAATTTCAAAATAGGGTCCAGAATAAACAATGCAGACATTCCTGGCCAGTCTTATATTGCTCTTGCTTACCATTTGGAATTTTTATTCACACAAAAAAATAGAAAATTTACTGTTATGCAGACTACTGCATTATTGTAATAATTGTATAAATAATGTCAACCCAAACTATGTATTGGAATTTGGACTGGCAGGCGGACAAGTATTGGACGGTGACACATCAATTGTTTACTCTTGAGCTTTGCTAAAGAACATAACATTTCCGCTACTGTGAGCGCAATTTCAAGGTACTTTTCGTCATGAAAACAATCAAAATCATATCTATTTCTGTAATATATATTTCATTCTATCAAATGAGACCGAAAAAATGAGAATATAGCCATTAAAACATACAAAAATATACCGCTAAGCGGCCGCTAATGGCTTAGAAGTGAACTCCGCCATTTATGGTCTGATTTATATTATAATTTTATACTATAATTCTAACTTTAAAAAATTACCTTTATAGTACTACCTACTATCATATTCCCAAGCTCCACTATTTGATCATCACTTTATTTGTATTAGTCCCTTAGCTCATTATTTTACATTTGTTAAATAATCCAGGTGCTATTTTTTAGCTTAAGACTATTTACTTTGTTTTATACTTAATTCAAACTATAGATTCACTACAAATCTTATGATTACAAGCATTGATCCTGATACCAACCTCTTATTTAATGACTTAAATGAATCAAACAGTAACTGTAATTACTACACTGCAGAACAATCAAAGGCACTTCTCAGTGCCAACAACAACATAAACTATATTTAACTACAATATCAGATCTTTAAGCAAGCATTACGATGACCTCATATCATTACTAAATTCCTTACATGCCAATATGTCCATCATTACACTAACTGAAACCTGGCTAAAGCCTGATAGTACAGATGTCTATGCCATTCCTGGTTACACAGCCATACACAACTGTAGGCCAGATCAACAAGGGGGTGGCACAGCCATATACTACTCAGACCAACTAGAATGTATCACTAATACTTGCACAAGGGATGAACATGGGGAATATATAATAGCTAAATTCAAATCAAAGTACCTACAAAAACCTCTCACATTGATAAACATCTACAGAGTTCCACAGTCAAACATTAGCCAATTTAGTCAAAATCTAGGAAGTATGATAACTGATGCACGCATGAACAAAGATCACTTACTACTCTCAGGTGACTTCAATATAAATCTCCTGCAAGACCAGGACCCACACGTTACTGAATTCACAAACACAATGAGTAACTGTATGTTACTACCAACAGTAACAAAACCTACAAGAGTTACAGAGACTAGTGTTTCCCTACTTGACCACATCTGGACCAACACCATATCCCCTTTAAAATCAGGCATAATTACAGATAATACCACAGACCACTACCCTACTTTCCTCATAACAACTCTTGGTAAACTACCCCAAGACACTACTAAAGTCACCTTCAGACTTCACAATGAGGCAGCCATTAATAACTTCACAACAGCAATAGCAAACATTGATTGGCACACTGAGCTAGAAACCTATACAGATATTGACGAATGTATTAATAATTTTCTAAAAAAAAACCCAATACCTCTATAACAAGCACTGCCCTAAAAAAACTAAACAGATGACAGCAAAGAGACTGAACAGTCCCTGGCTAACACCCAGCATTCTCAAATCCATAAATACAAAACACCAATATGAAAAACAGTACAGAATGGGTCACATAACCAGAGACCAAACAAAACGTTACTCGTCAATCCTAACCAGCCTGATAAGAAGGGCAAAAAAATTGTATTATGAGAACAGATTATCCAACTTACGAGGTGATAAAAAAAGACCTGGAAAACCCTATCAGAAATTCTGGGAACAAAAAAGATATCACGAAATAGCGAAATAAAATTAGCAAAAACAGATGAACCCCAACTCCCACCAACAGAAACAGCAAACAGACTCAATGATTTCTTCTCCACTATAGGACAAAACCTTGCCAATAAAATCCCAAGCTCAGATACCCCACCAAATGACTACCTCACCGGCAACTACCCGAACACACTGTTCCTAGCTCCGACTAACCCATACGAAGTCTCCCTTATTATCAACGCACTAAAAAACAAGGCAGGAGATTTAAATACCTTACCACCCCTTATATACAAAAAAGTGTCACAAGTGCTATCACCAATCATTGCAACACTCTTTAACAAATCCATTGAATCCTCCACCTTCCCTACAGTACTCAAAATAGCAAGGGTCACCCCGATCCACAAAGGAGGAGACCAAACAGAGTTGAATAACTATAGGCCAATATCCAACTTACACCCTCTCTCAAAAATCTTCGAAAAATTAATTCATAAACGAATCTACTCCTACCTTATCTCCCAAAACATACTCAACCCCTGCCAATTTGGATTCAGGCCTAATAAAAATACTAATGATGCTATTATACACATGCTAGAACATATATACACTGCAATAGAGAAAAAAGAAGTCCCACTGGGGATCTTCATTGACTTACGTAAAGCTTTTGATACAGTTGACCATGACTTGCTCCACGTAAAATTGTCACACTATGGTATAAGAGGGCACTCCCTCAACTACCTCAAGTCTTACCTCAGCAACAGAAGCCAATATGTGTACGCAAATGGGGCAAACTCTTCTGCACAACCAATTACAGTTGGTGTCCCACAGGGAAGTGTCCTTGGCCCTCTTCTCTTTCTCCTATACATAAATGACCTTCCAAATGCTTCGCAATTACTCAAACCCACACTATTTGCAGATGACACTACATACGTCTTCTCTCACCCGAGCCCAGTCACGCTAGCCAATACTGTAAATACCGAATTACAGAAAATATCTACCTGGATGAGGACTAACAAACTTACACTAAACATTGACAAAACCTACTTCATTCAGTTTGGTAACAGAGCTACAGATGTCCCTCTTAACATAATGATAAATGGATCACCTATCACAAAACTAACAGAGGGAAAATTCTTAGGAATCCACCTTGATAATAGACTCAAATTTCATACACATATACATCAAATTTCTAAGAAAATTTCCAAGACTGTAGGCATACTATCGAAGATACGGTACTATGTTCCACAGTCAGCCCTCCTGGCCCTATATCACTCTCTTATTTACCCCTATCTCACCTATGGAATTTGTGCATGGGGCTCAACAACAATTAACCATCTCAGACCACTAATTACCCAACAAAAGGCTGCAGTTAGAATGATAACAAATTCTCACTACAGGCAGCACACTCCACCAATATTCAATACACTAAACCTACTCACCATATGAAACATCCATACTTATTACTGCACCTATTACATACATAGAACACTTAACTCTGATATTAACCCTCCCCTCAAACATCTCCTTGCCAACCTCAACAGAACACATGACCATAACACAAGGCACAGATCACTCTTTGATGTTCCTCGTGTCCATCTCACACTATGCAAAAACTCAATGCACATAAAAGGCCCTAAAATCTGGAATTCATTACCTGTAAATATAAAAGAAACACAACCTGTTTATAAATTCAAGTCTCTTCTCAAAGATTACTTACTCACCCAAAACCAAATAAATACTGAATAACTGAACATTATAAATTGTATATCTTAAATGTTTCTCACAATTATATCACATAAATGTTAAACCTAAAACCCAATCTAACTTTATTATTTTTTAAATACACTACCTAACAGAATCACTACCTAACTGAATGCAACCATATGACCTGTCTTTGTAATACTCACTTGTGCTTTATAGTTATCTGTTTACATTAATGTTTTATCACTGATTTCATCATTGCTTAGTAGCAGCGCTGTATAGTCCTTGTGTCTTAGCGCTTCTTTTTGATTATAATAATAATAATAATCATTGCTTAGTTAATCTTAAGTTAATTTTAAGCCAGCCCGTAATGCTATGCATAGTATAAGTGGCTTTGGCATACTGCTCTTATCTGTATTTTTTTTGTACCTCTGTATGTGTGCACAAATTGGAAATAAATGAATAAATAAATAAATTTTTCTTTTTTGGTGTACGTTAAGAAGTATCTTTCCATCATACATTGCCCAAGTTTGAATAAGATAACCCAACAAACAACTGAGAAAATAATAATATAATAAAAATAATAATAATAATAATAATAATAATAATAATAATAATAATAATAATAATAATAATAATAATAATAATAATAATAATTTATTACAAGTACATGTACATGGGATACAGAGGTAGCTGACATCAGTGACATATTGCTATATAGAAAGCCACTTGTTATGCAGAGTATTTCAAGAAAATTAGGTCAGTGTCCCAAGATAACACCCACACTAGTCGGCTAACACCCAGGTACCCATTTACTGATGGATAAACATAGACAACAGGTGTAAAGAAACATGCCTAATGTTTCTACCCTGGCTGGGAATCAAATATTTACCAAAAATCATATATGGCTAACCCAAGCCAGGTACTAAAAATAAGTCACATTGACTTTTATGGGTTATCCTAGGTTCTCTACACATATGCTGCTATGTGTGATAATCAATATAGAGAAAATAACCTTTTTGTTTCAGGTTTATGGTGCAGTACAAGTGTATATCACAGTTGCCCTGTGCTACATTTCGTTTTCTCTGATATAAGCCACCAAGACAGGGATAGGAGAATGGTATTTGTATACCATATCCTCTTCATACCTCCGTCGAATTTCTCGGTGTTATGCCAAATATTATTCGTTCTGGAGTATTTAACATGTTTTATGTTATTTGTATTGTTTATTATGTCATATTAGATAAACTGTGATAAGCAAATAAGCTGTAGTGTTGATACTATAGTGTAATAATAAAGCATATTCTCCTACATCATGAGACTGAGCTCATGGCAACCGACAGTGGCTTCAAAGCCACCTTGTCTTTAATGGATAATGTACTGTGTAGGTGCTTTACATAATGAGAAGCATTTGTTTTATACATTGGAACCATGGCTAAGGCTAAAAGTAAGCAGGTTAAAACATTAAATGGAGAGAAAGAAATTGGAATGACTTATGCAGAAAGTAGCGCCACTGAACAGTACCAGCAGGTTGGCGTGGCAACCCTGGGAATTTGAAATTATGCTAGCCAAAATTAGTACCGAATAACTGATTGCCAGATTTGTGATGGCAGACCTGTACTACCACCACCACTACAAGTACTACTGTTACTTCTTGTGTTATTACTACTACTGGCTACAAGCATTATGCCTTGCACCTCAATAATTCCTAAATCAATACCCTCCGTTCACTCACACCACTGTGCAACCTACATTTACGTAACAATCAATTCTAATATAAATCCCGGTCTGAAGCACTTTCTTGACAGTTGCAGTAGGACCCATAGACATAATACTAGGCACAAAAATTTCTATGACACTCCCTGTGTCATGCTAAATCTTTTTAAATCTCAATGTACATACAAGCACATACTAGTGCAACACATAGACAAAATCAATTTCATTATGTTTATTAGTGACTATACTCTATATGACCAAAGTGCTTTAGCGGTATACTTATCCAAACCTCCCACCACTACAGAAGTCAGAATTAGAACTCACCATATAATACAGGATATAAACAACCACTATTTAAACCTTAAAGATGAATGATCATGTTGACCCTGATCCAAACCTCCATAATCTAACACACAATCAAAACTTATTGGAAAGTAACTGCCTTTATTACACAGCATCACAAGTCAGCACTATCCTGAACACTGCTCAAAGTCTATCAGTTCTTAACTACAACATCAGGTCCTTATGAAAACACTATGATGACCTCCTGGCTCTCCTTAAGTCACTAAAGACACCCTTCTACTGCATTATTCTTACTGAGACCTGGCTTAAGCAGGACACAGTAGATATCTTCCCACTTCCAGGATACACAGCAATACACAACTGCAGACCATACCAAGTTGGGGGTGGTACTGCAATCTATTACTCTAACCAACTATCTTGTATTAGTACTAATTGCTTTAGTGATGAATATGGGGAATACATTTTTGCTAATTTTACTGCAAAAACCTCAAGACGCCTATAACAATCGGTGCCATATACCGGATACCCCACACAAACATCCCAAACTTCAGTGAGAATCTAAAGTCACTAATAACAAACAGACAAATGAACAAGTACCACCTTCTCTTAGCTGGAGACCTCAATATCAACCTTGGCCTACTAGACTGTAACTGAGTTCATCAACAATATGAACAACACACTTCTCATACCAACAATAACTAAACCAACCAGGCTCACAGAGACAAGTGCAATCATAATAGAAAACATATGGACCAATATATTAGCCCCTCTTAAATCAGAGATAATCACAGACAGCACTACTGACCACTTCCCAACCTTCCTCTTAACAAACATTAGTAAGCCACCACTCGAATACAACAAAGTTTCATTTAGACTCCATGACGAGGCCTCAATAAGGAATTTCACAGCAGACCTAGAGACTGTTGACTGGCCTACAGAATTCTCCAATGCCAATGGTATTGACGATTGGACAGACATTTTTCTTTACAAAATACTTAGACTATACAACTTTGTCCTATAAAAATGAAACAGATCACGAATAAACGGCTTGGTTTCCCATGGCTAACTAGCAGCATTCTGAAATCCATTGATAAGAAGCACCAATATGAAAAGCAATAGAGACAGGGCTTAATACACAAAGATGTTCTTGAACAATATTCAACAGTTCTCACCAAATTAATAAAGAAAGCCAAACAACTGTACTACAGCAGATTCACTCACACAAGAGGAGATATAAGAAAGACCTGGAAAACACTTTCCCAGATTCTGGGGACCCACAAACTAAAAAAAACAAGAATATTGTTCTAACTGAACCTCATGAAACACCACTGCATCCCACTGATACAGCTAACAAGATAAACGACTTCTTCTCAAACATAGGATCTAATCTCGCCAGTAAAATCCCATGTACCAATGCCCATGCTGGGGACTACCTAGATGGGAATTTCCCAACTTTCTTCTATCTTGTACCAACTGAGCCCACGAAAGTCACCGCGATCATAAAATCACTTAAAAATAACTCGGGGAATCTGTCTCACGTCCCACCATTATTGTATAAGCGAGCGACCCATGTCCTTTCACATGCTATTACATTACTTTTTAAGAAGTCACTAGAAACTAACACTTTCCCAACACTACTCAAGACAGCAAGGGTTACACCAATACATAAAGGTGGTGACCCTACAGACGTAAGCAACTATAGGCCAATATCAAACTTACCATTGCTATCCAAATTCTTCGAGAAACTCATGCACAGGAGACTATATTCATTTATAACATCACAAAATATACTCAACCCCTGCCAATTTGGATTCAGGAAAAATAAAAGCACTAATGATGCAATTATAAAAATGCTAGACCTGCTTTACACAGCATTGGAAAATAAGGAATATCCACTAGAAATTTTCATTGACCTAAGAAAATCGTTTGACACATTAGACCATGGCATCCTACTCAACAAACTTGACCACTATGGTATAAGAGGCCATGCACTTGTATATTTTAAATCCTACCTTTCTAATAGGTATCAGTATGTCACCATTAAAGACACAGCCTCATCAATATGGCCACTTGATACTGGAGTTCCACAGGAAAGTGTCCTTGGACCCCTGCTCTTCCTCATTTACATCAATGATCTTCCAAACATATCCCAACACCTGAAACCCATTCTCTTTGCTGACGACACGACTTATGTCATCTTCCATCTAATCTTGCCACCCTCAACACCATTGTTAACGAGGTGCTGCTCAAAATATCGACTTTGATGACAGCCAATAAACTTACACTTAACACTGGTAAAACCTACTATATTATGTAGCAGAGCAGGTGTTGCACAACTTAATATTAAGATTGACAACACTCTAATTGCCAGACATAATGAGGGCAAATTCCTTGGCCTATACCTCGACAATAACCTAAATTTAAGCACCCATATCCAACACATAACAAAAAAAGTATCCAAAACGGTTTGGATCCTCTCCAAAATACGAAACTACATGCGGCAAACTGCCCTTCTCACACTATACCATTCACTTATATATCCATACCTCATCTATGCTATCTGTGCTTTGGGTTCAACTGCAGCAACACACCTAAAGCCAATAATAACCCAACAAAAAGCCGCAGTAAGAATAATCACTAAATCCCATCCCTGGCAACACCCCCCCTCTTCATAGATCTAATCTTACTCCATGTTCAGAACATCCACTCTTATTACTGTGCAATCTATATCTACAGGACTTTAAATTCCAATATTAACCTTGACCTAAAATGCTTTCTTGATAGTTGTGACAGGATCCACAGGCATAACACCAGACACAAACATCTCTATGACATTCCCTGTGTTCGACTAAACCTATACAAAAATTAAATGTATTTCAAAGGACCTAAAATCTGGAACACCCTACCTGAAAACTCTAGAACTGCAGACACATTCATCGCTTTCAAAACTACAGTTAGAAAACATCTTATCTCCCTGATCCACCCCAACAACTAACTACATGATAACCACCTGATGGTTCACTGTTACACTCACTCACCCACTGACTATAAACCCAGAAATACTAATCTTAATCTTAAAATAATAAATTCTAACTAGTCATAAGTTTGCCTATGATACTCCAATATAGACACTTTGTATTGTGCCAAAACAAAAGCATTCACATTGCTAAACTCACAAATTATGATGTAGTCACTTAGCCTTAATACCATAATCTGTAAGGATTTAATGTTAAAAATTTTCTAAGTCTGCTCGAAATGCCGAGCCATGCTAGGTTTCCTAGTGGCCCCCTCTGTAATTAGTATTTTATAACATATAAACACACATTACCCAAAACTTGTAAACCCCACATTGTAACCCTTATAGAGAATAAACTTGAAAATCTGGAAAAAACTGTCAGAAATCTCCAGAACTACTGACTCAGCTAGCAGTTTTAAAACTAGAGTTAAAAAACACATTATCTCCTTAACCTAGCCCAGTCGTCATAAATACGTATGTAACAACTATACATGCATTTGCTCGATATCATGATCATAGGTAAAATATTATTGTGGAAAATTACATTTACCTGGATGAATCTCATTAGATATATACAAGTAAATGGTAACAAAGATAATTATTATTTATCAAAGTTACAGAGACAAGTAGGAATTTTTAGGACACCTAGGTCGCAAAAAATGTCCCCCTTCGTTACCTACCATCTATCTCTCCACAAATTGCTCTAAACCTATATTAATTGCAAATGAAATGTATATCAACAGGAATTCGGGTAAAATTTAATATAAATTTGTGGACTGTATATTAAAATTAATAAATGATTTCATATACACATTTATATAACAGAAGGAGAATTTATAATCATAACACTCACCAATTAGTCTGGAGATTACTGTGTCTCATGTACAAAACCCCCCTCTAATTAAATTTATGATGATAATACTGGCCAGAATTACAAATATAATTTAGATAGCTTATCTGAGGTTCCTGGAGCTGTCCTGTCTATCTGCTTAATGCTCAAATCATGCAGGACTGCACATCCAACAACTTCAGCTCCTATTGAGAGGTTTTAAGCCCAATATTACACACCTTACATTAACATGCTTGTAATACATTAAAAAGACAATGGCATCTCTTCCCTGCTTCTAGCACAGGCGACAGAGCTTTCCTGTCGGTTCACTTCTATAAAATACAGTTTTAATCAGATTTACACAGCATAATTTTGGGAAATTAATTTCCACACAGCGACCGGGCGGTGGTCGTTGCTAAATGACTCAAATTGCTTATTTGGCAATGGTGGAGGACTGGGTACATATAGGATCTGGCATCCACATGGTGACATATTACACAAGATTTAATCACCCTTTTTACACTTTGCCGTCCTTGTGGAATCCAGGTTTCCCTAATACAATTTAAGGTATCTTGTACCCCACCATGCATTACATTTTTATGAGTATTTAGAACAATTAAATTTGTTAGATGATGAATTTTGGGCAGTAAGATAGGGTGTTTAGCATAATCATCCAATTCAGCATTTTGTAACCTACCTCTGCACCTAATTTCATTGTTCTCTAAATACAGCCCCAATTTCACTATTATGGAACCTTTCACAATTTTTCTTTCCATCATCAATTTAATCTCATTTCCATAGATTTCTTCTTGTACCCTATTTATCCAATATTCAAGAGGATGTGAAAACTTGTATGAGATATTCATCTTGTTTAGAAATTTAAACACCAACTTAGGGTTACATTGATTAGTTTGGGTAAAGAAGACTACTTATTTATATCAGTGGCTAAGGAAGGACAAACTATTGGAGCAGTGGTCACAGAAATTTCAAGAAAAGCAATATACACCTTTTGTACAGGCCAATTAGCTTTATTTACCAACCAGCTTGGTCCTTTAAACCATGATACAGCATTTACAAATTTAGCATAAGGTAAACCTCGAGACAAGAAATCAGCTGGATTCTCCTCAGCAAGTATATGATTAAATGTTAACATATACTAACCCAAACTATTATACTTCTCTTGCATCTAATTAATTTCAGCAACTCTGTTTTGTGCATACACAATTTTACTGTTTCCAATACGAATCCATTGTAAGGATACCTCATTATCAGACCAAATTACAGTGTCGCTAATATTTATCTCCTGCAACTTATTTCTTATATAATTAGCTAATTTGACACCTACATAAATGGCTGTTAATTCCAACTGAGGTAAGGTATGTGATTTAATTAGAGACACTTTAGCCTTAGACATAACAAGAGAAATAACACTATTACATTGAAGGTAAGCAACTGCTCCATACGGCAATTTTGAAGCATCACAAAATATGTGGAGTATATTTTTCCCATCTGGATTGGCCACCTGGTGTGTGAACTCCAACATTGGAATTTTTTCATAATCACCAATTAATTCATCCCACCTGTTAATGAATTCCTCAGGTAGAGTTTCATCCCAAGCACATTTAAGCTTCCATGATTCTTGTATTAATAATTTCCCTCTTATAGTAAAGGGTGACACTAAGCCTAGTGGATCAAAACATTTGGAAACTTCAGCAAGCAAAACTCTTTTAGTTAATTTATTGGGCATACTGTAATTATTAGGTTTTAACAAATCTCTCTCAGTATCCCAAGTTAATCCCAATACATTACTACATTTTGGTACTTCATCTCCAGGGTAATCTTTACTTACTTTGTCCTTTAATTTGGACGAGTTAATATTCCATTCCCTCAGAGGCATATTTGCACTTTGCATTATTTTATTAGCCTCTCCATAAGTCATTAACAGTTCCTCTTCAGTTGACATCACACCCAGAAAATTGTCCACATAAAATTGTTTGCTCATTACTTTACTCAATGGACTTCCCGTACTTTTAAGGTGTGCATTTATCGTCCCTTGAAGTAGGAACGAACTGGATGTAGCACCAAATAATACACTCCTAAAGCGAAAGGTTTTCAGAGGGCTAAGTGGGTCACTAGGATTCTCAGGCCATAAGAAGCGGGTACAATCCCGGTCAGCCTCTTGTAAACCCACTCTTAGGAAAGCTTTACTTATCTCAGCCATAAAGGCATAATTCTTCACCCTGAAATTTAATAAGATATCTCCTAATTTTTCTGTCAACGACGGACCTGTCATCAAACAGTCATTTAAACTAGGTATATTTTTGTTACTCCTGGCACTACAATTAAACACAATTCTCAGAGTGGTCTTAGAATCCTTCTTCACTCTGTGATGTGGCAAATAGTGACCTCTTCTATAAATTTATTAATTAATTGTTCAGTAATTATATTATTATAGGCAGTCAACAATTCTGGTGTCTTTCTCAGTTCGCGGAGCTGAGCCTTTAATTGTCCATATGCCATTCTGTAATTAGTAGGCAATTCTGGATGGTTCAGTCTCCACGGAAGTTGTACCCAGTATTGTCCAGATTCAAATTTTACATCTCTCAGGTATTGTTCCTGAGTAAAAGAATCGTCTGGACTTTCTTCATTTACATTTATTCCAATGCTGTCTAATTCCCACAATTTATGCACTGGCTCAACACCATCCACTGTGGAAGGATTATACTGGGGCTACAATTTCATGAGTAAGACACACAGTTATAGTATTTATAGTTTCCTCTAGTCATGCATTGTTATTATGAGGAGTCCTACTATACATTACATGGCCTCCTGCAGTCTTTAAAAGGGTGATACCACATTTCTTTACCATACCCTTTACAAAGGAGGCATAATAGTCACTACCTATCAAAATATTTATTGGGCCTACAGAATCATTATTTACACCAGAAGGAGCTAAATTTACATTATGTGAAAGTCTTTCTGTAGCTTTACTAAGCCTACTGTAGATATTTTCTCTGGGAGTCTATCTACAATTACTGCATTAACACGTTTTTTCTCATTGCCCAACTTGAGAATTACATAAACAGTGTCATACAATTGAGCCCTTTTATCTGAGAGAAAACCAGATAATTTTAGAGTGGTAGGATCTCCCATCTATACTTTCATACGATCAAGACATTTACGTTTTATGAAAGTATGCTGTGATCCCTGGTCTAATAATGCAGTTACATTTTTTGATTTATGCCTTTTATCATCAATTTTTACCTGTAACACAGGTAAGGCTACCTCAGCAAAACCATCATTATTAACATTATCAGCAATTTTTACATTAGCCACTGTTGTGTCAGGATTGTCAACATTATCAATATTATCAACATTATCATATAGACCCTTACACATGACTATATGGTGTCTTCCTTTGTGACATTGATAATAGTTGTTTAATTTGGCATGACAATCCTTTACATTGTGATTACCTAGACATCTGATACATCTGTCAAGTTCCTCCAGCCTTTCAACTTTATCATTCCATGAATTGTATACATTGCAATTCTTAGAAAAATGAGTACCCTTGCAGAAGAGACAATCTCTCTTTTCTTTGACTGGTTTCTTATTAACTGGGCTACTCTTAGGAGGGTACTTATTCTTCTTACCTTGTGGAGAATCATTATTTCTGATTCTTCCTACTTGATATGCACCTATGCAACTCTTTTTAGGAAATTAATTTTGATTATTAACATTTGGATAATTTTTCCCTTTGTAAAACTTGACAGATACCTTCATTCTCCAAGGATGACTATCTCTGCGCATGCCAGGCTGTTGAAAAGAGAGACAGGACCGCTTGGACAAGGAGTGGTTAGTTTCAAAGGTATCAACCAACCTGGCTGCCTCCAATGCAGTGGTTAAGTCACGATCCTTCAGAAAGACTCGAACCTCTGGTCCCACAGACTCCAGCAGGTTGTCAATCAGAATAAACTGCACAAGATCATCGAAGGTAGCAACACCACTTGCTTTATACCAGCTGGTAAAAGCTTTGGTCTGCTGTCGCACAAAATCAACCAGGGATTTACCAAGCTGTCGTCTGCCTAACTTAAAAAACTTCCGATATTTAGCTGGGATACAAGTATATGTTCCCAACACTGTGGTCTTCACTACTTTATAATCGGAAAAAATCAGTGTCATTTAACACTGATGCAAATTCCTGTGCCTTACCAAACAATGCTGTGTGAACCAACGATGCCCAATGCTGTTCTGGTCACCTCAAGGCTCAAGCCTGATATTCGAAAGCTTCGAAAAATTGTCCTGGTTCGGCCTCATTGAAGCGGGGAACAAGCTCTACTGCTTTCTGCAAATTAAAGTCATTTACAGAATGCGAAAACTGCCTCCTTTCTTTTTCCCTTTCAAATTCTTCTTTTGCAAATGCTCTCTGTTCCCTGGTCTGCTCAAGATTGATTTTTGCCAGCTCAAGTGCCAACGCCGCTGATTCACCTTGAGACAACCCTGCTGCACTAGACTGATGATTTTGCTCCATTGATATATCATCTTCCTCTTGCAAGAACATAGGAGTTTTTTCCCTAGCTCCTGTAGAGGGAGGAGTCTGATGTGCCTTCTCTTCTTCTCGAAGTTTGTCAGTGATCAGTGAACGCAGTTGCACAGCTGTGAGAGTGCGTTTGTAATCAATGCCAATGGAACGAGCAATTTGCCAACAATGCTGTAAGGACAATTTAGGTAGGTTAAACAAAGTATATGCCGACACCAGATGTCTGACTCGTCTAGGTGGCATACCCCAATGTATAAGTTATTTGCTATGCACAGTACTATTGCAGAATACCCAAATGTAACAAGTTATTTGCAGAACACGCTTAGCTATGCACAGTACGATTGCAGAATATGCATAAAAGGTGGATACGCAATAGCAAAGCTGACTGCAAAATCTTCACACCAAAAAGGCTAGTAGCGAGCTGCTGAACGATCACACAATAGCAAGGCTGACCATAGCAAAGCAACTAACACACAAAATTTGTAAAGCACTGGCAAAGCTGAAAGCAATGCCAGACAGCAAGCTACACTCTGTTCCACAAGATTGACCATAGCAAAGCGAGCACACCAAACAAGCTAGTAGTGAACTGTTGAACGATCACACAATAGCAAGGCTGACCATAGCAAAGCAACTGATACGCAAAGTTTGTAAAGCATTGGCAAAGCTAATGCAATGCCAGACAGCAAGCTACACAATGTTCCTGCTTCCAACTTCACCCTAGGCTCAACTCTTTCTCTAAGTCCAGCTCCAGCTCCTGGACAGGCCCCCATATTACAACCCAGGAGTCCAAATGGCCTATTATTCTGGGTTTAAAGGGAGCAAAACAAACACAGCAGAAAACTTTTGACTTATATTATCTTTCACCAATTTAGAACAGAAGTATGTATTCTACATACAGTATGTACAGCAATAGGCATTAGTGCACTCCACAGTAAGCAAGGCAGAATAGAAGCCACTAGAGAGCAGACCGTGCTCCAACCAGGTCTAGAATGGGAATGACAAGGGCAGACAGGAGAGTGGAACCCATTTAACCTCTGTGATTGCCAAAACCATTTTCTCATTGGCTGGAACCAGGGTACTGGTTGAATGACGGGGCCCCATCGTCAACCCTCAGTTGCCTGGTTCGCTGGATGGGGGAGATAGCCTGTAAATGAGGGTGTATACATGCGCTGAATAAATGTAACATACTCATTTCATGCCACAACCTGCCTCCCAGCTACTATACCTGCCTCCCTGCTACTCTACCTGCCTCCCTGCTACTCTAACAGCCTCCCCGCTACTCTATCTGCCTCTCATCTACTCTGCCTGCCTCACTGCTACTCTCCCAACCTCCCTGCCACTCTATCAGCCTCCCTGCTACTCTACCAGCCTCCCTGCTACTCTACCAGCCTCCCTGCTACTATCCCAGGCTCCCTGCTACTCTACCTGCCTCCCTGCTACTCTACCAGTCTCCCTGCTACTCTCCTAGCCTCCCTGCTACTCTCCCTGCATCCCTGCCACTCTACCTACTTTCCTGCTACTCTACCTGCCTCCCTGCTACTCTCCTTGCCTCCCTGCTACTCTCCTAGCCACCCTGCTACACTACCAGCCTCTGTGCTTCTCTACCTGCCTCCGTCCTACTCTACCTGCCTCCCTGCTGCTCTACCAGCCTACCTGCTACTCTACCTGCTACTTGCTACTCTACCAGCCTCCCTGCTACTCTCCTATCCTTCATGCTACTTTATTAGCCTCCCTGCTACTCTAGCAGCCTCCTTCATATTATACCACCCTCCCTGCTACTCTACCACCCTCCCTGCTACTCTACCAGCCTCCCTGCTACTCTACCAGCCTCCCTTCTACTCTACCAGCCTCCCTGCTACTCTACCTGCCACCCTGCTACTCTACCTGCCTCCGTGTTATTCTACCTGCCTCCTTGCTACTCTACCAGCCTCCCTCCCACTCTTCATGCCTACCTGCCACCCTACCTGCCTCCCTCCTACTCTACCTCCCTCCCTGCTACTCCATGATCCTCCCTGATACTCTACTTCCCTCCCTGCTACTCTACAAGCCTCCATGCTACTATATCAACATCCATGCTACTCTACCTGCCTCCCTGCTACTCTCACAGCCTCCCTGCTATTCTCCCAGCCTCCTTGCTACTCTACCAGCCTTCCTGCTATTCTACCAGCCTCCCTGCTACTCTACCAGCCTCCCTGCTACTCTACCTGCGTCACTACTACACTACCAGCCTCTGTGCTACTCTACCTGCTTCTGTGCTACTCTACCTGTCCCCCTGCTACTCTCCCAGCTTCCCTGCTACTTTATCAGCCTTCCTGCGACTCTACCAGCCTCCATGCTACTCTTCCAGCCTCTCTGCTACTCTCCCAGCCTCCGTGCTACTCTCCCAGCCACCCTGCTACACTACCAGCCTCCGTGCTTCTCTACCTGCCTGCGTCCTACTCTACCTGCCTCCCTGCTGCTCTACCAGCCTACCTGCTACTCTACCAGCCTCCCTGCTACTCTACAAGCCTTTTTTCTACTGTAATTGCCTCCCTGCTACTCTACCAGCCTTGATGCTACTCTACCAGCCTCCCTGCTACTGCACCAGCTCTCTGCTACTCTACCTGCACTCCTGCTACTCTCCCAGCGTCCCTGCTACTCTACCTTCCGCCCTTCTACTCTCCCTGCCTCCCTTTTTCTTTCCCTGCCTCCCTGCTCTTCCAGTCTCCCTGCTACTCTACCAGCCTTCCTGCTATTCTACCAGCCTCCCTGCTACTCTCACAGCCTCCCTGCTACTCTCCCAGCCTCCTTGCTACTCTCCCAGCCTCCCTGCTACTCTACAAGCTTCCCTGCTACTCTACCTGCATCACTACTACACTACCAGCCTCTGTGATACTCTACCTGCTTCTGTGATACTCTAACTGCTTCCCTGCTACTCTACCAGCCTACCTGCTACTCTACCAGCCTCCCTGCTACTCTAGTAGCTTCACTTCTACTTTAATTGCCTCCCTGCTACTCTACTAGCTTTGCTGCTACTCTATCTGCCTCCCTGTTACTTTACCCCCCCCCTGCTACTCAACCCCAAGCCTCCATGCTACTCTACCTGCCACCCTGGTCCTCTACCTGGCTCCCTGCTAATCTACCAGCCTCCCTGCTACTCTACCAGCCTCCTTGATACTCTACCTGCCTCCCTTCTACTCTACCTGCCTCCCTGCTACTCTACCAGCCTCCATGCTTCTCTGTATGTCTACCTGCTACTCTACCTGCCTCCCTGCTACTTCACAAGCCTCCCTGCTACTCTACCTGCCTCCCTGCTACTCTAGCAGTCTTCCTGATACTCTACCACATGTCTTCTGCTCTACCTGCCTCCCTGCTACTCTACCAGCCTACCTGCTACTATATCAGCCTCCCTGCTACTCTACAAGCCTCCCTGCTATTCTACCAGCCTCCCAGCTACTCTACCAGACTCCCTTCTACTCTACCAGTCTCTCTGCTACTCTATCAGCCTCTCTGCTACTCTGCCAGCCTCGATGCTACTCTACCAGCTCTCCTGGTACTCTACCAGCCTCCATGCTGCTCTACCTGCCTCCCTGCTTCTCTACCAGCCTCCTTGCTAGTCTACCAGACTCCCTGCTACTCTACCAGCCTCCCTGCTACTCTACCTGCCTCCCTGCTACTCTGTCTTCATTCCTGCTACTGTTCCAGCCACCCTGCTACTCTCCTATCCTCCCTGCTACTTTATCAGCCTCTCTGCTACTCTCCTATCCTCCCTGCTACTTTATCTGGGGCATTGGGAGCTTTTTGCATCCTAGAGAGCTTTTCTGGGGCCTGTGGAGCTCTTCTAGAGCCTGGAAAGCTTTTTGGGGCATGGGGAGCTTTTCTGAGGCTTGGATAGCTTTTTGGGGCATTGCAAGCTTTTTTGGGTCATTGGGAGCTTTTCTTGGGATGGGGAGCTTTTCGGCTCCTTGGGAGCTTTTCTGGGGCTTTGGGAGCTTTTCAGGAGCTTGGGGAGCTTTTTTGGGATAGGGAGCTCTTTTGGGCATGGGGAGGTTTTCTGGGGTCTGGGGATCTTTTCTAGTGCCTGGTGAGCTTTTCGGAGCATAGCGAGCTCTTCTGGGGCCTTGTGAGCTTTTCATGGCATAGGGAGCTTTTCTGGGGCATGGGGAGCTTTTTTGGGCATAGCAAGCTTTTCTGGGTGCCAGGGAGCTTTTGTGGGGCTTGCAGAGCTTTTCTGCCTCATGGGTAGCTTTTCCTGGGGCCTGGGGAGCTTTTCTGTACCGTGGTGAGCTTTTCGAGGCATGGTGAGCTTTTCTGGGACCTGGGAAGCTTTTCTGAGCATAGGGAGCTTTTCTGGGTTCTGGGAGAGCTTTTCAATCCATGGGAAGCTTTTCTGTTGTCTAGGATAGCTTTTCAATGCATTGGGAGCTTTTCTGGAGTCTGGGAACCTTTCAAGAACCTGGGGAGCTTTTTAGGAAATGGCAAGCTTTTCTCAGCCCTGGGGAGCTTTTCTGGTGCCTGGGGAGCTTTTCTGGGGCATGGAGACCTTTTTGGGGCACAGGGAGCTTTTCTGAGGCATGGGGAGCTTTTTGGGTCCTAGGGAGCTTTTCTGTGGCCTGGGAGCTTTTCTTATTCCTGGGGAGCTTTTCGGATACTTGGCAGCTTTTTGGGGCTTGGGGAGCTTTTCTGGGGCGGTCGGAGCTTTTCAGGGGCCAGGGGAGATTTCTGAGGCATGGGGAGCTTTTCGGGCCTGGCGAGCTTTTCTGGGGCCTGGGGAGCTTTTCTGGACCCTGGGAGCTTTTCTAGGGCTGGGGAGCTTTTCGGATACTGGGCAGCTTTTCGGGGCATAGGGAGCTTTTCTGGGGCATGCAGAGCTTTTCGCATCCTAGGGAGCTTTTCAGACCTTTGGAGCTCTTCTAGTGCCTGGGGAGCTTTTTGGGGCATGGGGAGCTTTTCTGAGGTTTGGATAGCTTTTTGGGGCATGGTGACCTTTTTTGGGGCATTGGGAGCTTTTCTGGGGCCCTGGGAGCTTTTCAGGAGCCTGGAGAGCTTTTTTTGGGATAGGGAGCTCTTTTGGGCATGGGAGCTTTTCTGTGGCCTGTAGAGCTTTTCGGGGCATGGGGAGCTTTTCTGGGGACTGAGGAGTTTTTAAGATCCTATAGACTTTTTCTGGGGCATAGGGAGCTTTTCTGTGGCATTGGGAGCTTTTTGCATCCTAGGGAGGTTTTCTGGGGCCTGTGGAGCTCTTTTAAAGCCTGGAAAGCTTTTTGAGGCATGGGGAGCTTTTCTGAGGCTTGGATAGCTTTTTGGGGCATTGTGAGCTTTTTTGGGGCATTGGGAGCTTTTCTTGGGATGGGGAGCTTTTCGGCTCCTTGCGAGCTTTTCTGGGGCCCTGGGAGCTTTTCAAGAGCCTGGGGAGTTTTTTGGGGGGATAGGGAGCTCTTTTGGGCATGGGGGAACTTTTCTGGGGTCTGGGGAGCTTTTCTAGTGCCTGGTGAGCTTTTCGGAGCATAGCGAGCTCTTCTGGGCCTTGTGAGCTTTTCATGGCATAGGGAGCTTTTCTGGGGCATGGGGAGCTTTTTAGGGCATAACAAGCTTTTCTGGGTGCTGGGGAGCTTTTGTGGGGCTTGCAGAGCTTTTCTGCCTCATGGGGAGCTTTTCCTGGGGCCTAAGGAGCTTTTCTGTACTGTGGTGAGTTTTTCGAGGCATCGTGAGCTTTTCTGGGACCTGGGAAGCTTTTCAGAGCATAGGGAGCTTTTCTGGGTTCTGGGAGAGCTTTTCAATGCATGGGAAGCTTTTCTGTTGTCTGGGATAGCTTTTCAATGCATAGGGAGCTTTTCTGGAGTCTGGGAAGCTTTTCAAGAACCTGGGGAGCTTTTTAGGACATAGCAAGCTTTTCTCAGCCCTGGGAAGCTTTTTCTGGTGCCTGGGGAGCTTTTCTGGGGCATGGAGAGCTTTCTGGGACATGGGGAGCTTTTCTGAGGCATGGGGAGCTTTTTGGGTCCTGGGGAGCTTTTCTAGTTCCTAGGGAGCTTTTCTGTGGCCTGGGAGCTTTTCTTAGGCCTGGGGAGCTTTTCGGATCCTTGGCAGCTTTTCAGGGGCCTGGGGAGCTTTTCGGGGGCCAGGGGAGCTTTCTGAGGCATGGGGAGCTTTTCGGGCCCTGGTAAGCTTTTCTGGGGCCTGGGGAGCTTTTCTGGACCCTGGGAGCTTTTCTAGGGCTGGGGAGCTTTTCGGATACTAGGCAGCTTTTCGGGGCATAAGGAGCTTTGCTGGGGCATGCAGAGCTTTTCTGGGGCCTGGGGAGCTTTTCTTAGGCTTTGGGAGGTTTTCTGAGAGCTGGGAAGATTTTTTGGGTCCTGGGAGCTTATTTGGTGACTTGGGAGCTTTTCTAGGGCCTTGTATCTTTTCTGGGGCCTGTGGAGCTTTCTTGAGGCCAGGAGAGCTTTTCTGAATCCTGGGTAGCTTTTCTAGGGCCTGGAGAACTTTTCTGTGGCCTGGCGAGCTTTTTTGGGGTCTGGTAAGCTTTTCTTGGGCCTGGGGAGCTTATTAGGCGCCTGGGGAGTTTTTCTGGGGCCCGTGGAGCTCTTCTGCGGCCTAGGGAGCTTTTCTCGGGCTTTCAGAGCTTTTCTGGGACTGGGGAGCTTTTTTTGGGCCTTGGGAGCTTTTCTGGGCCTGGGGAGCTTTTCTGAGGCCTGGGAGATTTTCTGGGGCCTAGGGAGCTATTCTGGGGCCTAAAGAGCTTTTCTTGGTCATGGTGAGCTTTTCGGAGCATAGAGAGCTTTTTTGGGGCCTAGGGAGCTTTTCACATTACGGGGAGCTTTTCTGGGGCCTGGTGATCTTTTCTGTGGCCTATTAAGCTTTTCGGGGCATGGGGAGCTTTTCTGGGGACTGGGGAGTTTTTAAGATCCCATAGAGTTTTTCTGAGGCATAGGCAGCTTTTCTGGTGCATTGGGAGCTTTTCTGGGGCCTGTGGAGCTCTTCTAGGACCTGGAAAGCTTTTTGGGGCATGGGGAGCTTTTCTGAGGCTTGGATTGCTTTTTGGGGCATTGTGAGCTTTTTTAGAGTGATGGGAGCTTTTCTTGGGATAGGGAGCTTTTCGGCTCCTTGGGAGCTTTTCTGGGGCCCTGGGAGCTTTTCAGATGCCTGGGAAGCTTTTTTAAAGATAGGGAGCTCTTTTGGGCATGGGGAGCTTTTCTGGGGTCTGGGGAGCTTTTCTAGTGCCTGGTGAGCTTTTCGGAGCATGGCGAGCTCTTCTGGGGCCTTGTGAGCTTTTCATGGCATAAGGAGCTTTTCTGGTGTATGTGGAGCTTTTTAGGGCATAGCAAGCTTTTCTGGGTGCTGGGGAGCGTTTCTGGGGTCTGTTGAGCTTTTCTGGGGCATTGGAAGCTTTTTGGGGCATGGGCAGCTTTTCTGAGGCATGGGGAGCTTTTCTGAGGCATGGGGAGATTTTAGGGTCCTTGGAACCTTTCTGGGGCCTGGGAGCTTTTCTGAGGCGAGGGGAGCTTTTCAGATCCTGGGGAACTTTTTGGGGCATAAGTAGCTTTTCTGGGGCATGGGGAGCCTATTATGGTATAGCAATCTTTTCTGGGTGCTGGGGAGCTTTTATGGGGCCTCAGGAGCTTTTCTGGGGCATTGAAAGCTTTTTGAAGCATGGGGAGCTTTTCTGAGGCATGGGGAGCTTTTTGGGTCCTGGGAGCTTTTCTGGGGACTCTGGAGCTTTTCTGGGGCCTTGGAGCTTTTCTGGGGTGAAGGAAGCTTTTCAGATCCTGGAGAGCTTTTCAGAGCCTAAGGAGCTTTTCTGGCATCTGTGAAGGTTTTCTATGGCCTGGGGAGCTTTTTAGGGCATAGCAAGCTTTTTTGGGTGCTGAGGAGCTTTCCTGGGGCCTGGGGAGCTTTTCTGGTGCATGGGAAGCTCAGAGCCGAGGAGTCCCAGCCCATCATCATGGCTAAGGTGATGTCTTAACCACTGTTAGCCTGAAAAAACTTCTTTAGGAATACAGAGCAGCTGCTGATGTTGTGGGGAAAGTGTGGCAGCTGGATGCTGTTGTTGGAGGAAGTATGCAGCTGCTTGCTGTTGTGGGTAGGAAGTGTGCAGCAGCTGCTGTTGTGGGAAGAATGAACAGCTGCTGCTGTTGTGGGAGGAAGTGTGCACCTGCTGCTGTGTGGGAGGAAGTGTGCAGCTGCTGCTGTTGTGGGAGGAAGTGGCAGCTGATGCTGTTGTTTGGACGAAGTATGCAGCTGCTGCTGTTGTGGGAGAGTGTGCACTGCTGCTGTTTTTTGTGGAGGAAGTAAGCAGCTGCTGTTGTGGGAAGAAGTGAACAGCTGCTGCCTGTTGTGGAGGGAATGTGCACCTGCTGTGTTGGTGGTAGAAGTGTGCAGCTGCCTGCTATTGTGGGAGGAATGTGAAGTTGCTGCTGGTTGTGGGAGGAAGTTGTGCAGCTGCTGCTGTTGTGGAGGAAGTGTGCATCTGCTGCTGTTATGGGAGATGTTGTCAGCTGCTACGTGTTGAGGGAGGAAGTGTGCAGCTGCTGCTGTTATGGAGATGTGTGCAGCTGCTGCTGTTGCGGAAGGAAGTGTGCAGCTGCTGCTGTTTGTGGGAGGAAGTGTGGCAGCTGCTGTTGTTTTGTGGGAGGAAGTATCACTGCTGGCTGTTGTGGGAGGAAAGTGTTCATCGCTGTTTGAGGGGGTTTTTTTTTTTTTTTTTTTTTTTGCTTGTTGTGGGAGGAAGTATGCAGCTGCTGCTGTTGGGGAGGAATGTGCAGCTGCTGCTGTATGTGGGAGGAATGGTGCAGCTTGCTGCTGTTGTGGGAGGAAAGTATGCAGCTGCTGCTGTTGTGGGAGAAATGTGCAGCTGCGTGCTGTTGTGGGAGGAAGTGTGCAGCTGCTGCTGTTGTGGGAGGAAGTGTGCAGCTGCTGTTGTTGTGGGAGGAAGTGTGTAGCTGCTTGCTTTGTGGGAGGAAGTGTGCAGCTGCTGCTGTTGTGGGAGGAAGTGTGCAGCTTGCTGCTGTTGTGGGAGGAAGTTGTGCAGCTGCTGCGTTGTTGGGAGGAAGTATGCAGCTGCTGCTGTTGTGGGAGGAGTGTGCAGCTGCTGCTGTTGTGAGGAATGTGCAGCTGCTGCAGTTGTTGGAGGAAGTATTGCAGCTGCTGCTGTTTGTGGGAGGAAGTGTGGCCAGCTGCTGCTGTTGTGGGAGGAAGTGTGCAGCTGCTGTTGTTGTGGGAGGAAGTGGCAGCTGCGCTGTTTGTGGAGAAGTGTGGCAGCAGCTGTTTGTTGTGGGAGGAAGGTTGGGCACGCTGCTGTTGTGGTAGGAAGTGTGCAGCTGCTGCTGTTGTGTGAGAAGTGTGCAGGCTGCTGCTGTTTGTGGGAGGAAGTGTTGGCAGATTCCTGACTGTTGTGGGAGGAAGTGTGCAGCTGCTGCTTTGTGGGATGAAGTGGTGCAGCTGGCTGCTGTTGTGGGAGGAATGTGCCAGCTGCTGCTGTTATGGGAGGATGTGTCTGGCAGCTGCTACTGTTGTGTGAGGAAGTGTGCAGCTGCTACTGTTGTGGAAAGAAGTGTACAGCTGCTGCTTGTGAGGAAGGTGTGCAGCTGCTGCTGTTGTGGGAGAAATGTGCATGCTGCTGCTGTTGTGGGAGGAAGTGTGCAGCTGCTGGTTGTTGTGGGAGGAAGTATCAGCTGCAGCTTTGTGGGAGGAGTGGCAGCCTGCTATGTTGTGGGAGGAAGTGTGCAGCTGCTGCTGTTGCTGGGAGGAAGTGTGCAGCTGCTGTTGTTGTGGTAGGAAGTGTGTAGCTTCTGCTGTTGTGGGAGGAAGTGTGCAGCTGCTGCTGTTGTGGGAGGAGGGGGAGTGTGCACTGCTGCTGTTGTGGGAGGAAGTGTTGCACTGCTGCTGTTGTGGAGGAAGTATGCAGCTGCTGCTGTTGTGGGAGAAGTGTGCAGCTGCTCTGTTGTGGGAGGAAGTGTGCAGCTGCTGCTGTTGTGGGAGGAAGTATGGCAGCTGCTGCTGTTGTGGGAGGAAGTGTGCAGCTGCTGCTGTTGTGGGAGGAAGTGTGGCAGCTGGCTGAGTTGTGGGAGGAAGTGTGCAGGCTGCTGCTGTTTGGGAGGAAGTGTGCAAGCTGCTGTTGTTGTGGAGGAAGTGTGCAGCTGCTGCTGTTGTGGGAGGAAGTGTGCAGCTGCTGCTGTTGTGGAGGAAGTGTGCAGCTGCTGCTGTTGTGGGAGAAGTGGTGCAGATGCTGCTGTTGTGGGAGGAAGTGTGCAGCCTGCTGCTGTTGTGGAGGAAGTGTGCAGTCTGCTGCTGTATGTGGGAGGGAAGTGTGGCAGCTGCTGCTGTTATGGGAGGATGTGTTGCAGTCTGCTACGTTGTGGGAGGAAGGTGTGGCAGCTTGCTGCTGTGTGGGAGGAAGTGTACAGCTGCTGCTGTTGTGGGAGGAAGAGGTGCAGCTTGCTGCTGTTGTGGGGAGGAAGTATTCATCTGCTGCTGTTGTGGGAGGAAGTGTGCAGCTGCTGCTTGTTGTGCGAGGAAGTGTGCAGCTGCTGCTGTTGTGGGAGGAAGCGTGCAGCTGCTGCTGTTGTGGGAGGAAGTATGCAAGCTGCTGCTGTTGTGGGAGGAAGTGTGGGCAGGCTGCTGCTGTTGTGGGAGGATGGTATGCAGCCTTGCTGCTGTTGTGGGAGGAAGTGTGCAGCGTTGCTGCTGTTGTGGGAGGAAGTAATGCAGCTGCGCGTTGTGGAGGAAGTGTGCAGCTCTGCCTGTTGTGGGAGGAAGGTATGCAGCTGCTGCTGTTTGGGAGGATGTGTGCAGCTCCTACTGTTTGGGAGGAAGTGTGCACTGCTGCTGTTGTGGGAGGAAGTATGCAGCTGCTGCTGTTGTGGGAGGAAGTGTGCCAGCTGCTTCTTGTTGTGGAGAAGGTGTGCAGCTGCTGCTGTTGTGGAGGAAGTATGCAGCTGCTGCTGTTTAGGAGGAAGTATGCAGCTCGCTGTGGGAGGAAGTGTGCAGCTGCTGCTGTTGTGGGAGAAGTGTTGCAGATGCTGCCTGTTGTGGGAGAAGTGAACAGCTGCTGCAGTGGTGGAGAATATGCTAGCTGCTGCTGTTGTGGGAGGAAGTATGCAGCTGCTGCTGTTTGGGAGGAAAGTTTGGCAGCTGCTGTTGTTTGTGGAGGAAGTAGGCAAGCTGACTGCTGTTGTGGGAGGAAGTGGCAGATGCGGCTGTTGTGTGCAGGAAGTATGCAGCTTGCTGCTGTTGTGGGAGGAAGTGTGCAGCTGCTGCTGTTGTGGGAGAATGTGCAGCTGCTGTTGTTGTGGAGGAAGTCAGCTGCTGCTGTTGTGGTAGGAAGTACAGCTGCAGCTGTTGTGGGAGGAAGTGTGCAGCTGCTGTGTTGTGGGAGGAATATGCAGCTCAGCTGTTGTGGGAGGAAGTGTGCAGATGCGCTGTTGTGGGAGGAAGTATGCAGCTGCTGCTGTTTGTGGGAGGAAGTGTGCACTGCTGCTGTTTTGGGAGTAAGTGTGCAGCTGCTGCTGTTGTGAGGAAGTATCAGCTGCTGTTGTTGTGGGAGGAAGTAATGCAGCTGCCTGTTGTTGTGGGAGGAAGTATGCAGCTGCTCTTGTATTGTGGTAGGAAGTATGCAGCTTTCTGTTGTTGTGGGAGGAAGTATGCAGCTGCTGTTGTTTGTTGGAGGGAAGTATGCAGCTGCTGCTGTTGTGGGAGGAAGTAATGCAGCTGCTGCTGTTGTGGGAGAAGTGGTGCAGCTGCTGTTTGTTGTGGGGAGAAGTAATGCAGCTGCTTTGTTGTGGGAGGAAGTATTCAGCTGCTGCTGTTGTGGGAGGAATATGCAGCTGCTGCTGTTGTGGGGAAGTGTGCAGCTGCAGTATTGTGGGAGGAATATATGCAGCTGCTGCTGTTGTGGGAGAAGTATGCAGCAGCAGCTGTTGTGGGAAGGAAGTATGCAGCTGCTGCTGTTTGTGGGAGGAAGTGTGCAGCTGCTGCTGTTGTGGGAGGAAGTGTGCAGCTGCCTGCTGTTGTGGGAGGAGTGTGCAGCTGCTGCTGTTGTGGGAGGAATATGCAGCTGCGCTTGTTGGGGAGGAATTATGCCAGCTGCTGCTGTTGTGGAGGAGTGTGCAGCTGCTGCTGTTGTGGGAGAAGTGTGCAGCTGCCTGATGCTGTGGGAGGAAGTGTGCAGCTGCTGCTGTTGTGGAGGCAGTATGGCAGCTGCTGCTGTTGTGGGAGGAAAAGTAATTCAGCATGCTGCAGTTGTGGGAGGAAGGTGCAGCTGCTCTGTTGTGGGAGGAAGTGTGCAGCTCTGTTGTTGTGGGAGGAAGTGTGGCAGATGCTGCTGTTTGTGGGAGGTGAAGTATGCAGTCTGCTGTTGTTGTGGGAGAAGTGGCAGCTGCTGCTGTTGTGGGAGGAAGTGTTTCAGCTGCTGCTGTTGTGGGAGGAAGTTGCAGCTGCTGCAGTTGTGGGAGAAGTGGTGCAGCTGCTGCGTTGTTGGGAGGAAGTGTTGCAGCTGCTGCTGTTGTGGGAGGAAGTGTGCCGCTGCTGCTGGTTGTGGGAGGAGTGTGCAGCTGCTGCTGTTGTGGGAGGAAGTGTGCAGCTGCTGCTGTTGTGGGAGAAGTGTGCAGCAGCTGCTGTTGTGGGAGGAAGTGTGCAGCTGCTGCGTTTGTGGAGGAAGTGTGCAGCTGCTGCTGTTGTGGGAGGAAGTGTGCAGCTGCTGCTGTTGTGGGAGGAAGTGTGCAGCTGCTGCTGTTGTGGGAGGAAGTGTGGCAGACTGCTGCGTTGTGGGAGGAAGTGTGCAGCTGCTGCTGTTTGGGGAGGGGGGTAGTGTGCAGCGCTGCTGTTGTGGGAGGAGTGGTGCAGCTGCTGCTGTTGTGGGCGGAAGTGGGCAGCTGCTGCTGTTGTTGGGAGAAGTGTGCAGCTGCTGCTGTTGTGGGAGGAAGTGTGCAGCTGCCTGCTGTTGTGGAAGAAATGTGCAGCTGCTGCTGTTTGTGGGAGGAAGTATGCAGCTGCTGATTGTTTGGTGGGGGAAGTATGCAGCGCACATAGTTTGTTGTGGGGAGGAAGTTATGCAGCTGCTGTTGTTGGGGAGGAAGTATGCAGCTGCTGTTGTTGTGGGGAGGAAGTAATGCAGCTGCTGATGTTGTGGGAGGAAGTATGCAGCTGCTGCCTGTTGTGGAGGAGATTATGCAGTCTGCTTTGCTGTTGTGGGAGGAAGTGTGCAGCTGCTGTTGTTGTGGGAGGAGTAAGCAGCTGCTGTTTTGTTGTGGGAGGAATTATGCAGCTGCTGCTGTTGTGGGAGGAATATGCAGCTGCTGGCCTGTTGTGGAGGAGTGTGCAGCTGCTGTTGTTTTGTGGAGGAAGTATGCAGCTGCTGCTGTTGTGGGAGGAAGTAAAATGCAGGCTGCTGCTGTTTGTGGGAGGAAGTAATCAAGCAGCTGCTGTTGTTGGGCGGAAGTGTGCGAGCTGCTGCTTTTGTGGGAGGAAGTGTGCAGCTGCTGCTGTTTGTGGTAGGAAGTGTGCACGCTGCTGTATGTGGGAGGAAGTATGCGCTGCTGCTGTTGTGGGAGGAAGTCTGCAGCTGCTGCAGTTTTGGTTGGGAAGAAGTGAGCAGTCTGCTGCTGTTGTTGGAGGAAGTGTGCAGCTGCAGCTGTGTGGAGGAAGTGTGCAGCTGCTGCTGTTGTGGGAGGAAGTATCAGCTGCTGCTGTTTGTGGGAGGAAGTATGCAGCTTGCTGCTGTTGTGGGAAGGAAGTGTGCAGCTGCTGCGTTGTGGGAGGAAGTGTGGCAGCTGCTGTTGTTGTTGGAGGAAGTGTCAGATGCTGCTGTTGTGGGGAGGAAGTATGCAGCTGCTGTTGTTGTGGAGGAAGTGTGGCAGCAGCTGCTGTTGTGGGAGGAAAGTGTGCACTGCTGCTGTTGTGGGAGGAAGTGTGCAGCTGCTGCTGTTGTGGGAGGAATTGTTGCAGCTGCTGCTGTTGTGGGAGGAAGTGTGCAGCTGCTGCTGGTGGGGGGGGGGGGGGGGGGGGGGTAGGGAAAATTTTTGTGCAGCTGCTGCTGTTGTGGGAGGAAGTGTGCAGCCTGATGCTGTTGTGGGAGGAAGTGTGCACTGCTGCTGTTTGTGGGAGGAAGTGTTCAGCTGCCTTGCTGTTGTGGGCGGAAGTGTCAGCTGCTGCGGTTGTGGGAGGAAGTGTGCAGCTGCTGCTGTTGTGGGAGGAAGTGTGCAGCTGCTGCTGTTGTGGGAGGAAGTGTGCAGCTGCTGCTGTTGTGGGAGGAAGGTGGCAGTCTGCTGCCTGTTGTGGAGGAAGAGTGAGCAGCTGCTGCAGTTGTGTGAGAAGTGTGCAGCTGCTGCTGTTGTGGAGGAAGTGTGCAGCTGCTGCTGTTGTGGGTGGAAGTTGCAGCCTGCTGCTGTTTGTGGGAGGAAGTGTGTCAGCTGCTGCGTTGTTGGAGGAAGTGTGCAGCTGCTGCTGTTTGTGGGAGGAAGTGTGCAGCTGCTGCTGTTGTGGGGGAGTGTGCCGCTGCTGTTGTTGTGGGAGGAAGTGTGCAGGTGCTGCTGTTGTGGGAGGAAGTGTGGCCAAGTCAAAGTTTGACTGAGTTTTGTTTGTTTCTTCGTGTTCAGGTTTTATAAATAATATAGATAAAATAGATTAATATAGATAATATATGATAATAAAAGAAAATATAGATAATATAGATAATATAGATAATATAGAATAAAAAAGATAATAAAGATAAAATAGAAAATCTAATAATATAGATAATATAAAAATATAGATAATATAGAATAATAAGATAATAAAGATAATATTGAATAATATAGATAAAATAGATAATATATATAATAAGATAATATAGAAAATCATTTAAGTATTGTATCTCCTTGATGATCCATAAATGTCAGGATAAATTCCTCACCAGTTTTACCTCTCATTCTTAAAACATATAACTTGGTTGAATTGTATTCAGTTTTACCCTCGATTGTTATATTTCCAAAAAAATATTCAAATCCTTTGGTTTTTCAAACCTGAGGTCTGCATTATGAAATACGTTTTGGAAGTGTTACTCTTGATACTGGTTGTCAAGGTTCAGGTTAGTACTTGCCTCTGTATAAGAAGCAAATTAAAAAAGCGATTAAAATATTAATTAAATTTTTGATCCACGTTTTTAATACAATACACTGCCTACCAACGTAAATAAAAGAACGAACGAACGATGTTAATGTCTAATGGTTTTTTTTGCAGCTCATGTTTTTTTTTCCTGTAATAATTTCAGTGAAAAAGGTGAGTGTCTCTAAGATTTCATATCTGAACCGTCTTGCATCAATTGTTGCAGAAGAAAAACAACGATTCAAATCACACATCCTAGTTCGTATGACATCACAACACGCTAGCAATACTTAGCATCACGCCTCTCAGATGATACTTTCTTGCAATCATTCATCATACACACTCTCCTAACCACTGTAAAACCTCTCAAGATATAATTGATAATTTAATATTTGTACGGTAGTTTTCATTTACTTTAGCAAAAACAAATCAAACAGACATGGCAACTCTCTGCTCCAGTGATTCTTCTAAATGAAGTCGGAGTGAAAGCAGAGCTTCGACAGCAAATTAATCCTTAGATTACTAATTTTTGACACTGGTACAATAGTCGTCAGTATTTTTCTGCAATGAATAAGCAAACAATTTTTAAGAAGTCCATTTGATTTAACTCCTCAGCAGCAATGTAGATGGACCTGCCTGATCTAAAGTAACGTTCCGTACTATTCTTTACTGAAACTGAGTAGAGTTGCACTGTTTCAGTCTTAGAAGTGAAGTCTTCTTTACGCTCCAAACCTGCCATTAAGTGAAAGTGATACAGTCCTCTTTGACTGTATTATGTTGCAGCTTCCTTCCAGAACTTAAACTACACAGCAAACTTTCAAAAATAGCATCTGTCTTGTCATCTTACTTCAACAAAAATAACGTATTAAAATTTTAATGAAAGTGCTAAATTACTGTGAAATCAGGATCCCCAATTACAAGCAATGAAATAAAGATTGAAATAGCTTAAATACATATGTCTATGGTGTCAAGTCTGTTTTTATTCCAAAATATAATTTTTTTTTTTACCAAATATCTCAAAAAACGTTTTGCTAAAGTAAACCACCATTCGTTTTATCTCAAAGTTATAACTTTTATTTAAGCTGTTGCTCAGTTCCCGTTGCACTTAAGGTAAAAACTTTGATAACCAAAAATATATATCTATTAGTGTTTTATCACTCTTGGTTAAACAATTTCTTGCCATTATCAACGTTCCTAGTTATTACACGAAAACCCCAAAGCAGCCACCATTGTGCAAGATGGCGGCCGAACCGCCCCATGCATGAGTGCTGATTTCTTATATATTATTACAAGGGATTAGAACTGCACATGTGTTAAATTTTTTCATTTTAAAACTCTAGAATGATGGACCAAGGCTGCATGTGTGGGTCATACACCGACATAAACCATCCCAGATTTTATTTTCTTTCGATTAATAACTGCCCTTATAGTATGTTAAGTATATAAAGTAACAAGAAATATACTAGCTTACATTGGTGTGTAAGATACTTACATTTTTTTACTACATTTAATTGCTTTAAATATTTATAGCAAGTATTTACTCAACCATTTATATATTTAATAAAAACTTAATTTTATAAAAACGCTCGTCTGATATAAATGTTCCCAAGACTTGAAGAACACAATCACATAGCTCACCTCCACCCTCACATAGCTCACCTCCACCCTCACATAGCTCACCTCCACCCTCACATAGCTCACCTCCACCCTCACATAGCTCACCTCCACCCTCACATAGCTCACCTCCACCCTCACATAGCTCTCCTCCACCCTCACATAGCTCACCTCACCTTCACATAAAGTCACCTCCACCCTCACATGTCTCACCTCCACCCTCACATAGCTCACCTCCACCCTCACATAGCTTCTCCGCTCCACCACACATAGCTCACCTCCACCCTCACATACTCACCTCCACCCTCACATAGCTCTCCTCCACCCTCACATAGCTTCACCTCCACCTCACATAGCCCACCTCCACCCTCACATAGCTCACCTCCACCCTCACATAGCTCACCTCCACCCTCACATAGCTCACCTCCACCCTCACATAGCTCACCTCCACCCTCACATAAGCTCACCTCCACCCTCACATAGCTCTCTTCTCCACCCCACATAGCTTCACCTCCACCCTCACATAGCTCACCTCCATCCTCACATACTCATTCTCCACCCTACATAGCTCACCTCCAACCTTCACATAGTTCACCTCCACCCTCACATACTCCACCTCCCCCCACATACTCACCTCCACCCCTCACATAGCTCTACTCCATCCCTCACATAGCTCAACCTCCCACCCTCACATAGCTCACCTCCACCCTCACATACTCTCCTCCCCCTCACATAGGGCTCACTCCACCCCTCACATAGCTCACCTCCACCCTCACATAGCTCTCCTCCAGCCGGGGGGGGGGGGCCCCTCCACATAGCTCACCTCCACCCTCACATAGCTCACCTCCACCCTCACATAGCTCACCTCCACCCTCACATGCTCACCTCCACCCTCAACATAGCTCACCTCCACCTCACACAGCTCACTCCACCCTCACATACTCACCTCCACACTCACATAACTTCACTCTCCACCCTCACATAGCTCACCCTCCACCGCTCACATAGCTCACACTCCACCTCTCACATAGCTCACCTCCACCCTCACGATAGCTCGCTCCACCCCACATAACTCACTCCACCATAACATAGCTCACCTCCACCCACACATAGCTCAACTCCACCCTCAAATAGCTCACCTCCACCCTCACATAGCTCACCTCCACCCTCACATTGCTCACCAACCACCCTCAACATAGCTCACCTCCACCCACACATAGATCACCTCCACCCTCACATAGCTCACCTCCACCCACACATAGCTCACCTCCACCCTCACATAGCTCACCTCACCCACACATAGCACACTCCAAACGCAACAGTGAAGTCCCAGTGTAGTAATATTACGAGTTCTAGGGAACTAGTAATAAGCAAACGAGTAGATATTTGAAAAGCCGGACTTTGGGTGATAAGGACAGTTAATAGGTTTAGTCGAAAAACAGAATGAGCAGGAAAGGGAAAGAGAAAGGAGAGTCTTTCAATGTTTTATTATCAATTGCTGTAGTGCTAGGAATAAGATGGACGAGTTGAGATTAGTTTGCTATGCAGGTAACATTGATGTATTTGCCTTACTGAGACGTGGTTTATTTCAAAAAGTCGGGACATGCCTGCGATTGTCAATTCAGGGTTTTTAAATTGTTCCAAGTAGATAGAAGTATCGGGAAGGGGGGTGGGTGGCATTTGGTATGTCCGAGATCGCTTGATCTGTTGCAATAAAACGGATTAAGTCTGAGTACACAAACAGAGTCTGTTTGGATAGAATTTTAGGATGATATACCGTCCCCCCAAACTTAGATGAGGGACCAAGCGAGACTACTATCGGAGGAAATTGTTTAAGGCACAAGCACGATAAAGTAATAATTGTAGTGAGACTTTAACTTTAGTCATATTGATAGAATTTCTTGACTGGGAATTTAGAATCCATACGACTTCTTAGAAGTAGGTGTCAGGATTGTTTTTTTGAAGCAGTTTTGTGAAACAGAACCTTACCAATGGGAAATAACCTTGCTTGGAACTTAGTTTATTGCAAACAATGAATCCCTTGCTAATAATTTAGAATTTCAGAGGGAACTGGGTGCTAGCGACCACAAATACCATTACATTTAGCATTGAATGAAAGTACGATAGTAGCGATAACTCAGTAACAGTCACCAGATTTTCGCTTAGCAGATTACGATGGGCTTAGAGAACACTATTATTCTGTGACTGGGGTAAACGAAGTGAGCTATCAATATGACCAGTTTTCTGAACACTATACATCTGCTCAAAAGAACGTTTATCCCATAAGAAGAAATTAGATCAAATAGAATGACCCAAAATGGAATGAAAATAGGCTCAAATATCTACTAGGGCATAAGAAAGGAATTTATAGCTATCAATACAGGTGAGGGTCATCTTATGAATCAGTAAATTGACATTAAGAGGGACAATAAAAAGGGATAAGAAAAGCTATAAGGACTATGAAAATAAAAGTTGCTAGGATTCTAAACTAACCCAAAAATTTTTTCCAGGTCTAATAGAACAAAAGTTGGAGATATAGTATATGGCAGGGTGGTCCACATCACGTCCCCTTAAAATAACTTATGGGCACCTTACTGACAAAGAGAATGAAATGTGCTCGATTTTTAATAATTAATTTTCTCTCATTTATACACAGGGAACACTAACAATATTCCAGTAATAATTTATTATAGTGGGCTAGAAAAGATAAATTATGTAACATCGAACAAGTCACTAGTGAAATGGTTGTGAAAAAGCAATAGACAGACTGAAGCAAAAATAAGTCCGCCGTCCTGATGAGGTTTTTTCAAGGGTACTTAAGGAATGCAAAACGGACACTGGAACCATTAACAATATTTTTAATTTATCTTTTCAAACAGGTGTATGTCTGATATGTGGAAGATGCTAATGTAATTCCTATTTTAAACAGGGGACAAGTCGTACCGTCAATTACCGCCGGCAATAAGCCTGACCTCAATTGTAGGCAATTACTAGAGTCATTATAGCTGAAGATTTATAAGAAGCCCATCTCGAAACATAGCATTGATTAATGATACTCCACATGATTCACAAGAGGCAGGTCTTGGTCCTAACTAAGTTTATTAACTTTTCTTCAGTAAAGCTTTTGAGGCTGTTGGACAACGATAAAGAATTTGATAATATTTACTAGATTATAGTAAGGCTTTTATAGAGTTCCGCACCTTAGACTGTTTAAAAAAATTGGCAGCCCATGGCACTGGGGGAAAAGTGCTCTCGATCATGGCTCACTGGACAGGAAGCAGAGAGTGTCCCTAAATGGGGTTTAAATCCGAGTGGGGATCTGTACAATGGCGTTCCCCACAGGGATCATCTTGCCCGTTGTTTTTGTTACTAATATATATCAATGAACTTGATGAGGGAATTTCCTAGTGATATAGCAAATTCGCCTGATACAAAGATAGGTAGGAATAATTGATTCTAACGTAGATGTTATGGAAACTTCAGAGGAATTTAAACAACTGCATTCCTTGGTCAGAAAAGTGGCAGATGCAGTTCAATGTAGATAAATGCAAGGTTTCTGAAGCTTGGAGTGACTATAAACCCTAGTACTTATAAGTTAAATGATGTAGAACTTAGTCCATACAGATTGGAAAAGGATTGGTTAGGTGGTGCAGCAACCTTAAACCATATGACAGCAATGCCTAAGCGTATGTAATAGGCAATTTGATTACTGGATTTAATATCAAGAAATGGTAAGCAACAGAAGTCCAAGTCATACTGCAGCTTAACCTAATTATAAGGGCCTCACCTAGATTATGCAGCTCATTCCGGTCTCCATATTACTGAATGGACATAAATTCGTTAGAAAACATTCAGCTAGGTATGACTAAATTAATACATAGCATTAGAACTCTTCCTTATAAGAAAGAATTGAAAGACTCTTAAGTACATTCACTTGTTAGACGAAGAATGGAGGGAGACCTATCGAAGTGTATAAGTGGAAGATAGGTATAATAAAGGGGGATATTAATGAGGTCTTGAGGATGTCTCTCCAAAAGAGACCACATAATGGATTTAAATTAGGTAAGTTTAGATTTAGAAGGACATAGGAAGTCTTGGTTTTGGAAATGGGTAGTAGATGAGTGGAACAGTCTACCTTGTTGGGTTTATTGAGCTGGGACTTTGGTAGATTCCAAATTTAGGTTGGATAAGTACATGAGTGGGAGGGGTTGGATTTGAGTGTGAAACTTTCATATCAGAGCTTATTCTCGGTGCATTGAAAATTGGTTGGGCAAATGTTTTGTTAGTGGGATGAATTGTAAAGGACCTGCCTAGTAGGGCCAACAGGCTTTCCTCAGTGTTCGCTCCATTCTTATGTTATCTTTTATGTTTCTTAGTTCCTTATTACCCCAATAACATTCGTTGCCTGACTGCAGTGGAGTGCTGTTGTGCTCTGCACCCCTCTCTGTTTTTCAGGCGAGCTCTCCATAGCAACAACATGGCGCTGACTGTACAGCGTAGAGTTATTAAACTGTCCCGGCATTTGGCTGCTTTCCGTGGGGCCGATTTCCCCTCTACGGCACAAGTGTTGCTGCCGATGATGATCAGAGAGATGTACGAATACAGGACAATGAAGGTATATTGTGTAGCCCAGAAAGGGGCCTTTCAGATCTTCGTTAAGTTGAATTCGACAGGCTGTGTCTGAAGTCGTTGGTGAACAAGATTCCAGAATGAGAGTCTAGATGCAACCCTGCTGTAAGAGGTGCTTCTCATAGACGACCTCCGACATTTAACGTGGGTGAAGTTGCCGCCACATCCTTTTGAGGATGACTAGGCTTGACATAAAGGAACCGTTTTTGAAGGCGTATAGTACCATGCATCGCACCCAAGACAAGTGGAGGCAGTGCATTCATGGGACGTCCGAGGGTACATCTCCCTCAAATGACTCTGAGGCATCCAATCCCATCTTACAGTTGTGATGGAGCCGGGGCAAGGTTCTTGTGTCTTATGCCTGGCAACAACGTACATGCAGGTTGTGTGGGGAGTACATCACATGGCGGCGACGTGTGTGCAACAGAGGAGGGGGATGGCACATGGACTGTGGAGCACCAGTTACAGTGTGGATGTCATCGTGGGAGAGTCCCACGGGCAAACGAGGAGTGGCCGTCGAGCGATATAGTTGGAAGATACCATTGTGGGGAATGAGGGGCGGCCATGAGTTGTGTCGAGCCAGAAATGCCACTTTGCTGGGACGGGAGATGTAGTGCTTGTGCAGCAGGAGGTATGTGTGCTGGAGGAAGAGCTGGACGAGGTTTTGAAATTTTAACTCCATCCTAGGGTGGATGATGTCCCTGTACGAGGGGGGCAAACAACAGGACCGTCGCTGAGTTGCAGAACAGAGTGTTGGGACGTGCATAGGAGGGAAGGAGGAGATCAGCAGGCAGAGAGAGGAGTCACCGTGCTCTGTGTGACATGAAACAACAGTGTAGGTTGAAGTTCATTGTGAGGAAATCCTTGGAAACAGCCATGGCGTGGAGGGCGTCACGAGGAAGAAGAGTGGCAAGCGTCAGACTAAGATGCCGTCCTACGCCGGCGCAAGAGTCTGGGAGGAAGCTGAAATTCTCGAGGCAGCCAGGATAAGAGGCCTTGAAGAATGGGGGGGCGGGGTGGGAGGTGCGAAATTCATGTTTACCCTGGGCAGGAGGCCCTGGGAGGAGAGAGAAGGAAAGTTGGAAATTTTAAGAAGCCTTAGGGTATGACTGAATTGTGAATGGACTGTGTAATAGAGCAGAGGAATGTTTTTCGTATGCTGCTGTGTAAATACAGAGTGGACGTCGTGTTTCTACAGAAACACAATTTCAGTGAGGGAAGAGTGCTAGAGGTGACATAGTTTAAGGTTTTGACTCTGCCATCTGCACGTTTGAAAGGTGGTGTGGGTTTATTGATAAGAGGAAGCGAACCCTTTGTTTGATACTAAGTGATGGGAGGGGGAGGGAGGGAGGGTGTTTGCGTTGGATGGGTGGTGGATAGGGCGAGGTTAACCATTGTATGTGTAAGCGCCAGCGGAAAAATGAATGTGTAAAGTAAAAGAGGGATTTGTATGTATGAATAGTTTTTCTCCTTATGTGGTGTACCTGTGGTGGCCATCGTTGGTGGGGACTGAATTGTGTAATTAGGAGGGATTGATGTTGGAACCACAAGGGGCGGGGCACATGTGGGCAGCCTTACGAAATCTTTTGGTGATGTCAGTTGAGGGATGTGGTAGGTGTGTGGGCATGGGAGGTAGAGCATACTTTCGTGAGGAGGGGTTATGAAGGCTTGGGTTTAGATAGGTTGTACATATCCTCACGGGTTTTGTCAAGTTTGTCCGTACAATAGAAGTAGCTTTTTCAGAATCATTGGGCAGTAGTGGAAGAAGGGGAGTGGGAGTCATTATCTAGTATCTCTAGGGCTACTGGAAGTTAAATACGAGTAATGTTTAGTAAAAGAGAGGGGTTGGAGGGTTTTAACAGCACTGTGGGAGGGGTTCAGTGAGTAAAAAAAAAGGGGTAAAAAGGGTGGAGGATGTAGTGTCATGGTGGGATGTGTGGCCTAGGAACAAGATTTTGGCATTATTATGTGTGGGAAGGGAACGAATCAACTCTTTAAAATATGGGCTCATTAACTATTTGGAGGACAGGCTAAGGGGTTTGCTGCTATGTAAGGGGGGGTGGTGGCAGTACTTATCCTTGGACGACATTATGGTAATTTAAGGGGAGTTGCGCAAAATCCAGGACTAGAGGTTCCAAGCAGTAGAGTAATGGCAGGGTGGAGGAGGTGTTTATGGGGAGATAGGCCGACATTGTGTATATTGCATAGGCAAAAACCAATGACAGCAGGCAACAGCTATCCATGGATGGAGGTTCATGATCGGTGGGTGGTATAGGTGGGTCACGTTATGCAAACTACAGATGGGATGGGGTGTTTGCGGATAAATGGTATGAGCAGTATTGGCAAGAAGAAGGAGTAGAGCTGGAGATTTAGAACAGTGTGTGGGAGAGTGTGACATGTTGTTGGAAAACGTGATAGGGAAGCACTGGGGGGGAAATAACTGAGGAGGAAATATGGAGATCTTTAAGTGAAATGCGAAAGGGCAAAGCGCTGGGAATCTATGGACTACCTGCAGAGTTTTATCAACCGCACTGGAGCTAATGAGGGTTTTTTTTTGTAAATGATATTAAATTTGATGAAGGAGAGGGCAAGTTTGGGGGAAAAAGCGGCAACGGCTGATTAGGTCTTGGTACTGAAGGGTAGGGGACAGCATACTTAGGGACTACCGGCAAATCGTTGTTATGCGTGATTATAAGTTTGTTGCTAAGATTTTAGGAAATAGTTTTTAGAGCGTAGTATGGGGGGGGGCAGGTCAATCAAGAAACTCAGTTTTGGTTGCCAGGAGGTCTATGGTGGAGGGGCATGGGTTTACTACAGGGATTTCGTGGAAGAAAAAGGGGGGGAGGGGGGGGCTTGGTTGCCTCTAGGCTGGCAAAGGAGATATGATAGAGAGGAGCAAGAAGCATTGAGAGCTATCCTTAGGGGACAGGTTTTGGGAAGAAATAGTGAATGGTAGATTGCGTTATTTTTCTTCCAGAGCCGAGGAGTCCCAGCCCATCATCATGGCTAAGGTGATGTCTTAACCACTGTTAGCCTGAAAAAACTTCTTTAGGAATACAGAGCAGCTGCTGATGTTGTGGGGAAAGTGTGGCAGCTGGATGCTGTTGTTGGAGGAAGTATGCAGCTGCTTGCTGTTGTGGGTAGGAAGTGTGCAGCAGCTGCTGTTGTGGGAAGAATGAACAGCTGCTGCTGTTGTGGGAGGAAGTGTGCACCTGCTGCTGTGTGGGAGGAAGTGTGCAGCTGCTGCTGTTGTGGGAGGAAGTGGCAGCTGATGCTGTTGTTTGGACGAAGTATGCAGCTGCTGCTGTTGTGGGAGAGTGTGCACTGCTGCTGTTTTTTGTGGAGGAAGTAAGCAGCTGCTGTTGTGGGAAGAAGTGAACAGCTGCTGCCTGTTGTGGAGGGAATGTGCACCTGCTGTGTTGGTGGTAGAAGTGTGCAGCTGCCTGCTATTGTGGGAGGAATGTGAAGTTGCTGCTGGTTGTGGGAGGAAGTTGTGCAGCTGCTGCTGTTGTGGAGGAAGTGTGCATCTGCTGCTGTTATGGGAGATGTTGTCAGCTGCTACGTGTTGAGGGAGGAAGTGTGCAGCTGCTGCTGTTATGGAGATGTGTGCAGCTGCTGCTGTTGCGGAAGGAAGTGTGCAGCTGCTGCTGTTTGTGGGAGGAAGTGTGGCAGCTGCTGTTGTTTTGTGGGAGGAAGTATCACTGCTGGCTGTTGTGGGAGGAAAGTGTTCATCGCTGTTTGAGGGGGTTTTTTTTTTTTTTTTTTTTTTTGCTTGTTGTGGGAGGAAGTATGCAGCTGCTGCTGTTGGGGAGGAATGTGCAGCTGCTGCTGTATGTGGGAGGAATGGTGCAGCTTGCTGCTGTTGTGGGAGGAAAGTATGCAGCTGCTGCTGTTGTGGGAGAAATGTGCAGCTGCGTGCTGTTGTGGGAGGAAGTGTGCAGCTGCTGCTGTTGTGGGAGGAAGTGTGCAGCTGCTGTTGTTGTGGGAGGAAGTGTGTAGCTGCTTGCTTTGTGGGAGGAAGTGTGCAGCTGCTGCTGTTGTGGGAGGAAGTGTGCAGCTTGCTGCTGTTGTGGGAGGAAGTTGTGCAGCTGCTGCGTTGTTGGGAGGAAGTATGCAGCTGCTGCTGTTGTGGGAGGAGTGTGCAGCTGCTGCTGTTGTGAGGAATGTGCAGCTGCTGCAGTTGTTGGAGGAAGTATTGCAGCTGCTGCTGTTTGTGGGAGGAAGTGTGGCCAGCTGCTGCTGTTGTGGGAGGAAGTGTGCAGCTGCTGTTGTTGTGGGAGGAAGTGGCAGCTGCGCTGTTTGTGGAGAAGTGTGGCAGCAGCTGTTTGTTGTGGGAGGAAGGTTGGGCACGCTGCTGTTGTGGTAGGAAGTGTGCAGCTGCTGCTGTTGTGTGAGAAGTGTGCAGGCTGCTGCTGTTTGTGGGAGGAAGTGTTGGCAGATTCCTGACTGTTGTGGGAGGAAGTGTGCAGCTGCTGCTTTGTGGGATGAAGTGGTGCAGCTGGCTGCTGTTGTGGGAGGAATGTGCCAGCTGCTGCTGTTATGGGAGGATGTGTCTGGCAGCTGCTACTGTTGTGTGAGGAAGTGTGCAGCTGCTACTGTTGTGGAAAGAAGTGTACAGCTGCTGCTTGTGAGGAAGGTGTGCAGCTGCTGCTGTTGTGGGAGAAATGTGCATGCTGCTGCTGTTGTGGGAGGAAGTGTGCAGCTGCTGGTTGTTGTGGGAGGAAGTATCAGCTGCAGCTTTGTGGGAGGAGTGGCAGCCTGCTATGTTGTGGGAGGAAGTGTGCAGCTGCTGCTGTTGCTGGGAGGAAGTGTGCAGCTGCTGTTGTTGTGGTAGGAAGTGTGTAGCTTCTGCTGTTGTGGGAGGAAGTGTGCAGCTGCTGCTGTTGTGGGAGGAGGGGGAGTGTGCACTGCTGCTGTTGTGGGAGGAAGTGTTGCACTGCTGCTGTTGTGGAGGAAGTATGCAGCTGCTGCTGTTGTGGGAGAAGTGTGCAGCTGCTCTGTTGTGGGAGGAAGTGTGCAGCTGCTGCTGTTGTGGGAGGAAGTATGGCAGCTGCTGCTGTTGTGGGAGGAAGTGTGCAGCTGCTGCTGTTGTGGGAGGAAGTGTGGCAGCTGGCTGAGTTGTGGGAGGAAGTGTGCAGGCTGCTGCTGTTTGGGAGGAAGTGTGCAAGCTGCTGTTGTTGTGGAGGAAGTGTGCAGCTGCTGCTGTTGTGGGAGGAAGTGTGCAGCTGCTGCTGTTGTGGAGGAAGTGTGCAGCTGCTGCTGTTGTGGGAGAAGTGGTGCAGATGCTGCTGTTGTGGGAGGAAGTGTGCAGCCTGCTGCTGTTGTGGAGGAAGTGTGCAGTCTGCTGCTGTATGTGGGAGGGAAGTGTGGCAGCTGCTGCTGTTATGGGAGGATGTGTTGCAGTCTGCTACGTTGTGGGAGGAAGGTGTGGCAGCTTGCTGCTGTGTGGGAGGAAGTGTACAGCTGCTGCTGTTGTGGGAGGAAGAGGTGCAGCTTGCTGCTGTTGTGGGGAGGAAGTATTCATCTGCTGCTGTTGTGGGAGGAAGTGTGCAGCTGCTGCTTGTTGTGCGAGGAAGTGTGCAGCTGCTGCTGTTGTGGGAGGAAGCGTGCAGCTGCTGCTGTTGTGGGAGGAAGTATGCAAGCTGCTGCTGTTGTGGGAGGAAGTGTGGGCAGGCTGCTGCTGTTGTGGGAGGATGGTATGCAGCCTTGCTGCTGTTGTGGGAGGAAGTGTGCAGCGTTGCTGCTGTTGTGGGAGGAAGTAATGCAGCTGCGCGTTGTGGAGGAAGTGTGCAGCTCTGCCTGTTGTGGGAGGAAGGTATGCAGCTGCTGCTGTTTGGGAGGATGTGTGCAGCTCCTACTGTTTGGGAGGAAGTGTGCACTGCTGCTGTTGTGGGAGGAAGTATGCAGCTGCTGCTGTTGTGGGAGGAAGTGTGCCAGCTGCTTCTTGTTGTGGAGAAGGTGTGCAGCTGCTGCTGTTGTGGAGGAAGTATGCAGCTGCTGCTGTTTAGGAGGAAGTATGCAGCTCGCTGTGGGAGGAAGTGTGCAGCTGCTGCTGTTGTGGGAGAAGTGTTGCAGATGCTGCCTGTTGTGGGAGAAGTGAACAGCTGCTGCAGTGGTGGAGAATATGCTAGCTGCTGCTGTTGTGGGAGGAAGTATGCAGCTGCTGCTGTTTGGGAGGAAAGTTTGGCAGCTGCTGTTGTTTGTGGAGGAAGTAGGCAAGCTGACTGCTGTTGTGGGAGGAAGTGGCAGATGCGGCTGTTGTGTGCAGGAAGTATGCAGCTTGCTGCTGTTGTGGGAGGAAGTGTGCAGCTGCTGCTGTTGTGGGAGAATGTGCAGCTGCTGTTGTTGTGGAGGAAGTCAGCTGCTGCTGTTGTGGTAGGAAGTACAGCTGCAGCTGTTGTGGGAGGAAGTGTGCAGCTGCTGTGTTGTGGGAGGAATATGCAGCTCAGCTGTTGTGGGAGGAAGTGTGCAGATGCGCTGTTGTGGGAGGAAGTATGCAGCTGCTGCTGTTTGTGGGAGGAAGTGTGCACTGCTGCTGTTTTGGGAGTAAGTGTGCAGCTGCTGCTGTTGTGAGGAAGTATCAGCTGCTGTTGTTGTGGGAGGAAGTAATGCAGCTGCCTGTTGTTGTGGGAGGAAGTATGCAGCTGCTCTTGTATTGTGGTAGGAAGTATGCAGCTTTCTGTTGTTGTGGGAGGAAGTATGCAGCTGCTGTTGTTTGTTGGAGGGAAGTATGCAGCTGCTGCTGTTGTGGGAGGAAGTAATGCAGCTGCTGCTGTTGTGGGAGAAGTGGTGCAGCTGCTGTTTGTTGTGGGGAGAAGTAATGCAGCTGCTTTGTTGTGGGAGGAAGTATTCAGCTGCTGCTGTTGTGGGAGGAATATGCAGCTGCTGCTGTTGTGGGGAAGTGTGCAGCTGCAGTATTGTGGGAGGAATATATGCAGCTGCTGCTGTTGTGGGAGAAGTATGCAGCAGCAGCTGTTGTGGGAAGGAAGTATGCAGCTGCTGCTGTTTGTGGGAGGAAGTGTGCAGCTGCTGCTGTTGTGGGAGGAAGTGTGCAGCTGCCTGCTGTTGTGGGAGGAGTGTGCAGCTGCTGCTGTTGTGGGAGGAATATGCAGCTGCGCTTGTTGGGGAGGAATTATGCCAGCTGCTGCTGTTGTGGAGGAGTGTGCAGCTGCTGCTGTTGTGGGAGAAGTGTGCAGCTGCCTGATGCTGTGGGAGGAAGTGTGCAGCTGCTGCTGTTGTGGAGGCAGTATGGCAGCTGCTGCTGTTGTGGGAGGAAAAGTAATTCAGCATGCTGCAGTTGTGGGAGGAAGGTGCAGCTGCTCTGTTGTGGGAGGAAGTGTGCAGCTCTGTTGTTGTGGGAGGAAGTGTGGCAGATGCTGCTGTTTGTGGGAGGTGAAGTATGCAGTCTGCTGTTGTTGTGGGAGAAGTGGCAGCTGCTGCTGTTGTGGGAGGAAGTGTTTCAGCTGCTGCTGTTGTGGGAGGAAGTTGCAGCTGCTGCAGTTGTGGGAGAAGTGGTGCAGCTGCTGCGTTGTTGGGAGGAAGTGTTGCAGCTGCTGCTGTTGTGGGAGGAAGTGTGCCGCTGCTGCTGGTTGTGGGAGGAGTGTGCAGCTGCTGCTGTTGTGGGAGGAAGTGTGCAGCTGCTGCTGTTGTGGGAGAAGTGTGCAGCAGCTGCTGTTGTGGGAGGAAGTGTGCAGCTGCTGCGTTTGTGGAGGAAGTGTGCAGCTGCTGCTGTTGTGGGAGGAAGTGTGCAGCTGCTGCTGTTGTGGGAGGAAGTGTGCAGCTGCTGCTGTTGTGGGAGGAAGTGTGGCAGACTGCTGCGTTGTGGGAGGAAGTGTGCAGCTGCTGCTGTTTGGGGAGGGGGGTAGTGTGCAGCGCTGCTGTTGTGGGAGGAGTGGTGCAGCTGCTGCTGTTGTGGGCGGAAGTGGGCAGCTGCTGCTGTTGTTGGGAGAAGTGTGCAGCTGCTGCTGTTGTGGGAGGAAGTGTGCAGCTGCCTGCTGTTGTGGAAGAAATGTGCAGCTGCTGCTGTTTGTGGGAGGAAGTATGCAGCTGCTGATTGTTTGGTGGGGGAAGTATGCAGCGCACATAGTTTGTTGTGGGGAGGAAGTTATGCAGCTGCTGTTGTTGGGGAGGAAGTATGCAGCTGCTGTTGTTGTGGGGAGGAAGTAATGCAGCTGCTGATGTTGTGGGAGGAAGTATGCAGCTGCTGCCTGTTGTGGAGGAGATTATGCAGTCTGCTTTGCTGTTGTGGGAGGAAGTGTGCAGCTGCTGTTGTTGTGGGAGGAGTAAGCAGCTGCTGTTTTGTTGTGGGAGGAATTATGCAGCTGCTGCTGTTGTGGGAGGAATATGCAGCTGCTGGCCTGTTGTGGAGGAGTGTGCAGCTGCTGTTGTTTTGTGGAGGAAGTATGCAGCTGCTGCTGTTGTGGGAGGAAGTAAAATGCAGGCTGCTGCTGTTTGTGGGAGGAAGTAATCAAGCAGCTGCTGTTGTTGGGCGGAAGTGTGCGAGCTGCTGCTTTTGTGGGAGGAAGTGTGCAGCTGCTGCTGTTTGTGGTAGGAAGTGTGCACGCTGCTGTATGTGGGAGGAAGTATGCGCTGCTGCTGTTGTGGGAGGAAGTCTGCAGCTGCTGCAGTTTTGGTTGGGAAGAAGTGAGCAGTCTGCTGCTGTTGTTGGAGGAAGTGTGCAGCTGCAGCTGTGTGGAGGAAGTGTGCAGCTGCTGCTGTTGTGGGAGGAAGTATCAGCTGCTGCTGTTTGTGGGAGGAAGTATGCAGCTTGCTGCTGTTGTGGGAAGGAAGTGTGCAGCTGCTGCGTTGTGGGAGGAAGTGTGGCAGCTGCTGTTGTTGTTGGAGGAAGTGTCAGATGCTGCTGTTGTGGGGAGGAAGTATGCAGCTGCTGTTGTTGTGGAGGAAGTGTGGCAGCAGCTGCTGTTGTGGGAGGAAAGTGTGCACTGCTGCTGTTGTGGGAGGAAGTGTGCAGCTGCTGCTGTTGTGGGAGGAATTGTTGCAGCTGCTGCTGTTGTGGGAGGAAGTGTGCAGCTGCTGCTGGTGGGGGGGGGGGGGGGGGGGGGGTAGGGAAAATTTTTGTGCAGCTGCTGCTGTTGTGGGAGGAAGTGTGCAGCCTGATGCTGTTGTGGGAGGAAGTGTGCACTGCTGCTGTTTGTGGGAGGAAGTGTTCAGCTGCCTTGCTGTTGTGGGCGGAAGTGTCAGCTGCTGCGGTTGTGGGAGGAAGTGTGCAGCTGCTGCTGTTGTGGGAGGAAGTGTGCAGCTGCTGCTGTTGTGGGAGGAAGTGTGCAGCTGCTGCTGTTGTGGGAGGAAGGTGGCAGTCTGCTGCCTGTTGTGGAGGAAGAGTGAGCAGCTGCTGCAGTTGTGTGAGAAGTGTGCAGCTGCTGCTGTTGTGGAGGAAGTGTGCAGCTGCTGCTGTTGTGGGTGGAAGTTGCAGCCTGCTGCTGTTTGTGGGAGGAAGTGTGTCAGCTGCTGCGTTGTTGGAGGAAGTGTGCAGCTGCTGCTGTTTGTGGGAGGAAGTGTGCAGCTGCTGCTGTTGTGGGGGAGTGTGCCGCTGCTGTTGTTGTGGGAGGAAGTGTGCACTTGCTGCTGTTGTGGGAGGAAGTGTGGCCAAGTCAAAGTTTGACTGAGTTTTGTTTGTTTCTTCGTGTTCAGGTTTTATAAATAATATAGATAAAATAGATTAATATAGATAATATATGATAATAAAAGAAAATATAGATAATATAGATAATATAGATAATATAGAATAAAAAAGATAATAAAGATAAAATAGAAAATCTAATAATATAGATAATATAAAAATATAGATAATATAGAATAATAAGATAATAAAGATAATATTGAATAATATAGATAAAATAGATAATATATATAATAAGATAATATAGAAAATCATTTAAGTATTGTATCTCCTTGATGATCCATAAATGTCAGGATAAATTCCTCACCAGTTTTACCTCTCATTCTTAAAACATATAACTTGGTTGAATTGTATTCAGTTTTACCCTCGATTGTTATATTTCCAAAAAAATATTCAAATCCTTTGGTTTTTCAAACCTGAGGTCTGCATTATGAAATACGTTTTGGAAGTGTTACTCTTGATACTGGTTGTCAAGGTTCAGGTTAGTACTTGCCTCTGTATAAGAAGCAAATTAAAAAAGCGATTAAAATATTAATTAAATTTTTGATCCACGTTTTTAATACAATACACTGCCTACCAACGTAAATAAAAGAACGAACGAACGATGTTAATGTCTAATGGTTTTTTTTGCAGCTCATGTTTTTTTTTCCTGTAATAATTTCAGTGAAAAAGGTGAGTGTCTCTAAGATTTCATATCTGAACCGTCTTGCATCAATTGTTGCAGAAGAAAAACAACGATTCAAATCACACATCCTAGTTCGTATGACATCACAACACGCTAGCAATACTTAGCATCACGCCTCTCAGATGATACTTTCTTGCAATCATTCATCATACACACTCTCCTAACCACTGTAAAACCTCTCAAGATATAATTGATAATTTAATATTTGTACGGTAGTTTTCATTTACTTTAGCAAAAACAAATCAAACAGACATGGCAACTCTCTGCTCCAGTGATTCTTCTAAATGAAGTCGGAGTGAAAGCAGAGCTTCGACAGCAAATTAATCCTTAGATTACTAATTTTTGACACTGGTACAATAGTCGTCAGTATTTTTCTGCAATGAATAAGCAAACAATTTTTAAGAAGTCCATTTGATTTAACTCCTCAGCAGCAATGTAGATGGACCTGCCTGATCTAAAGTAACGTTCCGTACTATTCTTTACTGAAACTGAGTAGAGTTGCACTGTTTCAGTCTTAGAAGTGAAGTCTTCTTTACGCTCCAAACCTGCCATTAAGTGAAAGTGATACAGTCCTCTTTGACTGTATTATGTTGCAGCTTCCTTCCAGAACTTAAACTACACAGCAAACTTTCAAAAATAGCATCTGTCTTGTCATCTTACTTCAACAAAAATAACGTATTAAAATTTTAATGAAAGTGCTAAATTACTGTGAAATCAGGATCCCCAATTACAAGCAATGAAATAAAGATTGAAATAGGCTAAATACATATGTCTATGGTGTCAAGTCTGTTTTTATTCCAAAATATAATTTTTTTTTTTACCAAATATCTCAAAAAACGTTTTGCTAAAGTAAACCACCATTCGTTTTATCTCAAAGTTATAACTTTTATTTAAGCTGTTGCTCAGTTCCCGTTGCACTTAAGGTAAAAACTTTGATAACCAAAAATATATATCTATTAGTGTTTTATCACTCTTGGTTAAACAATTTCTTGCCATTATCAACGTTCCTAGTTATTACACGAAAACCCCAAAGCAGCCACCATTGTGCAAGATGGCGGCCGAACCGCACCATGCATGAGTGCTGATTTCTTATATATTATTACAAGGGATTAGAACTACACATGTGTTAAATTTTTCAATTTAAAACACTAGAATGAGTGGACCAAGGCTGCATGTGTGGGTCATATACCGACATAAACCATCCAAGATTTTATTTTCTTTCGATTAATAACTGCCCTTATAGTATGTTAAGTATATAAAGTAACAAGAAATATACTAGCTTACATTGGTGTGTAAGATACTTACATTTTTTTACTACATTTAATTGCTTTAAATATTTATAGCAAGTATTTACTCAACCATTTATATATTTAATAAAAACTTAATCTTATAAAAACGCTCGTCTGATATAAATGTTCCTAAGACTTGAAGAACACAATCACATAGCTCACCTCCACCCTCACATAGCTCACCTCCACCCTCACATAGCTCACCTCCACCCTCACATAGCTCACCTCCACCCTCACATAGCTCACCTCCACCCTCACATAGCTCACCTCCACCCTCACATAGCTCTCCTCCACCCTCACATAGCTCACCTCACCTTCACATAAAGTCACCTCCACCCTCACATGTCTCACCTCCACCCTCACATAGCTCACCTCCACCCTCACATAGCTTCTCCGCTCCACCACACATAGCTCACCTCCACCCTCACATACTCACCTCCACCCTCACATAGCTCTCCTCCACCCTCACATAGCTTCACCTCCACCTCACATAGCCCACCTCCACCCTCACATAGCTCACCTTCACCCTCACATAGCTCACCTCCACCCTCACATAGCTCACCTCCACCCTCACATAGCTCACCTCCACCCTCACATAAGCTCACCTCCACCCTCACATAGCTCTCTTCTCCACCCCACATAGCTTCACCTCCACCCTCACATAGCTCACCTCCATCCTCACATACTCATTCTCCACCCTACATAGCTCACCTCCAACCTTCACATAGTTCACCTCCACCCTCACATACTCCACCTCCCCCCACATACTCACCTCCACCCCTCACATAGCTCTACTCCATCCCTCACATAGCTCAACCTCCCACCCTCACATAGCTCACCTCCACCCTCACATACTCTCCTCCCCCTCACATAGGGCTCACTCCACCCCTCACATAGCTCACCTCCACCCTCACATAGCTCTCCTCCAGCCGGGGGGGGGGGGCCCCTCCACATAGCTCACCTCCACCCTCACATAGCTCACCTCCACCCTCACATAGCTCACCTCCACCCTCACATGCTCACCTCCACCCTCAACATAGCTCACCTCCACCTCACACAGCTCACTCCACCCTCACATACTCACCTCCACACTCACATAACTTCACTCTCCACCCTCACATAGCTCACCCTCCACCGCTCACATAGCTCACACTCCACCTCTCACATAGCTCACCTCCACCCTCACGATAGCTCGCTCCACCCCACATAACTCACTCCACCATAACATAGCTCACCTCCACCCACACATAGCTCAACTCCACCCTCAAATAGCTCACCTCCACCCTCACATAGCTCACCTCCACCCTCACATTGCTCACCAACCACCCTCAACATAGCTCACCTCCACCCACACATAGATCACCTCCACCCTCACATAGCTCACCTCCACCCACACATAGCTCACCTCCACCCTCACATAGCTCACCTCACCCACACATAGCACACTCCAAACGCAACAGTGAAGTCCCAGTGTAGTAATATTACGAGTTCTAGGGAACTAGTAATAAGCAAACGAGTAGATATTTGAAAAGCCGGACTTTGGGTGATAAGGACAGTTAATAGGTTTAGTCGAAAAACAGAATGAGCAGGAAAGGGAAAGAGAAAGGAGAGTCTTTCAATGTTTTATTATCAATTGCTGTAGTGCTAGGAATAAGATGGACGAGTTGAGATTAGTTTGCTATGCAGGTAACATTGATGTATTTGCCTTACTGAGACGTGGTTTATTTCAAAAAGTCGGGACATGCCTGCGATTGTCAATTCAGGGTTTTTAAATTGTTCCAAGTAGATAGAAGTATCGGGAAGGGGGGTGGGTGGCATTTGGTATGTCCGAGATCGCTTGATCTGTTGCAATAAAACGGATTAAGTCTGAGTACACAAACAGAGTCTGTTTGGATAGAATTTTAGGATGATATACCGTCCCCCCAAACTTAGATGAGGGACCAAGCGAGACTACTATCGGAGGAAATTGTTTAAGGCACAAGCACGATAAAGTAATAATTGTAGTGAGACTTTAACTTTAGTCATATTGATAGAATTTCTTGACTGGGAATTTAGAATCCATACGACTTCTTAGAAGTAGGTGTCAGGATTGTTTTTTTGAAGCAGTTTTGTGAAACAGAACCTTACCAATGGGAAATAACCTTGCTTGGAACTTAGTTTATTGCAAACAATGAATCCCTTGCTAATAATTTAGAATTTCAGAGGGAACTGGGTGCTAGCGACCACAAATACCATTACATTTAGCATTGAATGAAAGTACGATAGTAGCGATAACTCAGTAACAGTCACCAGATTTTCGCTTAGCAGATTACGATGGGCTTAGAGAACACTATTATTCTGTGACTGGGGTAAACGAAGTGAGCTATCAATATGACCAGTTTTCTGAACACTATACATCTGCTCAAAAGAACGTTTATCCCATAAGAAGAAATTAGATCAAATAGAATGACCCAAAATGGAATGAAAATAGGCTCAAATATCTACTAGGGCATAAGAAAGGAATTTATAGCTATCAATACAGGTGAGGGTCATCTTATGAATCAGTAAATTGACATTAAGAGGGACAATAAAAAGGGATAAGAAAAGCTATAAGGACTATGAAAATAAAAGTTGCTAGGATTCTAAACTAACCCAAAAATTTTTTCCAGGTCTAATAGAACAAAAGTTGGAGATATAGTATATGGCAGGGTGGTCCACATCACGTCCCCTTAAAATAACTTATGGGCACCTTACTGACAAAGAGAATGAAATGTGCTCGATTTTTAATAATTAATTTTCTCTCATTTATACACAGGGAACACTAACAATATTCCAGTAATAATTTATTATAGTGGGCTAGAAAAGATAAATTATGTAACATCGAACAAGTCACTAGTGAAATGGTTGTGAAAAAGCAATAGACAGACTGAAGCAAAAATAAGTCCGCCGTCCTGATGAGGTTTTTTCAAGGGTACTTAAGGAATGCAAAACGGACACTGGAACCATTAACAATATTTTTAATTTATCTTTTCAAACAGGTGTATGTCTGATATGTGGAAGATGCTAATGTAATTCCTATTTTAAACAGGGGACAAGTCGTACCGTCAATTACCGCCGGCAATAAGCCTGACCTCAATTGTAGGCAATTACTAGAGTCATTATAGCTGAAGATTTATAAGAAGCCCATCTCGAAACATAGCATTGATTAATGATACTCCACATGATTCACAAGAGGCAGGTCTTGGTCCTAACTAAGTTTATTAACTTTTCTTCAGTAAAGCTTTTGAGGCTGTTGGACAACGATAAAGAATTTGATAATATTTACTAGATTATAGTAAGGCTTTTATAGAGTTCCGCACCTTAGACTGTTTAAAAAAATTGGCAGCCCATGGCACTGGGGGAAAAGTGCTCTCGATCATGGCTCACTGGACAGGAAGCAGAGAGTGTCCCTAAATGGGGTTTAAATCCGAGTGGGGATCTGTACAATGGCGTTCCCCACAGGGATCATCTTGCCCGTTGTTTTTGTTACTAATATATATCAATGAACTTGATGAGGGAATTTCCTAGTGATATAGCAAATTCGCCTGATACAAAGATAGGTAGGAATAATTGATTCTAACGTAGATGTTATGGAAACTTCAGAGGAATTTAAACAACTGCATTCCTTGGTCAGAAAAGTGGCAGATGCAGTTCAATGTAGATAAATGCAAGGTTTCTGAAGCTTGGAGTGACTATAAACCCTAGTACTTATAAGTTAAATGATGTAGAACTTAGTCCATACAGATTGGAAAAGGATTGGTTAGGTGGTGCAGCAACCTTAAACCATATGACAGCAATGCCTAAGCGTATGTAATAGGCAATTTGATTACTGGATTTAATATCAAGAAATGGTAAGCAACAGAAGTCCAAGTCATACTGCAGCTTAACCTAATTATAAGGGCCTCACCTAGATTATGCAGCTCATTCCGGTCTCCATATTACTGAATGGACATAAATTCGTTAGAAAACATTCAGCTAGGTATGACTAAATTAATACATAGCATTAGAACTCTTCCTTATAAGAAAGAATTGAAAGACTCTTAAGTACATTCACTTGTTAGACGAAGAATGGAGGGAGACCTATCGAAGTGTATAAGTGGAAGATAGGTATAATAAAGGGGGATATTAATGAGGTCTTGAGGATGTCTCTCCAAAAGAGACCACATAATGGATTTAAATTAGGTAAGTTTAGATTTAGAAGGACATAGGAAGTCTTGGTTTTGGAAATGGGTAGTAGATGAGTGGAACAGTCTACCTTGTTGGGTTTATTGAGCTGGGACTTTGGTAGATTCCAAATTTAGGTTGGATAAGTACATGAGTGGGAGGGGTTGGATTTGAGTGTGAAACTTTCATATCAGAGCTTATTCTCGGTGCATTGAAAATTGGTTGGGCAAATGTTTTGTTAGTGGGATGAATTGTAAAGGACCTGCCTAGTAGGGCCAACAGGCTTTCCTCAGTGTTCGCTCCATTCTTATGTTATCTTTTATGTTTCTTAGTTCCTTATTACCCCAATAACATTCGTTGCCTGACTGCAGTGGAGTGCTGTTGTGCTCTGCACCCCTCTCTGTTTTTCAGGCGAGCTCTCCATAGCAACAACATGGCGCTGACTGTACAGCGTAGAGTTATTAAACTGTCCCGGCATTTGGCTGCTTTCCGTGGGGCCGATTTCCCCTCTACGGCACAAGTGTTGCTGCCGATGATGATCAGAGAGATGTACGAATACAGGACAATGAAGGTATATTGTGTAGCCCAGAAAGGGGCCTTTCAGATCTTCGTTAAGTTGAATTCGACAGGCTGTGTCTGAAGTCGTTGGTGAACAAGATTCCAGAATGAGAGTCTAGATGCAACCCTGCTGTAAGAGGTGCTTCTCATAGACGACCTCCGACATTTAACGTGGGTGAAGTTGCCGCCACATCCTTTTGAGGATGACTAGGCTTGACATAAAGGAACCGTTTTTGAAGGCGTATAGTACCATGCATCGCACCCAAGACAAGTGGAGGCAGTGCATTCATGGGACGTCCGAGGGTACATCTCCCTCAAATGACTCTGAGGCATCCAATCCCATCTTACAGTTGTGATGGAGCCGGGGCAAGGTTCTTGTGTCTTATGCCTGGCAACAACGTACATGCAGGTTGTGTGGGGAGTACATCACATGGCGGCGACGTGTGTGCAACAGAGGAGGGGGATGGCACATGGACTGTGGAGCACCAGTTACAGTGTGGATGTCATCGTGGGAGAGTCCCACGGGCAAACGAGGAGTGGCCGTCGAGCGATATAGTTGGAAGATACCATTGTGGGGAATGAGGGGCGGCCATGAGTTGTGTCGAGCCAGAAATGCCACTTTGCTGGGACGGGAGATGTAGTGCTTGTGCAGCAGGAGGTATGTGTGCTGGAGGAAGAGCTGGACGAGGTTTTGAAATTTTAACTCCATCCTAGGGTGGATGATGTCCCTGTACGAGGGGGGCAAACAACAGGACCGTCGCTGAGTTGCAGAACAGAGTGTTGGGACGTGCATAGGAGGGAAGGAGGAGATCAGCAGGCAGAGAGAGGAGTCACCGTGCTCTGTGTGACATGAAACAACAGTGTAGGTTGAAGTTCATTGTGAGGAAATCCTTGGAAACAGCCATGGCGTGGAGGGCGTCACGAGGAAGAAGAGTGGCAAGCGTCAGACTAAGATGCCGTCCTACGCCGGCGCAAGAGTCTGGGAGGAAGCTGAAATTCTCGAGGCAGCCAGGATAAGAGGCCTTGAAGAATGGGGGGGCGGGGTGGGAGGTGCGAAATTCATGTTTACCCTGGGCAGGAGGCCCTGGGAGGAGAGAGAAGGAAAGTTGGAAATTTTAAGAAGCCTTAGGGTATGACTGAATTGTGAATGGACTGTGTAATAGAGCAGAGGAATGTTTTTCGTATGCTGCTGTGTAAATACAGAGTGGACGTCGTGTTTCTACAGAAACACAATTTCAGTGAGGGAAGAGTGCTAGAGGTGACATAGTTTAAGGTTTTGACTCTGCCATCTGCACGTTTGAAAGGTGGTGTGGGTTTATTGATAAGAGGAAGCGAACCCTTTGTTTGATACTAAGTGATGGGAGGGGGAGGGAGGGAGGGTGTTTGCGTTGGATGGGTGGTGGATAGGGCGAGGTTAACCATTGTATGTGTAAGCGCCAGCGGAAAAATGAATGTGTAAAGTAAAAGAGGGATTTGTATGTATGAATAGTTTTTCTCCTTATGTGGTGTACCTGTGGTGGCCATCGTTGGTGGGGACTGAATTGTGTAATTAGGAGGGATTGATGTTGGAACCACAAGGGGCGGGGCACATGTGGGCAGCCTTACGAAATCTTTTGGTGATGTCAGTTGAGGGATGTGGTAGGTGTGTGGGCATGGGAGGTAGAGCATACTTTCGTGAGGAGGGGTTATGAAGGCTTGGGTTTAGATAGGTTGTACATATCCTCACGGGTTTTGTCAAGTTTGTCCGTACAATAGAAGTAGCTTTTTCAGAATCATTGGGCAGTAGTGGAAGAAGGGGAGTGGGAGTCATTATCTAGTATCTCTAGGGCTACTGGAAGTTAAATACGAGTAATGTTTAGTAAAAGAGAGGGGTTGGAGGGTTTTAACAGCACTGTGGGAGGGGTTCAGTGAGTAAAAAAAAAGGGGTAAAAAGGGTGGAGGATGTAGTGTCATGGTGGGATGTGTGGCCTAGGAACAAGATTTTGGCATTATTATGTGTGGGAAGGGAACGAATCAACTCTTTAAAATATGGGCTCATTAACTATTTGGAGGACAGGCTAAGGGGTTTGCTGCTATGTAAGGGGGGGTGGTGGCAGTACTTATCCTTGGACGACATTATGGTAATTTAAGGGGAGTTGCGCAAAATCCAGGACTAGAGGTTCCAAGCAGTAGAGTAATGGCAGGGTGGAGGAGGTGTTTATGGGGAGATAGGCCGACATTGTGTATATTGCATAGGCAAAAACCAATGACAGCAGGCAACAGCTATCCATGGATGGAGGTTCATGATCGGTGGGTGGTATAGGTGGGTAACGTTATGCAAACTACAGATGGGATGGGGAGTTTGAGGATAAATGGTATGAGCAGTATTGGCAAGAAGAAGGGGTAGGAGCGGGAAATTTTAGAACAGGTGTGTGGGAGTGTGACATGTTGGTTGGGAAAACAGTGATAGGGAAGCACGGGGTGGGGGAAATAACTGAGGGGGAAATATGGAGATCTTTAAGTGAAATGCGAAAGGGCAAAGCGCTGGGAATCAATGACTACCTGCAGAGTTTTTTCAACAGCACTGGAGCAAAAGGGGGTTTTTTTTTTTTGGTAATGTTATTAAATTGATGAAGGAGAGGGCAAGTTGGGGAAAAGCAGGTAACGGCTGTATTAGTCTTGGTACTGAAGGAAAGGGACAGCATATGTTTAGGGACACCGGCAATATCGTTGTTAGCTGAATTATAAGTGTTTTGCTAAGATTTTAGGAAATAGGTTTAAGAGCGTAGTAGGCAGTCATATCAAGAACTCAGTTTTGGTTGCCAGGGAGGTCTATGGTGGAGGGGCAGGGGTTACTACAGGATTTCGTGGAAGAAAAGGGGGGGAAGGGGGGTTTGCTCTAAGGCTGGCAAGGAGCATATATAGAAGGAGCAAGAAGCACTTGAGAGCTATCCTTAGGGGACAGGGTTTTGGGGAAGAAATAGTGGAGGTAGATGCGTTATATCGTGGGGCAACGGCGAGGTTACAGGTTACTGGAAGATTGGGGGGAGGATTGTAATGGGGAGGGACTTAGAAAAGGGATGTCCTATGTCACAGCTTTTGTTTGCTTGCATACAGACCCCTTTTATAGAATGGGGAGCAGCAAATGTGGCCCTTAGTGAGGGAGAAGGAAGTTGAGTTTGGAGAGTTGGCCAGTTCTAATAGGGGAAAGTAGATGATAAATTACTGTTCTGGTTAGGGAGGGGATGTCAATGGATGTCTTAGAAGGTAGTCAACATGTTTTCAGGTGCAACTGGTATGAGAGTGAATTGAGAGAAGTCAATGATCATGGGTTAGGAGCTTAGGTGGGGAGGGTTGAGTGGGGTAGTGAAGTTGTGAGGAAGTGGGAGACTTCGTATAAAATTTTTTGGTCTTATCTATGCAGATAATCTGGATGTTGCATGTGTGAAAACTCGGTTAGGTGGTAGACAGGATTCTGGGTCCCTTGGGAGCATTGCGGCCTTATCATTTGACCCTTGTGCAGCATACCATTGTTATTAACGACTAATTGTATAGTAAGGTTTGGCACGTGGCAGCTGTGTTCCCTTTAACTGGGATGGCAATTGCGAATATACTTAGATGGGTTTTTAAATTCTTGTGGGGTTTGGGCTGTGATTGGCTTAAAAGGGATGTGGAAATGTTACCTGTGCCTCAGGGGGGTTGGGTTTGATAGATTTAAAGTGGAGGGTCAAATGTATCTTCATTAAGAGGGAGGTGATGAGTGAGGGTGTGGTTGGGGGGGTTTGGTTAAGATTCACAGTAAATTGAAACATATGTATTCTGGGCTAGAGTTGCGTGAGCGTGAAACTGTTTTGATTGCTCTGGTGTTGGCTCGGGATCTGGGAAAGGTAAAAATAAGTAGGCTGTGTAGGATGTTAGTAGGGAGGTAGTGGCACCAGTGGAGAGGATTTTCCCCATGTATGACTGGGGAAGTATATGGGGTAGGTTCAGTAGGTTAAGGTTACAACCCCGTGGGCATGAGGTGATATATCGTTTTTTGCATGGGATTTTACCGTTGGGTGTGGTTTTACAGGATAGATGGGTGGTTGAGGGGGGTCTTTGGAATATGTGGAGGGGAGGATTCGGCGTTCCACGTAGTGTATTTTTGTGAGGAGATGGGGAGCATCAGGAGTTGGTTGAGTAGGGTGCTTCATAGGATAGGGGTAAAGGCATTTCTGTTCTGCGGCCATTAAGTCTTGACGTGGGGGGTATGGATTAGAGTATTATTAGGGCTGTGGGGTACATTATGGTAGATTATATTTACATATCGTGGGGAATGCGGAGGAAAGGTGTTAGGGAGGTGAAGCGGCGGGTATTAGCGGTTACATTTTATAAAACATTGTGTCGAAACAGGGATATTCATGGAGGAGGGAAAGGGATTTTCCAGTGGGATACAGAGAACTAACTTTAGGGGTTTTATTAGACTTGTAAATAAGGAAGGAGGGGTAAGATAGGGATGGTGTATGCTACTGTCCGAAGGGATGTCAGGGGTATGAAACGGGGTCGCCTCCTTGGGTTGACAGTTGCTAAGGATGTGTGTGATTTGATGGGAGTGAGAGTTGTTGATCTAACGCACTTTTTCTGAGGTGTAAGAAATATTATCATTGGCAGTCATTGTCGCCTGGTTGAGGTGACATTATGTTATAACCTTATCTCCATAATTATGTTAATTTTGATATTCAATGTAATGTGTCTTGGTGTTATTGTGAACACCGATGATTATATATTTATTTAAGGATATCCTTCATGTTTTGTAAGGATGTACATAAGCGTGTTAGTATATAAACATATCTGATTGTATCATAGGGTATTTAGTGGTAGGGTGTGGATTGTGTGGTTTGGGAGTAATAGAGCCATTATGATTGGACCTGAGTCTTGCTAGTAGAGATTCTGTAACTTGTAACCATACGTGTCTACCTATATATGTACTTGTGCATAATTTAAGATCATCAATGCAACTTGTCATAATAATGAGGCATTCATACCTGTTTTTTAACTAGTGGCACGTTTTGGTATTGTATATATAATGTAAGATCTTGCCTGGGGTGTTCTTGCTTATATATTATTGCAGATGTTTTTCACAAATTCAATATATATGATTAAGTGAATGAGTTTTTGATCTTGTGTATAGCCAGGTGAAACTGGAGAGTTTTCACTTGGGGAGGGGGCCGGTAGGAGTGTAAGCAATCTCTGCACTAGCAGGTCATGCGAAACACGTCATAATTATTTTCGATGTCTAATGTTGTCCATTCTCTGTAGGATGTGATGTATAGATTATCTCCGGCAGTGTAAATAATCTGTCTGCAGGAGGGAACAATGTGTAAATTTATTTATTTTGGTAGATTTATGTATATAGCGTGTTTTTAGGGTGATATATATTAAAAGACGCTAATTACCATCATTGACTGTTGGTGGTTATGAATGGTGACAGCAGACACAGTTACTAGGCATGTGGGAGGGAGAGTTGAAGTGTCAGCGGTAGTATATTAAATCCACCCCCGTGCACGATATTGATTATTACCATAGGGTATATGAGGGTTAGGGTGTGGATTTTGTTCTATGGTGGATGTGAGCCATCATGTTCAGACATTACTTGTATTAAAGTGTCCCGCCGTTTAACTGGCTGGATTTTGTTTTATAATTTTGTCCCTTGAAGTTTTTAATGCTCTTATAAATGCATAAGTTTTAAAGAATTTGTCACTGACTATACTAAAGTGAAAGTGGCACGTTTTTCAAAGGAGGGGGGGGGGAATGTAAGCAATTACTGGGTACGTTCCTATCGTTTTTTATAATGACCATCTTTTCATGTGAAGCACAGTACGTAAAAGCAGTGTTTGATTTGAGTGCAGCTAGTTTCTGAAGTGATTATATATGTGCTTTTTCAGTATTTGTGTAGTCACAGTTGATTATGTTCACTTTCCTGTATCTTTTTAATTTGATTATGTACCC
>NC_069485.1:13743315-13767604 GCF_026875155.1 Cherax quadricarinatus
CTTCCTTTTTTTTTTATTTCTTCATTTTTTTTGGGTTTCCCCCCCTTTTCCCTTTCCCCACCCCCCCCTTTTCCTGCCCTGTTTTACCCTTTTTTTTAAACCCGGGGTTTTTTTCATTTTTTTTGTGTTCTGGTCGGGGTGTTGTTTTTTGTGTGGTTAGGGTTGGGGGGTTGATTGGGGGGTTGTTGTTTTGTTGTTGGGTTTTTTTGGGGGTTTTTATTGCATTCCCCCTTTTTGTTTTTGCGGGCCATTTCCTGGTCCGGGCCCTTCTCCCTTCACATATTTCCCTTGAAGGCATAAGGTCCTTTTTCCCTCTTTTTTTCCCCAAACATCTTTTTCCCTATCGGGATTTTAAAAAACCCCCCTAAATTCATAAATTTCTTGTTTTCAAATTTTAAATTTTTGTTGGTTTCCCATTCCTAACTTCTGCCTGTATTTTCAAATTTTCCCTCGAAATTGTCTTATTAAGTTCCTTTTTGCCCTCCATTCGCCGGGTCATTTCCCAAACATTCCCCCAAATCTTGTTCTTCTTTTGAAATTCCTTTTTTCTTTGGTAGGTTGGGAAAAGGGAAAATTCCCCAAATTTTCCTAAGTAAGGGTTTTAAAGGGCCCAACATTTTTTTTTAGCTTTTTTGGGTTTGCTAGGCCCATAGCTGTGCTTTTTTTTATGTGGCCCGGGTCCTGGTGTTTTACTCCCCCTTTTCCCCCCTTGAGGGGGTTTTTATTCTTTAACTTTCTCTTGGGTTTTTTTCCCCTTCCCCATTTTTTGGGTTTTTTTGGGGATTTGAATTTGGGCCAATTGCTCCCCCTGATTGCCGTGGTATTTTTCCGGGTTTGTCCAAAAAATTTGTCAATTACATTCCCAAAGGGGTTTCTGGGACCCTTTTTGCTCACTTTTTAAAAACCCCGGTCGTAAAACCCCTGGGGTTTTGTCTGCATTCCCCCTTTTGACGTGGTTTTTGGGAAAGGTTTTCCCTGAAAAAAGGGGTTTTGTTTCCGTTTGGTTTTGGGTTTTTCCCAAACCTTTGGTTGAACGTTAAAGTTTTCCCCCCGTCAATTTTCCTTGTCTTTCTTAAGGGTTTTTGCCCCCAGGTTTTGAACGGTTTTCCCCCTAAAACCCTTGGGGGGCTTCTTTGTACCTTCCTTTCATTTTTCCCCCCCTTTCTAAAATTTTTCCCCAGATTTAACTTACTTAAATCATTGCCCCTTAGTTTTCCAGTTTTTTTTTTTTAAAATTGGGGATACTTTGCGTTTTCCTCCCCCCCAAAAAATTTTTAAAATTGGTTTTGGGGTCCTAGGTTTTTTTCCCTTCTTCATTTTTTGGGGTTTTTGGGTTATTCCCTTTAATTTAAACAAAAAAAAAACCTTCTTAAACCCCGGTTTTATTATTTTTTTTTTTAATTTTTTAAATTCATAAAATTTTTAATTGTCCGGTTGGCCAAAAAATTTTTATTTTAAAAAATAGGGGGGTTTTTAAAAAAGTTGTTAGAGTGCACTTTTTTTTGGGTTTAAAAAAAATTGGGGGGGGGAAAAATTTGGTAGAAAAAAAGGGTTAAGGGAGGAAAAGTTAGTTAAATTTTTACAAAGTAAAATTTGGGGGAGGAAAATGGGGAAAAAGGGGGGGGTTTTAAAAAAGGGGTAAGCTTAAAAAAAAGGGCTGGGGGGGGTGAGTTTTACCTTTTTTTTAAAAAAAGGTTTTTTTTTTAAAAAAAAACCTAAGCGGGTTTGCGTTTAAAAATAAAATTTTTTAAAGGAAATTAAATTTGGGGGGTTTTTTAAAATTGTTTTTTTGGGGTGGGAACTTTTTTTAAAAGGGAAGGAAAAAAAATTTAGGGTGGGGAAAAGGGGGAAAGGGTGGGGGTTGTGGGCGTGGTAAAAAAAGGGGTTTAACAGGGGTTTGGGGGGTAAAAGTTTCTGGGGATTTTTTGGAGGGGGGGAAATTTTTTATGTTGGGGGGTGGTTTGGGTTTGGGGGTGGGTTTTTTTGTTGGGGGGGGAAAAAAGGGGAAAATTTTTGGGGGAAATCTTTATGGTAAAGGTTTTTAAAATTTAAAAATTTAAAGGGAAAAGAGGAGTTTTTAACAATTTTGGAAATGGGGGGTTGGGGGGGGTTTTACAAAAAAATTATTACGTTTTAGATCAAAAGGGCCCCTTTGGTTTTTTTGGGGGGTTTAAAAAAAGGGTGGTACGGGGAAAAATTTGCAATTATGGTGTAAGGTTTACTAAAAGGTAAGGGTTTTTTCAAGGTGTCTAATTGAGATTAAAAAGGGAAATTTTCCCCCATTACCTTAGCGGGGGGGTGGTTTCAGGGGTTGTTTAATAAAAAGGGGGTTTTAAGAAAGTTCGGGGGTCGGGAAGACTTTAAAATTAAAAAACCCCCCGGGGGTTTTGTGCCCTTTTTGTGCCTTGTTTTTAGGATTCTGGGAAAATCCCGAGTTTTTTTAAATTTTTTTTGGGGCAAAAAAAAAATTAAAATGTGGGGGTGGTTTGGGGAAAAAAAAAAAATATTGGTGTAAAAGTTGTGATTGGAGGGGGGAATTGGAAGGTGACTTTATTTTGGGGATATTTTGTGGGGTGGGTTTTGGAGGGGGCCCAAAAAATTATGGGGAAAAAAGGGAAAATTCCTTTGGGGTCTTAAAAAATTTTTTCCTTGGGGAAAAGGGGGAAGGGGGGTTTTTTTCCCCTCTAAGGGTTAAACTTGTAATTTGGGGGGTCGGGGGAAGGGGTGTCATTTTGAGGGCTTTGGGGGTTTTAAATTTTTGGGTTGTATTTGGATTAGGGGGGGGGGTTCCAAAACGGTCCAGACAAAATTTGTTGGGGGGACGGGGAAATGGGGAAACAAAAACTTCAAGGTGTTCGTCTTTGGGGAAAAAAAGGGGGGGGGTCCCAAAAAAATTGGGGGGGGGTAAAATTTTTTTGGGGGGGGTTTGGGATTGGGGGGCATGGGGATTTTGAAATAAATAAAATTTTTTTTTTTGGGGGTTTTTGGGGTCAAAAAAGTTTTTTAAGGGTTTTGGGGCCCCGGGGGCGTTGGGCCTGGGAATCAGGGGGGTTTTTTTGGGGGGTTTTTTGATTAAAAAAAATTTCATTTTTCAAACTTTGGGGGTGATATTTTTTTTTTTTCGGGATTTGGGGGAAATTCCGGGAAATAAAAAAAAAAAAAAAAAATTTAAATAAAAATAAAAAAAAACATAAAAAATAAGTACAAAAAAGAAAAAAAAAATTCCAAAAACCACGATTATAAAAATGAAAATCTGGTATAACCATGGCTTCCCCCCCAACACAATAAAGCTTAATCTAAACTCGGCCCTTAAAGAGCAAAACAAGCGTTAATTTGGGTCGAAAAACCGGGGATTATTATTGACGAAGAATAGGCATTTACGGAAAGGGGGAAACAGGATGACGCTACAATTCCAAAAAAAAAAAATAAAATAAAAAAAACAAAACAAAGGGTTTATTTACAAAAAAACAAAAAAAAAACCAATGAACCTAAAGGGAAAAAAGGAAAAACTTAAAAAAATTTTTTTTCAACCCCAAACAGTTTTCAAAAAATAAAAAACCTTTCTAGAACATTTACTTTGAAAAGCACAGAACACGGGGTAAAGTATAAAAAGAAATAAAAAACGTTCAACTGTGTAGGAAGCACACCATAGCAAAACAACCCAAAGACTTATTGAGGCCTAAAAAGACGGAAAACATTCCCAAAAATGTATTACAAAGCCTTTTTAAAATATTCGTAGTCCCGTCATTTGGAGAGCACTAAAAATTCCGCATGACATACACAAATTTGAACAGGGGCCACCGGTAGATTACCCCCGAAACTCATAACATCTAAATCTCTAACTTCAAAGGGTTTATATTCAGACGGGGAAGTCTCTTTCCATTCCCCCCTTACCAAACCCGTTTCGACATTTTTTCCTATATACTGCCCCCCTATAAAACCCCAATTTACTGTTGCCCTCCAAAAGTGCCTCTAGCCCATGACACGAAAATATAATCGGCCATACGTACGAACCGCACGTTGTACACGCAAGTCAACCCCCCCTACATCAAAACTCAACGCCCGGAGTACCGACACCTCCCCCCCCCCCCCAAAAGCAAAAACCCTACTAAATCACTCTCGTACCATACTAAATCTCCAAAAAAATACAAACGTGAAAGGAGATTCCCCATTCCCACGCCGGACAACCCGTGTCCCCCAAAAGCTTTTTACAACACCCCCCCCGGACGGCAAATTCCATGTAAAAATTTAAAACAATTCCCCTACTTGGCAGGGAGACGCAACGTTGAACTCCCTCCAATTTTTCACCCAGCATCATGGATACTCCTTCAACTCGACCAGACTTCTCCATACCCCCCTTTTAAGGCATAATTTTACACAGCGCACGTCCCTCATGCCAAAAAATACCCGGGCATCGTGTTGCACTAATTAAATTCCCCACCCCACCACCTCTCAGGGGCGTTTACAATTCATTAACCCACCATGGGATCCCCCAGTCGGTGAAAAAGACCTTCGTAACAGCCATGACACGAGCCCCTAGAGGAAAAAAGGCCCCAACCCCCTTTTTCACGGTTCCCCACCCTTTTAGCCAATTAGCTGAACCTCCAAAAATCGATAAATTTTCCAAAAAGACTTTTACGTCCCCTGCAACAGAAACATGCAGAACACCATACGTATTAAAAAATTAATAGGCCCCCCGTCAGGGTTAAATTTCACGGGGGTAAAATTAACCCCGCCCAATTACCCGCCCCTTTGACGATCCCCCCATTAATGAACACCCAAATGATCGATCCCCCATCCCCCTCGGCTGCCCATCCCCAACTCCAACTAAACTTTATTTTTCTTTTAAAACAATGTAGCTTGAAAAATTGTTTAACAAATTAACAAAAAAATTGTTCCCTTTTAATAAACATTTAATAAATACCGGGGGTCGCCCCTTATCGGGCCCCCCAATTTCTATCCCCCCCAAAAACCCCAAAAAAGGTTTTATTTCTCCAAAAAAACCCTTTTGAGAATGGAGAACCCCTTTAATGCCCCCGGCCCCAAGTGTACAAAAAACCCAACCCCATTTAACTTGACTTTAAACCCCCCTTTTTACAAGAACGGGGGCCAAAATGATACTCATTTCAAAAACCCCCTCTAAAATTTCCCAAGAATTCCCTTCCACACTATAAAACGGTCCCCGTTAAAAGCCCCAAAACACCCCACCCCCCCACCCCCCCCCCCACCTCCCCAAATCCCTGATTTCCATAATAACATCCTACCCGCCCCCAAAATATCAGGTTCCACAAACCCTTTTCTAAATTTAAATTAAAAAATTTTTTTATAAAATACCACATCAAAATATGGGGCAGATCCTTAATCGCAAAAAGGCCATAATTTTCCCAACTAGAAAAAGCTTTTAGTGGAAGACCTAAAACCCCCCTCTTCAAACATTTGGGAAAACCTAAAATTTTTTCCCAAGTTTGTTTAAAATTCACAAGGGAAACCAATAACGCCTGGGGGCCTTCCCTTATCATTTTTCAGTCCTCCCCCAACCCCCCGTTTAAACCCCCCATGGGAAACAAAACATTTAACTCGAAGCGCCTTCCCCCTTTTATTTTCTGTTCACCAGTTTTATTTTGGAGAACAAGTATCAAAAAATTTTCCCCTCATTTTTTAAGAAAGTTATTACCCCCCCCAAACTTTGAAAATACGATGGCTCCTTTTCTTTTGTGGAAAAAAAGCAGCGGTTTGCACCCCAAAGGGTCTTTCCCCCACCGAAACGGCCCCCCCCAAAAATATTTTTTTTTTTCAACCTAAATTTTTCTTTAAGGCTTTTAAACTCATCCCCTGGGGAACCCCAGTGCCTCTCCCTGCACATAAAATTTTGAATCTCCGTTCCCCAAAAACCAAACGGTGGGGCCTCCTTTAAAGCAAAAAACCAATTTGAGGGTTCCCAACCCACCCACCTTTATATCCCCCCCCTCCCAAATTTACTTCCTGGCCCAAAGTCTTGAATACCATCACTTTCACTTTTAAATCCCCTATAATTTATATCCCTTAAAAGATTGGGGAAAAACCTCCCTCAAAATTTTTACAAAAAACCCGGTGGGGCGGAAAAGACTTCACCCCAAATTATTAGACCATAACCTAAACCCCCAATTAATTAATTCACAAACCACAAAAAGCTGAAACCCTCTACTTATCTCAATCCCCAACACGCTCCGCTAATTAAAACCCCCCCCAGAAACAAATCAAAAATAACGAACGAAACCCCCCCCTTGTTTCAACGTTTTTACGGGACCCAAGTTCCAGTACCCCCATGTAATTTTCCGGCCCGGGCCCCAATTAAAACACAACATCCTAACAAGGGATTTTTCTTGTAAATTAAGACACAGGGTGCAAAAATCTTTTTCTTTATTTAGGAACTTTTTTTCCAACGTGGTTCTTAAGGATTCCTTTTTATGGGACTGATTTAAAACCCTGTGTGGCCGTTTTTTCAAAAAAATACCCCGAGTTCACGTGCAAAATCAAATTCTTCCAACCTTTATCACAAAACCTTTTAACACTCAACTTCTGGGATCAATCGGGAATTTTTGCTTTGTACTTTGGGACGAATTTTACTTAACAAAATTACATACCTAACTCGGGACCTCCCCAACGGTTTAAACCCCTTTCCCCGTAGGGTTTTTACAAGAAAAGATACGACCCAACACCAATTTAAATGATTACCTTTCCCCCTCCTTTCTTAAACTTTCCTTTTAAGATAAAAGCCCCCCTTCAAAACGTTCCCCAAAAGTACCCCCGAGTTATTGTCAATTTACAAAGTCGGGCTCGAACATTCACACAAAACATTTTAAATTTTAACACGTCGCCCCCAAAAACCCCTACGCCAACCCTTTATCCCCAACCCCACGATTCGCCAGGGACCCCCCCCTTTCCCCCCAAGTCCTACAAAGGGTTCCTTTTATAACAAGCCACTCCCCCTTTGATTGGGGTGATCCTAAAACAAAAACCCCCATCTTAACAAATTCTCCTTTGGGTTTTGCTTTAAAAAACACATTTTTGCAAAAAATTTTTAAAAGTCACGGCACTTGCACACACTTTTGAAATTTCAAAACCTTAACATAATTGTTAAACCTGTATGTTAAAGGACTTTTCCTTTTGGGGCACACTCCCTTTTTTTTTTTGGTGGCAACACCCAAAGGCACTTCCCCACCTTTAAATCCCTTGGATATCCTTTTTTCTGGGTGGCGACCCCGCCCCAGTTTTCCGATACTCTTCTTCCGTTTTGGGGCAAAATTCTTTGGGGGGACGGGGTGCCCCATACTTTTTCCAAAAGACCAGACATGCTTTACTTGGGTGTACTTCCTTTAAATTTAGCCGAACAGTCGCCCTAACCCTTCCCCAAACCACCCTTTCTAAACCCCATCCCAAAGAATCCACCTCACCCCCCTTCATCGAAGGCAAAAGGACGTCGCTTGGATCCCAAAAAATGTACTTTTTACGAGATACAAAAGTCTCCTCCATTCACCTCTCTTTGGAGGGGTTTCCACTCTCACATTTCCACCTTCCAAAGGGGGAGTCCCATTCACACAAAAATGCTCTAGTAGTGGCTCGATCCAACCCAGCACCCATTTTATGTCCCCGACCCCCGGCGAGTCCTCGACAACTTTTTTCTTCCGGAGCCCCTGAGGGGTACCCTCGTGTCAGGCGAGACTACGCCCCGAGGGCGGAGGCCTGAGCACAGAGCCCCGCTTGTGCCAAAGCTCCGCAGAGTCGGCAAGTTCTCTCTGGCCCAGGATAAGTTAAAAGTAAAACCTGAGTACAAAAATCCTCCAGGGCACGTACGAAGGAATCGGCTGACACAGGAAATTATCAAAGTAAATGACCCCTTGGGAAGACCAGCAAGTGGCCCTAGACCATTACCCCTGGTGACCCTGGATTTCCCACAAAAGTTCAAAAATGTCAAAATTATCAAATTTTTTTGGCCTAAAAGGGACTTTCGCACACTACCCAAAATGTACGTGAAACGTCTGCAACTGGGCAGAAACTGCTGGGGTGATTTTTCTTATATCCTGGGACTGGGTCAAATCTTTTGTACACTGAGGTCCAAAACTTGACGAACTTTTGTTAGTTCCATTCAAGGGGGACGTCACACAAGGATTCACGCTGAATGCCCAATTTTCACGAATGATTGCTGGGATTAAACCCCCATTCTTGATTCGTGGTGTAGACCGTTATTGAATCAAACAGTATTAAAACGCCGGCGAAACACAGTCGCCATTTTTGTTGATGTTGTAAAAACTCCTCCACCCGGTGTCGGGTGAGGGGAACAGGCAACCCCTCAGCACAACGTCTGTCGGTTGTAATATTGTGTCTAAACCTGGTGGGGTAACCCACTCCCATCTTTCTGGGGTCCCTTCTAATTTCCTTGTGAGGGAAAAGTGGGTTAAAGTGGGGTTTAGGGTTTTCAGGTCTAGGAAACCTTACGATTACGTCGAGCACCCCCCTCCCCTTTGCGGGCTAGGGCGAAACTCTTTCCTGGTGTCTCAGGGGGTTTCAATTTCTCTCTGGTTTCTATTTACCTTACCCGGTGTGGGTTTAAGTTTGGAGTAACTTCATGCACTCTTCTCCTGATCAGGTAAGGTGATCAAAAAGGGTATTTCTATTTGTTTTTTTTTTTTTTTTGTTGGTTTTTCCCGAAAAAATTTTTTTATTTATTCCATTTTTTTCATTTTAAATGCATATTTTCCCAATGTTGGTAACCAGTCTACTTTTTTAAATTACCCCGCCCTTGGACTGGCGTGACATCCAGGGGAGGCCCAGATAGGGGGGCAAAATACTTTTAATTTGGGGTTAATTAACCCTTCCCCACTACTTCGGCCTCATTTATCCTATTGTGGTGTCCGTCAAGTGTACAGAAGATTCCAAAAAAATCGGACTGTTAACATTGCCCAGATTACTACATCGTCTTAAACTCAGAGATTCACAGGGGGCCTTACCTATCCTGCCCAAATACAGCACCCCAACCAAAAGCCACTTTCATTACATTTAAATTTTAAGTAAAATGCTCAAAAACAATTTTTTTATTTTTCCCTAGAGTCGTTTCTTTTTTTATTTTTCCATTTTTTATATATTTTTTTAAAAAAACTCAGGTATAAAATTATGGGTAAAAAATTTAAATATGAAAAAAGATACGGGCAGAGAGCAATAATCAACTGTGCTACACAAACTCTGAAACACACATATATAAAGACATCAGAACTGACTTCAAAAAACAAACCCGTTCTACTACGTGCTTCAATAAAACAATGGTCGTATAAAAAACGTTGATACCTCCCATAAGCTTACACTTAAACCCCCCCCCCACCGGTGAAAACGTGCCACTTTACGTTAGCATACGGAGTGACAAACCCTTTATACTTTACATTTTAAGAACATTAAAAACTTCAATAAAAATATAAACAAAACCAGCCCTGAAACGGCTGACACTTTAAATACAAATAATGTTAAATGATGGCTCTACTCCTCAAAGAACACTATCCACACCCGAACCTTCATATTCCCTATGGTAATAATCAATCGTTCATGGTGGTGGATTTAATACACTACCGCTGACGCTTTAACCCTCCCCCCCTCCCACATGCCCAGTAACTGTGTCTGCTGTCACCAATCATAACCACCAACAGTCATTGATGTTAATTAGCGTCTCATAATATATATTTGAGTTATATGGTGTTCGCATCGCTATTGGGCCGTGTGGACGTGCTGCGCAGTAGCTCCTGATTGAATTGGCTTTTGCGCAGTGTTGACGTGTACTTAGCTCTGTGAAGACCTGTTTGCGTGCTCTCTACTAATTGAAGCAAGATGCCCTCCATCGAGCAACTTTACCAACAGCTTAAGGAAGAATTGAGGTTGGCGAAGGTGGAGATTCGGCGACTGACCGAGGAAAACAAGAAGATTCGTAGTAGTCCTCCTGTTTTGAGTCCTCAGGTCAAGAAGGGAAACTGGTCAGTGGCTGGACAGCAGGGAACGAAGTTGACGATCAAGAAGACGAATGGAAAGGTAGAAACGATGAAGAAGAAAGAGACTGCCGTGGAAACTGTTGTGGAAACATCTAATACATTCTCAGTGCTACCCAACGAATATGAGTCGACTACTGGGAACATCACGACGAACGACACCAAGGAAGGTAAGAATATTGTTGTTGTTGGGGATAGGCAAGTTAGGTATATGGATAGGGCGTTCTGCTTGAAGGACAGGAGTAGGAGACAGAGAGTTTGCTTTCCTGGGGCTCGGATAGAGGATATTGTTAGCCGTCTGGATGACATCATGAGAGGTAAAGGGAGCAATCCTATTATCTGTCTCAGTGCTGGAGGCAACGATGTTGGCAGACGTAGGAGTGAAGACCTGATTAGCAGGTATAGGTCAGCAATAGAAATAATTAGGAGTAAGGGTGGGAACCCTGTCATATGTGGTATTTTGCCAAGGAGAGGAGTTGGAAATGAATGGTTGTCCAGGGCAATTGGTGTCAATTGCTGGCTGGACAAATACTGTAAGGAAAGTGCAGTAACATTCATTGACAACTGGGACCTCTTCTATGGCAGAAATGACATGTATGCCAGGGATGGGGTTCACTTATCTAGGTCTGGGGTGGTAGCACTGGCAACTGCAGTGGAGGGAGCAGTTAGGACTTTAAACTAGGAATAGTTAGTGGTATGGGTTTTGGCAGGAAAACGTGAAGTCCCAGTGTAGTAATATTACTAGTTCTAGGAGAACTAGCAATAAGCAGAACGAGGTAGATATTGAAAAGCCAGGGACTTTGGGTGATAAGGACAGTAATAGGTTTAGTAGAAAAACAGAAATGAGCAGGAAGGGTAAAGAGAAAGGAGAGTCTTTCAATGTTTATTATGCTAATTGCTGTAGTGCTAGGAATAAGATGGACGAGTTGAGATTAGTTGCTAGTGCAGGTAACATTGATGTATTTGCCTTAACTGAGACGTGGTTTAATTCAAAAAGTAGGGACATGCCTGCGGAATGTCATATTCAGGGTTTTAAATTGTTCCAAGTAGATAGAAGTATCGGGAAGGGGGGTGGGGTGGCATTGTATGTCCGAGATCGCTTGATCTGTTGCATAAAAATGGGTATTAAGTCTGAAGTAACACATACAGAGTCTGTTTGGATAGAATTTTCAGAGGGGCATGAAAAACTGATTTTAGGAGTGATATACCGTCCCCCAAACTTAGATAGGGACCAAGAGAGACTACTATGGGAGGAAATTGTTAAGGCCACAAGGCACGATAATGTAATAATTCTAGGAGATTTTAAAACTTTAGTCATATTGATAGGAATTTCTTGACTGGGAATTTAGATTCATACGACTTCTTAGAAGTAGTTCAGGATTGTTTTTTGAAGCAGTTTGTGACAGAACCTACAAGGGGAAATAACCTGCTTGACTTAGTTATGGCAAACAATGAATCCTTGCTAATAATTTAGAAATTTCAGAGGAATGGGTGTAGCGACCACAAATCAATTATATTTAGCATTGAATGGAAGTACGATAGTAGCGATAACTCAGTAACAGTCCCAGATTTTCGCTTAGCAGATTACGATGGGCTTAGAGAACACTTATTATCTGTTGACTGGGGTAACGAAGTGAGCTATCAATATGACAGTTTTCTGAACACTATACATGCTGCTCAAAGAACGTTTATCCCATATAAAGAAATTAGATCAAATAGAAATGACCCAAAATGGATGAATAATAGGCTCAAATATCTACTAGGGCATAAGAAAGGAATTTATAGGCGTATCAAAACAGGTGAGGGTCATCTTATGAATCAGTATATTGACATTAAGAGGGACATTAAAAAGGGGATAAGAAAAGCTATAAGGGACTATGAAATAAAAGTTGCTAGGGATTCTAAAACTAACCCAAAAAGTTTTTTCCAGGTCTATAGAACAAAAGTTGGAGATAAGATAGGTCCCCTTAAAATAAACTATGGGCACCTTACTGACAAAGAGAATGAAATGTGCTCGATTTTTAATAATTATTTTCTCTCAGTTTTTACACAGGAAGACACTAACAATATTCCAGTAATTAATTTTTATAGTGGGCTAGAAGAAGATAAATTATGTAACATCACAGTCACTAGTGAAATGGTTGTGAAGCAGATAGACAGACTGAAGCAAAATAAGTCGCCGGGTCCTGATGAGGTTTTTTCAAGGGTTCTTAAGGAATGCAAAATGGAACTCTGTGAACCATTAACTAATTTTTTTAAAATTTATCTCTTCAAACAGGTGTAGTGTTTGATATGTGGAAGATGGCTAATGTAATTCCAATTTTTAAAACAGGGGACAAGTCTTTACCGTCAAATTACCGCCTAATAAGCCTGACCTCAATTGTAGGCAAATTACTAGAGTCAATTATAGCTGAGATTATAAGAAGCCATCTCGATAAGCATAGCTTGATTAATGATACTCAGCATGGATTCACAAGAGGCCGGTCTTGTCTAACTAATTTATTAACTTTCTTCAGTAAAGCTTTTGAGGCTGTTGACCACGATAAAGAATTTGATAATATTTACTTAGATTTTAGAAAGGCTTTTGATAGAGTTCCACACCTTAGACTGTTAAAGAAAGTGGCAGCTCATGGCATTGGGGGGAAAAGTGCTCTCGAGTCATGGCTCACTGACAGGAAGCAGAGAGTGTCCATAAATGGGGTTAAATCCGAGTGGGGATCTGTAACAAGTGGCGTTCCACAGGGATCAGTCTTGGGCCCGTTGTTGTTTATAATATATATCAATGATCTTGATGAGGGAATTTCTAGTGATATGGGGCAAATTCGCCGATGACACAAAGATAGGTAGGATAATTGATTCTAACGTAGATGTTATGGAGCTTTAGGAGGATTTAAACAAACTGCATTCTTGGTCAGAAAAGTGGCAGATGCAGTTCAATGTAGATAAATGCAAGGTTCTGAAGCTTGGGAGTGCCCATAACCCTAGTACTTATAAGTTAAATGATGTAGAACTTAGCCATACAGATTGCGAAAAGGACTTGGGGTTATGGTGAGCAGCAACCTTAAACCAAGAAAGCAATGCCTAAGCGTACGTAATAAGGCAAATAGATTACTGGGATTTATATCAAGAAGTGTAAGCAACAGAAGTCCAATGTCATACTGCAGCTTTATACATAATTAGTAAGGCCTCACCTAGATTATGCAGCTCTGTTCTTGTCTCCATATTACAGAATGGACATAAATTCGTTAGAAAACATTCAGCGTAGGATGACTAAATTAATACATAGCATTAGAAATCTTCCTTATGAAGAAAGATTGAAGACTCTTAAGTTTCATTCACTTGTTAGACGAAGAATGAGGGGAGACCTGATCGAAGTGTATAAGTGGAAGATAGGTATTAATAAAAGGGGATATTAACAAGGTCTTGAGGATATCTCTCCAAGAGAGAACCCGCAGTAATGGATTTAAATTAGATAAGTTTAGATTTAGAAAGGACATAGGAAAGTATTGGTTTGGAAATAGGGTAGTAGAGGAGTGGAACAGTCTACCTAGTTGGGTTATTGAGGCTGGGACTTTGGGTAGTTTCAAATTTAGGTTGGATAAGTACATGAGTGGGAGGGGTTGGATTTGAGTGGGACTTTCACATCAGAGCTCATTTTTTGGGTGGCATTGAAAATTGGGTTGGGCAAATGTTTTGTTAGTGGGATGAATTGTAAAGGACCTGCCTAGTATGGGCCAACAGGCTTCCTGCAGTGTTCCTCCTTTCTTATGTTCTTATGTTCTTATGTTCTTATTACCCCAATAACATTCGTTGCCTGACTGCAGTGGAGTGCTGTTGTGCTCTGCACCCCTCTGCTGTTTTCAGGCGAGCTCTCATAGCAACAACATGGCGCTGACTGTACAGCGTAGAGTTATTAAAACTGTCGGCATTTGGCTGCTTCGTGGGGCGATTTCCCCCTCTACGGCACAAGTGTTGCTGCCGACGATGATCAGAGAGATGTACGGAATACAGGACAATGAGGTATATGGTGTAGCCCAGAAAGGGGCCTTCAGAATTTTCGTTAAGTTGAATTCGACGGCTGTGTATGAGTCGTTGGTGACAAGATTCCAGCATGAGAGTCTAGATGCAACCCCGGCTGTAAGAGTGCGTCTCATAGACGTCTCTCGACATTTTATGTGGGTGAAGTTGCACAACATCCCATTTGAGGATGACTAGGCTGACATAAGGAACGTGTTTGAGGCGTATAGTACCATGCATCTGGCAACCCAAGACAAGTGGGAGGCAGGTGCATTCATGGGACGTCCGGAGGGTACATTCTCCCTCAAAATGACTCTGAGGCATCCAATCCCATCTTACATTGTGATGGAGCTCGGGGCAGAGGTTCTTGTGTCTTATGCTGGGCAACGACGTACATGCAGGTTGTGTGGGGAGTACGATCACATGGCGGCGACGTGTGTGCAACAGAGGAGGGGGATGGCACAGACTGGTGGAGCACCAGTTACAGGTGTGGATGTCATCGTGGAGAGTCCCACGGGCAAACGAGGGAGTGGCCGTCTGTGGAGCGATATAGTTGAAGATACCATTGTGGTGAATGATGGGTGTGCCATGAGTTGTGTCGAGCCAGAAATGGCCACTTTGCTGGTGACGGGAGAGGAAGTGCTTGTGCAGCAGGAGGTGATGGTGCTGGAGGAAGAGCTGGACGAGGTTTTGAAAATTTTAACTCCATCTAGGGAGGATGACGTCCCTGTACGAGAGACCGTCGCTGAGTTGCAAGAACAGGGTGTTGGGACGTGCATAGGAAGGAAGGAGGAGATCAGCAGGCAGAGAGAGGAGTCAGCGTGCTCTGTGCGACATGAAACAGTGGAGGTTGAAGTTCATTGTGAGGAATCCTTGGAAGACAGCATGGCGGTGGAGGGCGTCACGAGGAAGAGAGTGGCAGCGTCAGACTAAGATGCCGTCCTGACGCCGGCGCAGAAGTCTGGGAGGAAGCATGAATATTCTCGAGGCAGCCAGGATAAGAGGCATTGAAAGAATGGGGGGGCGGGGTGGATGGTGCGAAATCATGTGTTGACCCTGGGGCAGGAGGCCCTGGGAAGGAGGAGAGGAGGAAGAGTTGGAAATTTTAAGAAGGCCTTAGGTGTATGACTGAATGTGAATGGACTGTGTAATAGAGTGAAGAGGGAATGTTTTCGTATGCTCCTGTGTAAATACAGAGTGGACGTCGTGTTTCTACAGGAACACAATTTCAGGGAGGGAAGAGTGCTAGAGGTGGCATGGTTTAAGGGTTTGACTCTGCCATCTGCACGTTTGAAAGGTGGTGTGGGTTTATTGATAAAGGAAGCGAACCCGTTTGTGTTGATACGAAGTGATGGGGGAGGGGGGAGGGAGGGAGGGTGTTGCGTGTGGATGGGTGGTGGATGGGGCAGAGGGTAACCTTTGTAAGTGTGTAAGCGCCAGCGGAAAACGATGTGAAAGTAAAGAGGGATTTTGTATGTGATGATTTAGTTTTCTCCTTATGTGGTTTACCTGTGGTGGCCATCATTGGTGGGGACTGGAATTGTGTAATTAGGAGGGTTGATGTGGAACCACAAGGGGCGGGGCACATGTGGGCAGCCTTACGAAATCTTTTGGTGGATGTTCAGTTGAGGGATGTGGTAGGTGTGGGGCATGGGAGGTAGAGCATACTTTCGTGAGGAGGGGTTATGAGGCTGGGTTAGATAGGTTGTACATATCTCACGGGGTTTTGTCAAAGTTTGTCCGTACAATAGAAGTAGCTTTTTCAGATCATTGGGCAGTAGTGGAAGAGGTGGAGTGGGAGTCATTAGCTAGTATCTCTTGGGGATACTGGAAGTTAAATACGAGTATGTTAGTAGATGAGGAGGGGTTGAAGGGTTTACAGCACTGTGGCAGGGGTTAAGTGAGGAGGTTTAAAAGGGGTGGAGGATGTGGTGACGTGGTGGGATGGTGTGGCTAAGGAACAGATTTGGCATTATTATGTGTGGGAAGGGAAACGAATCAACTCTTTAAAATATGGGCTCATTAACTATTTGGAGGACAGGCTAAGGGGTTGCTGCTATGTAAGGGGGGCGGTGGCAGGTACTTATCCTATGGACGACATTATGGTAATTAAGGGGAGGTTGCGCAAAATCCAGGACGAGAGGTTCCAAGCAGTGAGAGTAAAAGGCAGGGGTGGAGGGGGTGTTATGGGAGATAGGCCGTCATTGTGTATATTGCATAGGCAAAAACAATGACAGCAGGCAACAGCTATTCCATGGATGGAGGTTCATGAGTCGGTGGGTGGGTATAGGGTGGGTCACGTTATGCAAACTACAGATGGGATGGGGTGTTTGCGGATAAATGGTATGAGCAGTATTGGCAAGAAGAAGGGGTAGGAGCTGGAGATTTAGAACAGGTGTGTGGGAGTGTGACATGTTGGTTGGGAAACAGTGATAGGGAAGCACTGGGTGGGGAAATAACTGAGGAGGAAATATGGAGATCTTTAAGTGAAATGCAAAAGGGCAAAGCGCTGGGAATCAATGGACTACCTGCAGAGTTTTATCAACAGCACTGGGAGCTAATGAGGGGTTTTTTTTGGTAATGTTATTAAATTTGATGAAGGAGAGGGGCAAGTTGGGGGAAAAGCAGGCAACGGCTGTATTAGTCTTGGTACTGAAGGGTAAGGGACAGCATACATTTAGGGACTACCGGGCAATATCGTTGTTATGCGTGAATTATAAGTTGTTTGCTAAGATTTAGGAAATAGTTTTAAGAGCGTAGTAGGGCAGGTCATATCAAGAACTCAGTTTTGGTTGCCAGGGAGGTCTATGGTGGAGGGGCATGGGTTACTACAGGATTTCGTGGAAGAAAAAGGGGGGGAAGGGGGGGCTTGGTTGCTCTAGGCTGGCAAGGAGCATATGATAGAGAGGAGCAAGAAGCATTGGTAGAGTATCTTAGGGGACAGGGTTTTGGGGAAGAAATAGTGGGATGGGTAGATGCGTTATATCGTGGGGCAACGGCGAAGGTACAGGTTACTGGAAGATTGGGGGGAGGATTGTAATGGGTAGGGGACTTAGACAGGGATGTCCTATGTCACAGCTTTTGTTTGCTTGCATACAGGACCCCTTTTATAGAATGGTGGAGCAGCAAATGTGCATTAGTGAGGGAGAAGGAAGTGGAGTTGGGAGAGTTTGGTCAGTTCTAATAGGGTATGTAGATGATATTACTGTTCTGGTTAGGGAGGGGATGTCAATGGATGTCTTAGATGAGGTAGTCAACATGTTTGCAGGTACAACTGGCATGAGAGTGAATTGAGAGAAGTCAATGATCATGGGGTTAGAAGCTTAGGTGGGGAGGATTGAGTGGGGTAGTGAAGTTGTGAGGAAGTGGGAGACTTCGTTAAAAATTTGTGGTCTTATCTATGCAGATAATCTGGATGTTGCACGTGTGAAAAACTCGGTTAGGTTGGTAGACAGGATTCTGGGTCACTTGGGAGCATTGCGGCCTTATCATTTGACCCTTGTGCAGCATGCCATTGTTATTAACGACTAATTGTATAGTAAGGTTTGGCACGTGGCAGCTGTGTTCCCTTTAACTGGGACGGCAATTGCGAATATACTTAGATGGGTTTTTAAATTCTTGTGGGGTTTGGGCTGTGATTGGCTTAAAAGGGATGTGGTAATGTTACCTGTGCCTCAGGGGGGTTGGGTTTGATAGATTTAAAGTGGAGGGTCAAATGTATCTTCATTAAGAGGGAGGTGATGAGTGAGGGTGTGGTTGGGGGGGTTTGGTTAAGATACACAGTAAATTGAAACATGTATTCTGGGCTAGAGTTGCGTGAGCTTGAAACTGTTTTGATTGCTCTGGTGTTGGCTCGGGATCTGGGGAAGGTAAAAATAAGTAGGCTGTGTAGGATGTTAGTAGGGAGGGTAGTGGCACCAGTGGAGGGGATTTTCCCCATGTATGACTGGGGAAGTATATGGGGTAGGTTCAGTAGGTTAAGGTTACAACCCCGTGGGCATGAGGTGATATATCGTTTTTTGCATGGGATTTTACCGTTGGGTGTGGTTTTACAGGATAGATGGGTGGTTGAGGGGGGTCTGTGGAATATGTGGAGGGGAGGATTCGGCGTTCCACGTAGTGAGGAAATGGTATGGTGATACCGACAAGATGTGGAAAAAGACACTTATGTACAGTTCAGGACATTTATTAAAGGAAACGTTTCGCCACGAGTGACTTCTTCAGTCCTAATACAGAGAAAACTAAGAAAACACACATATATATAGTGGTGGGAGTCAGGTGAGGTGAAGCGTGGGTAGAGGTGGTAGTAGTAGTAGTAGTAGTAATGGAACTAAGGAGGTGAGGTTAGAGAGGGACCTGCTGGCATCAAGTAACACCAGTTCCCAGGATGGGTAATATCCTCTTGCTTAGTAATTTTGAAATACTGTAACTACCGGATTTTTGCTTTATAGTGTTACTGACAGAAATTAGTGCAGCTTCAATGCATTTTCTCCGTCTTAAGTCGTCTTCTTTAATAACTAGTTTAGCTTCATTGAATTTCATGAGGTGTCCAACATCGTCTCTATGTCGAAACCGGAAGCCTACCTACAAGAATGATCTTCTACATTTCTTCTCTCACCATGACACAAGAACTAAAAGAGGGGTAGTTATTGGCTTCTTTCTGAGAGCCTACAGAATTTCCAGTCCGCAGTTCCTCGAAGAAGAATGTACATACATCACCAACTCTTTTAGTTCACTACACTTTCCCCTACACTTCATACGTGACTGCAGGAAACGTGCAACACGTATCCTCAGCAAGACCAACACCTATCAAATTGAAGAAAAGCCTCCAAGGTACATCGTTTTACCGGTCAGAAAACGTTGCCACTAATGTTTCAAAAATGTTTGACAGAAAACTGGCTAAAAAAATCTACCAGTCTTCAACTACTATTAGGAACCTGATAAAAAAAACCAAGCATGATTCTGGCACAAGTGCAGGAATCTACACTATACCATGTGGGGGTGTGACAAAGTATATGTAGGGGAAACAGCCAGAACTCTGGACATTAGGATAGCAGAACACAAAAATGCTTGCAGAAATGATGACCGCAAAAACGCATGTGTTCAACATAGAGACGATGTTGGACACTCATGAAATTCAATGAAGCTAACTAGTTATTAAAGAAGACGACTTAAGACGGAGAAAATGCATTGAAGCTGCACTAATTTCTGTCAGTAACACAATAAAGCAAAAATCCGGTAGTTACAGTATTTCAAAATTACTAAGCAAGAGGATATTACCCATCCTGGGAACTGGTGTTACTTGATGTCAGCAGGTCCCTCTCTAACCTCACCTCCTTAGTTCCCTCACTACTACTACTACTACTACTACCACCTCTACCCACGCTTCACCTCACCTGACTCCCACCACTATATATATGTGTGTTTTCTTAGTTTTCTCTGTATTATGACTGAAGAAGCCACTCGTGGCGAAACGTTTCCTTTAATAAATGTCCTGAACTGTACATAAGTGTCTTTTTCCACGTTCCACGTAGTGTATTTTTGTGAGGAGATGGGGAGCATCAGGGGTTGGTTGAGTAGGGTGCTTCATAGGATAGGGGTAAAGGCATTTCTGTTCTGCGGCCATTAAGTCTTGACGTGGGGGCTATGGATTAGAGTATTATTAGGGCTGTGGGGTACATTATGGTAGATTATATTTACATATCGTGGGGAATGCGGAGGAAAGGTGTTAGGGAGGTGAAGCGGCGGGTATTAGCAGTTACGTTTTATAAAACATTGTGTCGAAACAGGGATATTTATGGAGGAGGGAAAGGGATTTCCCAGTGGAATAAAGAGAACTAACTTTAGGGGTTTTATTAGACTTGTAAATAAGGAAGGAGGGGTAAGATAGGGATGGTGTATGCTACTGTGGGAAGGGATGTCAGGGGTATGAAACCGGTATGAAGGGATGTCAGGGATATGAAAAGGATGTGTGTGATTTGATGGGAGTGAGAGTTGTTGATCTAACGCACTTTTTCTGAGGTGTCAGAAATATTTTCATTGGCAGTCATTGTCGCCTGGTTGAGGTGACATTATGTTATAACCTTATCTCCATAATTATGTTAATTTTGATATTCAATGTAATGTGTCTTGGTGTTATTGTGAACACCGATGATTATATATTTATTTAAGGATATCCTTCATGTTTTGTAAGGATGTACATAAGCGTGTTAGTATATAAACATATCTGATTGTATAATAGGGTATTTAGTGGTAGGGTGTGGATTGTGTGGTTTGGGAGTAATAGAGCCATTATGATTGGACCTGAGTCTTGCTAGTAGAGATTCTGTAACTTGTAACCATACGTGTCTACCTATATATGTACTTGTGCATAATTTAAAATCATCAATGCAACTTGTCATAATAATGAGGCATTCATACCTGTTTTTTAACTAGTGGCACGTTTTGGTATTGTACCTCCCGTATGAAGATAGACTTAAAACCTTAAATCTCCACTCTCTGGAGAGGCGTAGAATGAGGGGAGATATCATTGAAGTGTATAAGTGGATGACGGGCATAAACAAGGGAGACATTAATAAAGTACTGAGGGTGTCGAACCAGGTAAGAACCAGGAATAATGGATTTAAGTTGGATAAATTTAGATTTAGAAAGGGCATAGGTAAGTACTGGTTTTCTAACAGAGTTGTAGATGCGTGGAACAGTCTTCCCAGTGGGGTGATAGAGGCTAGGACCTTGGGTAGCTTTAAGAAGAGACTGGACAAATATATGAGTGGGAGGGGCGGGGTTTGTTTGGGTTTGTCAAGGGGTATGGGAGTTATTTCTTGAGTAGCTTTAGGTAGATGTCGTTTTGATAAGGACCGGCCTCGTATGGGCCAGTAGGCCTTCTGCAGTGTTCCTACATTCTTATGTTCTTATGTGTTTATATATAATGTAAGATCTTGCCTGGGGTGTTTTGTTATAATTATTGCAGATTTTTTTCACAAATTCAATATATATGATTAAGTGAATGAGTTTTTGATCTTGTGTATAGCCAGGTGAAACTGGAGAGTTTTCACTTGGGGGGGGGGGTAGGAGTGTAAGCAATCTCTGCACTGAACATTAAAATGGTATAAAATACCGACAGGTTGTTAGGTAAGACACATACGCAACAGTTGGTATCTTTATTATGAAACGTTTCGCCTACACAGTAGGCTTCTTCAGTCAAGTACAGAAAAGTTGATAGAAGCAGAAGATACTTGAAGACGATGTAATCGGTCCATCACCCTTAAAACTTTAAGGGTGATGGACTGATTACATCGTCTTCAAGTATCTTCTGCTTCTATCAACTTTTCAGTACTTGACTGAAGAAGCCTACTGTGTAGGCGAAACGTTTCATAATAAAGATACCTAACTGTTGCATATGTGTCTTACCTAACAATCTCTGCACTAGCAGGTCATGCGAAACACATGTCATAATTATTTTAGATGTCTAATGTTGTCCATTCTCTGTAGGATGTGATGTATAGATTATCTCCGGCAGTGTAAATAATCTGTCTGCAGGAGGGAACAATGTGTAAATTTATTTATTTTGGTAGATTTATGTATATAGCGTGTTTTTAGGGTGATATATATTAAAAGACGCTAATTACCATCATTGACTGTTGGTGGTTATGAATGGTGACAGCAGACACAGTTACTATGCATGTGGGAGGGAGAGTTGAAGTGTCAGCGGTAGTATATTAAATCCACCCCCGTGCACGATATTGATTATTACCATAGGGTATATGAGGGTTAGGGTGTGGATTTTGTTCTATGGTGGATGTGAGCCATCATGTTCAGACATTACTTGTATTATAGTGTCAGCCGTTTAGCTGGCTGGATTGTGTTTATATATTTTGTCATTGAAGTTTTTAATGCTCTTATAAATGCATAAGTATAAGAGATTTGTCACTGACTATACTAAAGTGAAAGTGGCACGTTTTCACGGAGGGGGGGGGGAATGTAAGCATTACTGGGTACGTTCTATCGTTTTTTATATGACCATCTTTTCATGTGAAGCACAGTACGTATAAGCAGTGTTTGATTTGAGTGCAGCTAGTTCTGAAGTGATTATATATGTGCTTTTTCAGTATTTGTGTAGTCACAGTTGATTATTGTTCACTGCCTGTATCTTTTTACATATTGATTATGTACCCATATATTTTGTACCTGAGTTTTAAATAAAAAAAAATAACACGCTATATACATAAATCTACCAAAATAAATAAATTTACACATTGTTCCCTCCTGCAGACAGATTATTTACACTGCCGGAGATAATCTGTACATCACATCCTACAGAGAATGGACAACATTAGACATCGAAAATAATTGTGACCATGTGGTTCGCATGACCTGCTAGTGCAGAGATTGCTTACACTCCTACCCCCCCCTTCAAGTGAAAACTGTCCAGTTTCACCTGGCTATACACAATATCAAAAACTCATTCACTTAATCATATATAATGAACTTGTGAAAAACATCTGTAACAATATATAAGCAAGAACAACCCAGGCAATATCTTACATTATATATACAATACCAAAGCGTGCCACTAGTTAAAAAACAGGTATGAATGCCTCATTATTATGACAAGTTACACTGATCATTTTAAATTATGCACAACCACATGTATAGGTAGATACGTATAGTTACAGGTAACAAAAGTCTCTACTAGCAAGACTCCAGTCCAATCATAATGGCGTTATTCCACCCAAACCACACCATTCACACCCTACCACTAAATATCCTATGATACAATCAAAGATGTTTATATACTAACATGCTTATGTACATCCTTACAATACATGAATGATAACCTTAAGTAAATACTATATAATCATCGTGTTCACAATAACACCAAGACACATTACACTGAATATCAAAAAATAACATAAGTATGGAGATAAGGTTATAACACAATGTCACCTCAACCAGGTGACAATAACTGCCAGTGATAATATTTTGTACACTTCAGAAAAAGTGCGTTAGGTCAACAACTCGCATTCCCAACAATCACACACATCCTCAGCAACTGTCAGTCCCAAGCAGGCGACCCCGTTTCATACCCCTGACATCCCTTCCCACAGTAGCATACACCATCCCTATCTTACCCCTCCTTACTGATTTACAAGTCTAATAAAACCCCTAACGTAAGTTCTCTGTATCCCACTGGAAAATCCCTTTCCCACCTCCTCCCATAAATATCCCCGTTTCGAGACAACGTTTTATAAAACCTAACTACTAATACCCGCCGCTTCACCTCGCTAACCCCTTTCCCAAGCATTCCCCATGATATGTATATAAAATGTCCCATAATGTACCCCACAGCCCAAATAATACTCTCATCCATACCCCCCACATCACGACTTAATGCCTGCAGAACAGAAATGCCTTTACCCCTTACCCTATGCAGCACTCTGCTCAACCAACCCCTGATGCTCCCCATCTCCTCACAAAAATACACTACGTGGAACGCCGAATCCTCCCCTCCACACATTCCACAGACTCCCCCTCAACCACCCATCTATCCCATAAAACCACACCCAACATTAAAATCACATGCAAAAAACGATACATCACCTCATGCCCACGGGGTTGTAACCTTAACCTACTGAACCTACCCATATACTTTCCCAGTCATACATGGGGAAAATCCCCTCCCCGGTACCACTACCCTCCCTACTATATCCTACACAGCCTGCCTATTTTTTTCCTTCCCTGATCCCGAGACAACACCAGAGCCCCAAAAAACAGTTTCACACTCACGCAACTCTATACCAGTAAACATATGTTTCAAACTACGTGTATCTTGACCAGGGCCCCCCCCCCACCCATCCTCCCTCATCACCTCCCTCTTAATGAAGATACATTTGACCCTCCACTTTAAATCATCAAACCCACCCCCCCTTGAGGCACAGGTTAACATTACCCCATCCCTTTTAAGCCAATCACAGCCCAAACCCCACAAGAATTTAAAAATCCTATGTTCGCAATTGCCATCCCAGTTAAAAGGAACACGGCTGCCACGTGCCGAACCTTACTATACAATTAGACGTTAATAACAATGGCACGCTGCACAAGGGTCAAATGAAAAGGCAGCAATGCTCCCAAGTGACCCCAAAACTGTCTACCAACCTACCCGGGTTTTTTACCATGCAAATCCCCGATCATCTGCATAGATAAGAGCACAAAATTTTTAAGGAAGTCCCGCCTTGTCACGACTCACTACCCCCCTCAACCTCCCC
>NC_069485.1:13768104-13791534 GCF_026875155.1 Cherax quadricarinatus
CCTCAAAACTTCCTTATGCCCACCTAGTCAATCAAATGGGATTTGCGCAACTTCACCCACATAAAATGTCGAGAGACGTCTATGAGACGCACTCTTACAGCCGGGGTTGCATCTAGACTCTCATGCTGGAATCTTGTCACCAACGACTCATACACAGCCGTCGAATTCAACTTAACGAAGATTCTGAAGGCCCCTTTCTGGGCTACACCATATACCTCATTGTCCTGTATTCCGTACATCTCTCTGATCATCGTCGGCAGCAACACTTGTGCCGTAGAGGGGGAAATAGCCCCACGAAGCAGCCAAATGCCGACAGTATTAATAACTCTACGCTGTACAGTCAGCGCCATGTTGTTGCTATGAGAGCTCGCCTGAAAACAGCAGAGGGGTGCAGAGCACAACAGCACTCCACTGCAGTCAGGCAACGAATGTTATTGGGGTAATAAGAACATAAGAACATAAGAAAGGAGGAACACTGCAGGAGGCCTGCTGGCCCATACTAGGCAGGTCCTTTACAATTCATCCCACTAACAAAACATTTGCCCAACCCAATTTTCAATGCCACCCAAGAAATAAGCTCTGATGTGAAAGTCCCACTCAAATCCAACCCCTCCCACTCATGTACTTATCCAACCTAAATTTGAAACTACCCAAAGTCCCAGCCTCAATAACCCAACTAGGTAGACTGTTCCACTCATCTACTACCCTATTTCCAAACCAATACTTTCCTATGTCCTTTCTAAATCTAAACTTATCTAATTTAAATCCATTACTGCGGGTTCTCTCTTGGAGAGACATCCTCAAGACCTTATTAATATCCCCTTTATTAATACCTATCTTCCACTTATACACTTCGATCAGGTCTCCCCTCATTCTTCGTCTAACAAGTGAATGTAACTTAAGAGTCTTCAGTCTTTCTTCATAAGGAAGATTTCTAATGCTATGTATTAATTTAGTCATCCTACGCTGAATGTTTTCTAACGAATTTATGTCCATTCTGTAATATGGAGACAAGAACTGAGCAGCATAATCTAGGTGAGGCCTTACTAATTATGTATAAAGCTGCAGTATGACCTTGGACTTCTGTTGCTTACACTTCTTGATATAAATCCCAGTAATCATTTGCCTATTACATACGCTTAGGCATTGCTGTCTTGGTTTAAGGTTTGCTGCACCATAACCCAAGTCCTTTTCGCAATCTGTATGGCTAAGTTCTACATCATTTAACTTATAAGTACTAGGGTTATGGACACTCCCAAGCTTCAGAACCTTGCATTTATCTACATTGAACTGCATCTGCCACTTTTCTGACCAAGAATGCAGTTTGTTTAAATCCTCCTGAATTCCATAACATCTACGTTAGAATCAATTATCCTACCTATCTTTGTGTCATTGGCGAATTTGCTCATATCACTAGAAATTCCCTCATCAAGATCATTGATATATATTATAAACAACAACGGGCCCAAGACTGATCCCTGTGGAACGCCACTTGTTACAGATCCCCACTCGGATTTAACCCCATTTATGGACACTCTCTGCTTCCTGTCAGTGAGCCATGACTCGAGAGCACTTTTCCCCCAATGCCATGAGCTGCCACTTTCTTTAACAGTCTAAGGTGTGGAACTCTATAAAAGCCTTACTAAAATCTAAGTAAATATTATCAAATTCTTTATCGTGGTCAACAGCCTCAAAAGCTTTACTGAAGAAAGTTAATAAATTAGTTAGACAAGACCGGCCTCTTGTGAATCCATGCTGAGTATCATTAATCAAGCTATGCTTATCGAGATGGCTTCTTATAATCTCAGCTATAATTGACTCTAGTAATTTGCCTACAATTGAGGTCAGGCTTATTGGGCGGTAATTTGACGGTAAAGACTTGCCCCCTGTTTTAAAAATTGGAATTACATTAGCCATCTTCCACATATCAGACACTACACTGTTTGAAGAGATAAATTAAAAATATTAGTTAATGGTTCACAGAATTCCATTTTGCATTCCTTAAGAACCCTTGAAAAAACCTCATCAGGACCTGGCGACTTATTTTGCTTCAGTCTGTCTATCTGCTTCACAACCATTTCACTAGTGACTGTGATGTTACATACTTTATCTTCTTCTAGCCCACTATAAAAATTAATTACTGGAATATTGTTAGTGTCTTCCTGTGTAAAAACTGAGAGAAAATAATTATTAAAAATCGAGCACATTTCATTCTCTTTGTCAGTAAGGTGCCCATAGTTATTTTAAGGGGACCTATCTTATCTCCAACTTTTCTTCTATAGACCTGGAAAAAACTTTTTGGGTTAGTTTTAGAATCCCTAGCAACTTTAATTTCATAGTCCCTTTTAGCTTTTCTTATCCCCTTTTTAATGTCCCTCTTAATGTCAATATACTGATTCATAAGAGACCCTCACCTGTTTTGATACGCCTATAAATTCCTTTCTTATGCCCTAGTAGATATTTGAGCCTATTATCATCCATTTTGGGTCATTTCTATTTGATCTAATTTCTTTATATGGGATAAACGTTCTTTGAGCAGCATGTAAGTGTTCAAAAACTGTCATATTGATAGCTCACTTCGTTAACCCAAGTCAACAGATAATAAGTGTTCTCTAAGCCCATCGTAATCTGCAAAGGGCGAAAATCTGGGACTTTACTGAGTTATCGCTACTATCGTACTTCCATTCAATGCTAAATGTAATTGATTTGTGGTCGCTTGCACCCAGTTCCTCTGAAATTTCTAAATTATTAGCAAGGGATTCATTGTTTGCCATAACTAAGTCAAGCAGGTTATTTCCCCTTGTAGGTTCTGTCACAAACTGCTTCAAAAAACAATCTTGAACTACTTCTAAGAAGTCGTATGAATCTAAATTCCCAGTCAAGAAATTCCTATCAATATGACTAAAGTTAAAGTCTCCTAGAATTATTACATTATTGTGCCTTGTGGCCTTAACAATTTCCTCCCATAGTAGTCTCTCTTGGTCCCTATCTAAGTTTGGGGGACGGTATATCACTCCTAAAATCATTTTTTTCATGCCCCTCTGAAAATTCTATCCAAACAGACTCTGTATGTGTTACTTCAGACTTAATACCCGTTTTTATGCAACAGATCAAGCGATCTCGGACATACAATGCCACCCCACCCCCCTTCCCGATACTTCTATCTACTTGGAACAATTTAAAACCCTGAATATGACATTCCGCAGGCATGTCCCGACTTTTTGAATTAAACCACGTCTCAGTTAAGGCAAATACATCAATGTTACCTGCACTAGCAACTAATCTCAACTCGTCCATCTTATTCCTAGCACTACAGCAATTAGCATAATAAACATTGAAAGACTCTCCTTTCTCTTTACCCTTCCTGCTCATTTCTGTTTTTCTACTAAACCTATTACTGTCCTTATCACCCAAAGTCCCTGGCTTTTAAATATCTTCCTCGTTCTGCTTATTACTAGTTCCCCTAGAACTAGTAATATTACTACACTGGGACTTCACTGTTTTCCTGCCAAAACCCATACCACTAACTATTCCTAGTTTAAAGTCCTAACTGCTCCCTCCACTGCAGTTGCCAGTGCTACCACCCCAGACCTAGATAAGTGAACCCCATCCCTGGCATACATGTCATTTCTGCCACAGAAGTGGCCCCAGTTGTCAATGAATGTTACCGCACTTTCCTTACAGTATTTGTCCAGCCAGCAATTGACACCAATTGCCCTGGACAACCATTCATTTCCAACTCCTCTCCTTGGCAAAATACCACATATGACAGGGTTCCCACCCTTCCTCCTAATTATTTCTATTGCTGACCTATACCTGCTAATCAGGTCTTCACTCCTACGTCTGCCAACATCGTTGCCTCCAGCACTGAGACAGATAATAGGATTGCTCCCTTTACCTCTCATGATGTCATCCAGACGGCTAACAATATCCTCCATCCGAGCCCCAGGAAAGCAAACTCTCTGTCTCCTACTCCTGTCCTTCAAGCAGAATGCACTATCCATATACCTAACTTGGCTATCCCCAACAACAACAATATTCTTACCTTCCTTGGTGTCGTTCGTCGTGATGTTCCCAGTAGTCGACTCACATTCGTTGGGTAGCACTGAGAATGTATTAGATGTTTCCACAACAGTTTCCACGGCAGTCTCTTTCTTCTTCATCGTTTCTACCTTTCCATTCGTCTTCTTGATAGTCAACTTCGTTCCCTGCTGTCCAGCCACTGACCAGTTTACCTTCTTGACCTGAGGACTCAAAACAGGAGGACTACTACGAATCTTCTTGTTTTCCTCGGTCAGTCGCCGAATCTCCACCTTCGCCAACCTCAATTCTTCCTTAAGCTGTTGGTAAAGTTGCTCGATGGAGGGCATCTTGCTTCAATTAGTAGAGAGCGCGCAAACAGGTCTTCACAGAGCTAAGTACACGTCAACACTGCGCAAAAGCCAACTCAATCAGGAGCTACTGCGCATCACGTCCACACGGCCCAATAGCGATGCGAACACCTTATAACTCAAATATATATTATGAGACGCTAATTAACATCAATGACTGTTGGTGGTTATGATTGGTGACAGCAGACACAGTTACTGGGCATGTGGGAGGGGGGGAGGGTTGAAGCGTCAGCGGTAGTGTATTAAATCCACCACCATGAACGATTGATTATTACCATAGGGTATATGAAGGTTCAGGTGTGGATAGTGTTAGTAAGTAAGTAAGTAAGTAAGTAAATTTATTCAGGTATACACAATACAGTTACATAGAATTATCATACATAGCAGCATATGTGTAGAGAACCTAGGATAACCCAAAAAAGTCAGACAGAGTGACTTATTTCCATTGGGGTCCTTTTACCTTATTATTATAATATAAAGGTTATAATATTTTCTTATTATTCTATAATGAAACATCTTATTATCATACTAAAAAGACTACTACACGAGGGTCATTAAGACTATCTACAATACGAGGGTCATTAAGACTATCTACTACCCGGGGGTCATTACGACTATCTACAATACGAGGGTCATTACTAGGGATAAGGTAAAATTTACACGTATTTTAGCTAAAAAATAGAAAATCATTCCCCTCCCTTTCTGTTGCTTCGTTCATCAGACACTTTTTGGCAGTCTTCTTGAACTGGTTCAAGCTATGACTGGCCTTGACATTTGTGGGTAGTCTGTTCCATTCCTTTATTGCTGTACAATAAAAGGTGTTTGAAGCCTGGCCACTGACTGTGGGTACTACAAAGTTGTGCTCTCTCCCCCTAGTACTATGATTGCTTTGGTTCCCAACCTTGACAAAATTGACAGCAAGATATTCTGGACACTGTTCGTGAGCAATTTTATAAACATGATTTTAGCTTCAGTTTGTTTTACTCTGTCTTCAACATTCAGCATATCCAACTGCTGTAATTCATCCTGGCCTACATGTTCTCTTGGTCCCAGCCCCAGGATGAATCTTACGATTTTGTTCTGGGTGATTTGCAGTCTATCTTTCAGTTTTTTTTGTCAAGGCAGAGTACCAAGAAGAGCAAGCGTAATCCATATGGCATTGTATAAGGGCTAGACATAGGGTCCTGCGAGCCTCAGTAGGTAGACACCGTGCTTGTCTATACAGGAACTTCAGCTTGGCATTCGCTTTCTTTACTACATGTTCCCTATCAATTCTCCTGACATGCAGGGTCAAAGGGGATTCTCAGATATTTAACTGATGAAACCAAAGTGATGGACTCCCCATTACACTGAACATTAAAATTATTTACCCTTCTCAGTTTATGTTTCGTTCCAAAGAGAATGGCTTCAGTTTTCCCTAGGTGTAATGATAGTTTGTTGTCTACTAACCATTTGCTGCAGGACTCCATTTCCCAGTGTTAAAACATTTGCAATATCTTGTGGGTCTTTACCTGTCACTAACAGAGCACTGTCATCTGCATACAGTAGGAGTTTGCACTTGACACTGATAGGCATATCATTGACATAACATAAGAATAGTAAGGGACCCAGAATACTACCTTGGGGAACTCCACATGTTATCGGCAGGGTTCTGATTCTGTTTTGTTGATTTTGACTATTTGTCTCCTGTTGCTAAGGTAGGACTTAAACCAGTCTACAGAACCTATACCGATATTTGAATTTTTATTACATAATATATTGTGGTTGACAGTATCGAAGGCCTTTTGCAGGTCTAAGGTTACCATACCTATGAGGTTCCCTTTTGACATTTCAGTTCTCAGGTAATCCATCAGATTAATAAGGGAGGTATCGGTTGAGTAGGATCTTCTAAAGCCCGATTGATAGCTATGGAGAATGCTGTTGTCATTAAGGTACTTAACTACTTGAGAATACACCGCCCTCTCCAGAATTTTAGATATTATACTGAGTATACTAACAGGTCTATAGTTGCTTACATCAGACCTATTATTTTTCTTGAAGATAGGAGTAACTCTGGCCTCCTTGAACCCCTCTGGTATGGTATTAGTGGTGATTGATAGATTTATTATGTGAGCAATAGGGATTGACAGTTCAAAAGCACCATCTTTTAGGAACTTAGACGGGATGTTATCAGGGCCTGTGCTCTTAGTTGGGTTTAACCTGCTTAGTTCTTTTTGAATGAAGTCATGAGATACACTTACTAGTTGACAACTGTTTGGGGTTACCCCTTTATTGGTATAGTATGTTTGAAATTTATCAGAGTCTGTGTTAAAGGTATTTGATGCAGCTGGTAGTTTACTTACTATTGTTGATGCAACAGATGTGTAGTAGGAATTAAAGCAATTTGCCACCTTAGATGTTTCGTGGCTACCTCATTATCGATAGTGAGTACTATGTTAGACCTAAACTACTGGCTTATGGCTATACCCCAACTGTTTTAGTTGTTGCCAGAGCTTTCTGGGGTTATGCTTATATTCTTCCCAAATTTTTGAGCAATAGTGCTTTGCCTTTGCTCCTTTTATAAGCCTCTGTACTCTGTTCCTCACCCTTTGGAATTCATTTAGTGCTGCAATATCCTGTCTGTTTGCTTTAAATCTTTTTAGCAGCTGGTCTCTGAATTTCATATTATCTAATATCTCAGTATTCATCCAGGGTTCAGTTCTTCGTTTAATCCTAACCTCTTTAACTGGTGCAATATTATTAAGAATGGTAGTGAACATTGTTTTGAATTTTTCCCAGGCATCGTTTACGTCCGTGCAACTTGTTATCTCTGTCCAGTCACAATTGTGTAGCCTATTTACCAGTGTTTCTTTACTGTAGTTTCTAGTTGACCTCATTTTTATTGTCCTGTGTAGGCCTATCCTATCCCTAGTGATTTTCCTGGTGCAGTAAATGATGAAATGATCACTAAGACCTGTGGTAATGACGCCTGACTGACTAATGTTCTCAGCGCGGTTGCAAAGTATGTGGTCAATTAGGGTGGCTGAGAACTGTGTGATCCGGGTTGGTTTATTAATTAGTTGGGTGTAGCTATTTAATCCTAGGATTTGCTTATACCCTTTTGCAAAAGCCGTTATTTTGTTGCTGAAAACAGATATTGAAGTCGGCCCAGTATTATTGTTTCGCAATTGCTTTCAACTCCGGACAAGACTCTGGAAAAGTCTTCTAAGAACTGGTCCTGGGTAGGAGGGCGGTAACTAGTTCCTACTAAGATGGGTTTGGTTTGGGAAGCAGCACTTCAAACCATAGAATCTCCAGTTTATTGTTATTTAAATCAGGTCTTGGGTTGTAAGCTAAGTCATTTCTAATGTAGGCACATACTCCACCACCCTTTCTGTTCCTATCTAAGCGTTTTATATTGTAACCATCTATTTTGACCTCGTCGTCAGTCACCGTATCATCCAACCAAGATTCAGAGATGGTTATAACTGCCGCCCTAATTTTGTTAGCTAGAATCCTAATCTCTGCCAATTTAGGAAGAAGTGATCTTGCATTGACATGAATAAAGTGAAGGCCTGTTTTCATAAAACAATCATAATCATCAATATATGGCAATGGGTCATTTGTATTAAAATTAGGTAAATCAATGTCATCACTGCTAAAGGGTAACTGTGCCAAAGTGCATTTGTTACACACAAAATGAATTCTGGCACCGTTGCTATAATTGTACATACATCCATCATGCACCCACCCCTTACACATTTTACATAAGGTGCCTTTTCTGTTTTTCATGCGTACTTTAGTACAGTGTATGCATCTGTTTGGTAGTGTTTGAGATAATAATGGCTGTATTGTCTCACATTGACCTATGTATGCATTACATATGGAGTTAAGGTTATCATCCCTAGCTACTAGACCGTCATTATTGCCGTCATTTATCTGTCTGTTTTGCCTCTGCACAATAGTTTGAGGTCCTGGATTAATTTGGATATCACCACTTAAGAGCGCTACAATAAGAGCTGTGTGCCATTGTTTTTGTTTGGGTATACGGTGTTGCCATACCTTGCGGCGATAGTGAGGTTTACTTTTCTGGTAGGAGTAGAGCCATCATGTTCAGACATTACTTGTATTTAAAGTGTCAGCCGTTTCATGGCTGGATTTTGTTTATATATTTTGTCATTGAAGTTTCTAATGTTCTTATAAATGTATAAGTATAAGAGCTTTGTCACTCTGTATGCTAACGTGAAAGTGGCACGTTTTCACCGGTGGGGGGGGGATTGAAGTGTAAGCATTACTGGGTAGGTATCAATCGTTTTTTATACGACCATCTGTTCATGCGAAGCACAGTACGTAGAAGCAGTGTTCGATTTGAGTGAAGTCAGTTCTGATGTCATTATATATGTGCTGCTTTCAGTAGTTTGTGTAGTCACAGTTGATTATTGCTCTCTGCCTGTATCTTTTTACATATTAATTTATGTACCCATATATTTTATACCTAAGTTTTAAATAAAATATATAAAAAATGGAAAAATAAATAAAGAAACGACTCTAGGAATAATAAAAATATTGTCTTTTGAGCATTTTACTTAAAATTTAAATGTAATGAAAGTGGCTTTTGGTTCTGGTGCTGTATTTGGGCAGGAGTAGGTAAGGCCCTGGATGAATCTCTGATGTTTAAGACGATGTAGGTAATCTTGGGCAGATGTTAACAGTCCGATGTTTTGGAATCTTCTGTACCACTTGACTGGAGCACCACAAGTAGGATAAATGAGGGCCGATAGTAGTCGGGCAATGTTAATTAATCCAATTAACAAGTATCTTGCTCCCCTATCTGGCGCCTACCCTGGATGATCACGCCAGTACCAGAGCTGGTAATTAGAAAAAGTAGACTGGTTACCAACAGTTAGGCAAATATAGCATTTAAGAATGAAAAAGAATGTTAGATCACCTTACCTGATCAGGAGAAGAGTGGACATGAAGTTACTCCAAACTTCAACCCACACCAGTAAGGTCAATAGTACCAGGAGTAGAAATTGAAACACCTGAGACACCAGGAGCTAGAGTTTCGCCCTAGCCCGCTAAAAGGGGGTGGGGTGCTCGACGTAACTCGCTAATGGTTCCTAGTTGCCTGAACAACCCTAACCCCACTTATAACCCACTTTTCCCTCACAAGGAAATTAGAAGGGACCCCAGAAAGATGGAGAGGTAGGTTGCACCACCAGGTGTTAGACACAATATATACAACCGACAGACGTTGTGCTGAGCGGTTGTCAGCTGCTTCTCCTCAGTCCCGACACCTGGTGGAGGAGTTTTTACAACATCAACAACAATGGCGACTGTGTTTCGCGGCGTGTTAATACTGTTTGTATTCAACTAGCACAGGGCTCTATCACCAGTGAATCAATGAATGTGTTAATGCCAGCAATCATTCGTGATACATATGGCATTCAGCGTGAATCCTTGTGTGACGTCGCCTTGAATGGAACTACACGGATGTTCGTCAAGTTTTGTGACACTCAGATGTACGAGAAGATTGTGACCCAGTACCAGGATATAAGTAAGCAAGTCACCCCAGCAGTTTCTGTCCAGTTGCATGACGTTTCACGGTACTATGCATGGGTACGTGTGCGAAACGTGCCTTTTGAGGCCAATGAAGTTGATATATGTGACACTTTTGAACGTTGTGGGAAGATCCACCTGGTCACCATGGGTAAGTGGTCTGACGGCCACTATGCTGGTCTTCAGGAGGGGTCATTTACATTGATAATGTTCCTGTGTCAGCCGATTCCTTCGTACGTGCACCTGGAGGATTTTTGTACTCAGGTGTACGTTACGTATCCTGGCCAGAGAAGAACTTGCCGACTCTGCGGCGCTTTGGATCACATAGCGGCTCAATGTGCTCAGTGCCAGCCGCCCTCGGGGCGTAGTCGTCGTCCTGACAGCGAGGTACCCCGTCAGGCTCCGGAGAAAAAGGTTGTCGAGGACTCGCCGCGTCTGACATCATGGAGTGCTGAGGTTGATCGAGCCATGCTACTAGAGTCATCTTGTGTGACTCTACCTGGGACTGCCTCCCTTGACGAGGTGGAACATGTGAGCAGTGAAATCCCTCTAGCAAGAGAGGCAGGTGATATGGAGGACGACATTGTATCTGCGTTGAGTGACATATTAGCATCGCATGAGTCTGATTCTGTGCCGTGTGTGCCTTCTATGAAGGTTTCCGATGAGGTGAGATTACGTGTGGATGAGGCTTATCAGATAGCTGAAGTACGAGATTTGGAGAGTTCGAGGGTTCATACTGTTCAGGCTGAAATTCACAAGGAGTTACACTCCAAGTATAGACATGTCTGAAGATGCTGTTTCTAGGAAGTGTGCGGCTACCCCGTCCGACTCCGATGATATCTTGACCCCTGGACAACGTTCAGGGAAGAAGACGTGATCGGAAATCATGGGTGGGGGAAGGTCGCGCGAGTCCAGGAGAGCAGGTAATATCACAGGGATTGCCAAAGGTGCGGGAAGTGCCTTGGGTGCTTGCCGACGCAAAGAGAAAAGGGAGTGGTAGCCCCTAGAGGAAAGCCACCTTTAACATAGTTAGGTGTGTAACTATTAATGTTAATGGTCTGAAATCTGTCAGAAAGTGTGTGCAAGTGCGTGACTGGTTGAATCGTTTTGCAGTAGATGTGTTTTTTTGCAAGAACATAACCATAAGGTAGGAAGTTTGTTGAAGATGGATGGATATGACATTTATGTGACTCACTCCAGACGTCTGAAAGGTGGAGTGGCTGTGTTGATAAAAGCGACCAGCCCGTTTGTGATGCGACATTGGGAGGAAGGGGTGGAGGGTCGCATGGTGCGAGTCGTGGGGGATTGGGGTAGTAGAAGGGTTGGCTTTGTAGGGGTATATGGGCCGGCTGAACATGATGTTAATATTAAAAATGTTTGTAGATGAATGGTTCAGAGAACCGACATGTTGATAAATTAGACACATGTGCAACTCTTGGGTGTCTTTTTTGAGGAAACGTTTCGCCACAGTGGCTTCATCAGTCCATACAAAGGAAAATCTTGAAGAACAGGAGGAGAATGAGGTAATCAGTCCCTCAACCTTGAGTCGATGTGGTCAGTCCATCAATCTTGAATAGAATATGGCATACGTGCGGAGAAGGAGCTTATAAACCGTTGGTAGGAGAGGTGCAGCAGTCATAGGTGTGTACATTTGTTCAATGTGAAGTAGGTCGTGCCCAAGAATTAGGCAAGCGAAGAATTCCCAAGTATTAAGATCCCAAGAAGTTGCAGTGTCTGACAGGTTTGTAGATGAATGGTTCAGAGAACCGACATGTTGATAAATTAGACACATGTGCAACTCTTGGGTATCTTTATTGAGGAAACGTTTCGCCACACAGTGGCTTCATCAGTCCATACAAAGGTAATTTTGATGAAGCCACTGTGTGGCGAAACGTTTCCTCAATAAAGATACCCAAGAGTTGCACATGTGTCTAATTTATCAATGTTAAAAATACCTTTGTTAGAGATGTCTTAGTGTATTATTTGAGGTCCCTGCCGGAAATTACAGGGGTCGGTGGTGACTGGAACTGTGTGGTGCGCCGTAAAGACGTTGAACCGAGGGGGGGAGGTTTCTGTTCGCTTATTTTGGGTGACTTGTTGTCTGGGCTGGGGTTGGTAGATGTACGCGGAGGACGTGACTTGGGGATTGAGCATACTTTTGTACGTAGGGGCTATGCGGCATGTTTAGATAAGGTGTATGTGTAGGTTAGGTTAGGTTAGGTTAGGTTAGGGTGTATGGTCGTAATCAATGTGCGTGTGTTGAATGTTTTTTTCTCTGACCACCGGGAGTTTTTGTAGAGCTCGACTGGGGAGGTTTCCCGAATCGTTTTAAGGGATACTGGAAATTGCATACGCGGATGTTACAAAGTGCAGATGATCGGGAACTATTCACGGACTTATGGGCGTCTATGGGAGTAGACTCCTGGGAGGGGTGGGATTTAGTGCGATGGTGGGATGAGGTTGTGAAGCCTCGAATTAAGGATTTTTATGTGCATCGGGTAAGGAGGCCACTCGCATGGAGTATGGTTTTCTGAGGTATCAGGAGAGTCAACTACAACAATGTTATGTGCAGGGAGAGGCATCTGGGGTTTACCCAGTGGATGAGATTGATGCTCTTAAAGAACACATCCAGGTATTGAAAAAATGATATTTCGATGGGCGCGCATTTCGAGTGGAGTGGAAGAGGCTTTGTGGGGTGACAAACCGTCTGCTTGTGTCTTACGAAGTCAGACACAAAGACGAAAGGCGACTGACATCGTGAGTTTAGCGGTACAGGATGAGGTTGATGGGTATAGTGAGGGACAGGTCTTAACAACAACTGAGGGATAAGTTATGTTGATACTTGGAGTAAGCTCCAGATGCAGAGTAAAGACGTTGAGTGAACATGCAATACAGGAATTGGGGAGAGGAGTACGTTGCGAGTTAAATGATTATGACTGCCTTCTCATGGGTGGGCCTATATCTGAGGCAGAGTGTGGGAGGCACTGCAAGGAATGAGTAAGGGGAAGGCTCCAGGCGTTGATGGCATCCCTTGTGAATTTTATCAAAAATTGGGGCCCCGGGGGGGGGAAAAAAAGGGGGGGAAAGGGGGGCATTTTTTTTTTGGGGGGGGGGGGGGGGGGGGGGGGGGGGGGGGGGGGGGGGGGGGTTTTTGGGTTTTAAAAAAAATTTTTGGGGAAAAAAAAATTTTTATTTTGGTTGGGGGGGTTTTGGGGAAAAGGGGTTTGGGGGGGTTTTTTTTTTTTTAAATTTTTAAAAACCAAAAGGGGAAAAGGGGGGTTTTTTAAAAAGGGGGGGGGGGGAAAAAAAAAAGGGGGGGGGAAAAAAGGGTTTTTGGGGGAAAAAGGGAAAAAGGGGGGGGGTTTTTTTTTTTTTGGGGGGGGGGGGAAAACCTTTTTTTTTTTTCCCCCCAAAACCCCCCTTAAAGGGGGTTTTGGGGGGGGCCAATTAAAAAGGGGGGGGGGCCCCTTTTTTTTTAAAAAAAAAAAAACCCAAAAAAAAAAATTTTAAAGGGGGGTTTGGGGGGGGGGGGGAAAGGGGTTTTTTTTTAAAAGGGGGGCCTTAAAAAAAAAAAAAAACCCCCTTTTGGGGGGTTTCAAAAATTTTAAAAATTTTAAGGGGAAAAAAAATTTTGGGGAAAAAAATTTTTTTTTTTTTTTTTTTTTTTTTTTTTTTTTTTTTTTTTTTTTTTTAAAAAATTTTTTTTTTTTTTTTTTTTTTTTTTTTTTTTTTTAAATTTTTTTTTTTTTTTTTTTTTTTTTTTTTTTTTTTTTTTTTTTTTTTTTTTTTTTTTTTTTTTTTTTTTTTTTTTTTTTTTTTGGGGGGGGGGTTTTTTTTTTTTTTTTTTTTTTTTTTTTTTTGGGGTTTTTTTTTTTTTTTTTTTTTTTTTTTTTATTTTTTTTTTTTTTTTTTTTTTTTTTTTTTTTTTTAAATTTTTTTTTTTTTTTTTTTTTTTTTTTGGGTGGCCAGGTAGGTTTTTTTTTTTAAAAAAATCCGGGAGTTTGTTGAGGAATGCGGGGGGGGGGGGGGTGGGGGTTTTTGGCTTTAGACTGGCGAGCCCCTTTTTATAGTGTGGAAAGGGAGATTTTGTGGGAAATTTTTGAGGGCAGGGGGTTTTTGGGAAAAGAGGTCTCATGTGGGCCCCCTTTTGTTTTTACAATGGAAACGGGATTTTAAAATTTCAAGTTAATGGGGAAATTAGGTGTTTTTGTAAACTTGGCAGGGGCATTTTTATCAGGGATTCCATGTCCCCAAATGCTTTTTGCATGTTAAGCAAAGGGCCCCTTTTTCTGGGGTGTTTTTGGGACGGGGGGTTTGAGACATCGGGGGGCCGAGGGAGTGGGTCCCCCGACCCTTGGGGTCAAAGTTTATGATACTACTTTTTTAATTTCGATCACGGAAAAAAATTGGGTTTTGTTGGGGGACTTTTGACCAAAATTTTTGGCCCAAGGGTTTCGGGGGTGTTGGTTTTAAAAGAGAAAAAACGAAAAATTTTGGAGTTGGGGGGGTGGGGGGGGGATGGGGGGGATGCAAAGGGGGGGGGACTGTGGTTTTATCGTATACTATATGTGGGGTTCCCTTATATGCGGGAGGTCCCAAACAGATAGGGCGTGTAATTCGGGGAAGGGGGGCTTAATAGTCTAAAGGCCTGACATTTAACCCCGCAACAAAGGGGCCGTCATTAAAGCCGGGTTTATAGGGAAAGTAAAGGCCCCTGTTGCTGCACTGTATCCTCTTTTTGCAGGGGGGCGTCAAAACCCTTTTGGGTAAAAGTTTATTGATTTTTGTGGGGGTTTAGGGGAAAGATTGGCTCACAAGACGGGGGTGGAGACACCAGTGGCATCAGGGGGGGTTTTGGGCTCAAATTTCCCCTAGAAAGGGTCGTGTCATGGGATTTTTTCGTGAAGCGCTTTTTACCCCCGACTGGTGGGATGCATGTTGGGTTAAGTGAAAATTTTAAACGACCTGGCAGGGGTTTGGGGGGGGGAGGAATTTTTAAATTTGGTGCAAAAACGATGCTTCCGGGGATTATTGTGCATGAGGGACGTGCCCCTGTGGGAAAATTATGTTTTCCTTAGAAAGGGGGGTAGGAGAGAGGGCGTGGTGCAGTTGAAGGATTTTATACCAAAGTATGCGTGGGGTGATATAAAGGGGGGCGAGTTCAACATTTTTCGTCTGCCCTGCCCAAGTACGGGAAAATTGTTTTAAATTTTTTACATTGGGAAACTTTTCCGTCCGGGTTTGGGGTTGTATAATATCGTTTGGGGGGCGACTGGGGTTGTCCGGGTCGGAATGGAGAATCCCGCCTTTCACGGGTTGGGGTAATTTTTTGTGAGACTTTTGGGATGGTACGAGAGGGGAATTTTGTAGGGTTTTGCTTTGGTGGGGGGGGGGGTTGTCGGGACTTTCCGGGGGGTTTAGTTTTTTATGGTTTGGGGGGGTTGACTTGCGTTAAAAACGTGCGGTATCGTACGTAGTGGCCGATTATATTTCGTGTCATGGGGTTTTGAGGGAAAGTTGATGGCAAAGTAAATTAGGGTTAAAAGCGGGGACAGTATATTGGACAAAATGTCGAAAAAAGGTTGGGATATTTAGGGGGATGGGAAAGAGGGCTTCCCTTTTAATATAAAGCCTTGAAAATTACGAGATTTAGATAGTTTTTGAAATGTTCCGTGGGGAATCCCAAAGGCTGGGCAGCTGTGTCTAATTGTGTAGTTTAAGTGGGGTGAATGTTTTGTTTCGTCCCCTATGTGACGGGACTAAAGAATATCTTTAAAACTTTGTAATACAGCTTTTTGGAATGTTTTTTCCCTCCCTTTTGCCTCAATAATTTATTGGGGAAGTTTTGCATATGGTGGGGCTTCCACACAGTTGAACGTTTTCTTATTTCTGTTTAAATACTTTATGCCGTGTTCGTGTGCTTTTCAATAGTATATGTTTACTAGCAAGTTTTTTTATTTTTCTGTAAACTGTGTTGGTGCTTGAACACCATGTGGAAGCAGTATTTTCAATGTTTGCCTCCGTCAGTGTATAAGTTCACTTATAGCTGCTTGCATTGTTTCTTTCTTGTTTTTAATTTGAGATTCAAATATCACAGTGTAGTTTCGTTTTGTTTTATTATTATATTTTCATATTTTTGGGAATTGTAGCGTCATCCTGTGTCCACCTTTGCACTGTAAATGCCTATTCTTCGTCAATAATAATAACCCCGTGGTAGTCGACCAAATTAACGCATTGTTGTGCTCTTTAAGGTACCTGAGTTCTTAGATTAAGTCTTGGATACATTGTGTGTTGGCAGGCGGAAGCCATGCCTAGTTATATTCCAGATGTAGTATCACGTTGTATAATACGTGATTGCTTGTATATGTGCAATTTTGTGTGCTAGTTTTTGTCACATTATTTTTGTATAGTCTTTATATTTTCCAGTGTTTTCATTTTATTATTTATTTTTTTTATTTTTTTATTATCACACTGGCCGATTCCCACCAAGGCAGGGTGGCCCGAAAAAGAAAAACTTTCACCATCATTCACTCCATCACTGTCTTGCCAGAAGGGTGCTTTACACTACAGTTTTTAAACTGCAACATTAACACCCCTCCTTCAGAGTGCAGGCACTGTACTTCCCATCAGGACTCAATTCCGGCCTGCCGGTTTCCCTGAATCCCTTCATAAACTTACTTTGCTCACACTCCAACACACGTCAAGTATTAAAAAACATTGTCTCCATTCACTCCTATCAAACACGCTCACGCATGCCTCCTGGAAGCCCCAAGCCCCTCGCACACAAAACCTCCTTTAAAACCCCCTCCCTCCAACCCTTCCTGGGCCGACCCCTACCCCGCCTTCCTTCCCACTACAGACGATACACTCTTGAAGTCATTCTGTTTCGCCCATTCTCTCTACATGTCCGAACCACCTCAACAACCCTTCCTCAGCCCTCTGGACAACAGTTTTGGTAATCCCGCACCTCCTCCAACTCCAAACTACGAATTCTCTGCATTATATTCACACCACACATTGCCCTCAGACATGACATCTCCACTGCCCCAGCCTACCCTCGCTGCAACATTCATCACCCACGCTTCACACCCATTAAGAGCGTTGGTAAAACATACTCTCATCAATTCCCCCTCTTTGCCTCCAAGGACAAAGTTCTTTGTCTCCACAACTCCTAAGTGCACCACTCACTTTTTTTTTCCCTCATCAATTCTATGATTCACCTCACTTTCATAGACCCATCCGCTGACACGTCCACTCCCAAATATCTGAATACGTTCACCTCCTCCATACTCTCTCCCTCCAATCTGATTTTCAATCTTTCATCACCTAATAATTTTGTTATCCTCATAACCTTACCTTTCCTGTATTTACCTTTAATTTTCTTCTTTGCACACCCTACCAAATTCATCCACCAATCTCTGCAGCTTCTCTTCAGAATCTCCCAAGAGCACAGTGTCCCTCAGCAAAAAAGCAGCTGTGACAACTCCCACTTTGTGTGTGATTCTTTATCTTTAACTCCACCCTCTTGCCAAGACCCTCGCATTTACTTCTCTTACAACCCCATCTATAAATAATATTAAACAACCACGGTGACATCACACATCCTTGTCTAAGGCCTACTTTTACTGGGAAAAAAAATTTTCCCCCTTTCCTACATACTCTAACTTGAGCCTCACTACCTCGTAAAAACTCTTCACTGCTTTCAGTAACCTACCTCCTACACCATACACTTGCAACATCTCCACATTGCCCCCCATCCACCCTGTCATACGCCTTTTCCAAATCCATAAATGCCACAAAGACCTCCCTTTTGCCTTATCTAAATACTGTTTTACTTATATGTTTCACTGTAAACACCTGGTCCCCCACACCCCCTAACCTTTTCCCAAAGCCTCCTTGTTCATCTGCTATCCTATTCTCCGCTTACTCTTAATTCTTTCAATTATAACTCAACCATACACTTTACCAGGGACACTCAACAGACTTATCCCCTATAATTTTTGCACTCTCTTTTAAACCCCCCTTTTCCCTTTTTACAAAGGACTATGCATGCTCTCTGCCAATCCCTAGGTACCTTACCCCTTCCATACATTTATTAAATAATTGCACCAACCACTCCAAAACTAAATCCCACCTGCTTTAAAATTTCTATCTTTATCCCATCAATCCCGGCTGCCTTAACCCCCCTTTTATTTTACCTACTGCCTCACGAACTTCCCCCCCCTCTCAAACTGGGTCTTCCCCTCCTACAAGGTGTTATTCCTCCTTTCCCAACACGAAATCACAGCTTCCCTACTTCATCAACATTTAACAATTCCCCAAAAATATTCCCCCATCTTCCCCAAACCTCAACTCTCCATTTAAAACTCTCCCTCCTAATTTTAAAATACAAAACCATTTTTTTCTAGGCTTTTTTTAACTTGTTAATCTCACCCAAAACTTTTTTTATTTTCAACAAAATTTTTGATAACATCTCACCCACTCTCTCATTTTCTCTCTTTTTTACATTGCTTTTACCACTCTCTTAAAACCCCTCTCTTTTTCTCCATACTCTTCCCTCCTTCATCACTTCTACTTTTTAAAAACTTCTCATATCTAAATTTTCCTCCCTTACTACCTCTTTTCACATCATTCCACCCAACGCTCCTCTTCCCTCCTGCACCCACTTTTCGTACCAAAACTTCTGCTGAACACTCTAACACACTTTTTAAACCCAACCCCCTACCTTATTTATTATACAATGATAACTTGTTATTCCCTTGTATCCCCCGTTGACATTTTTAAATATATATTTTTCCCTGAATGTTAAATAAAATAAACAAAAAAAAAAAAAATATAAAACCGAGGAAGATTTGAAGAAGCTGCTGAGTGATTTGATAATTAAAAAGGAGATAATTTCGGACAACATCTCTCCATCGATCCTGACAGGGGGAAACAGAGACGCTATGTGTACCCCTAAAAAACCAATATTGAAAATATCTTTTGAGACAGGGCGATTACCTGGGGTTAAAGCAACACAGCAAATGTAGCCCCCAATTTTAAAAAAAAAAGGACAAAAAAGCATTAAACTAAGACAAGTTTTCCTTGATATGTTTTAGTTTAGAGGGTCAGGAGAAGTTTTTAAAAAAAGAGTGGGGGGAAACCCCTAGAAAGGAATGAGCTTATCAAAAACAGCCAACCCCGGTTTCAGGGAAGGAAATCCTGTGTCAAAAAACCTACGGGGAGTTCTTTAAAGGGTGACATTTGGAAAAGACAAGAGAGGAGTGGGTAGATGTTTTTTTTTGGACGGGGAGAAAGGCTTTTGGGAACACAGTTCAACCAAGAAAATTAGTGAAAAAAACTGCAGGCCCAAAACAGGGAAAACGGGGGAAAGGGCCCATTTCAATTGATCGGGGAAAACACTTGTCGGGAAAGCCCGCACAAAATCAGGGTACTGGCGGGGTGTAACAGGACGAGTGGGGTTCCACAGGGTCTTTCCTAACCGGTGCTGTTTCTGGCATTTGTGAATAAACATAAAGGAAAGGGAATAGACTCAAAAAGTGTCCCTGTTTTGCAGATTTTGAAGTTGACGAGAAGGTTTCAGGGGACGGGGAAACCGGGAAAAAAAACTAAAAAGGGGAAGGGGGGAAAAGGGTCGGGCCTGGCCCAAAAAATTGGTCCTGAAGTTCAACCCCACCAAGTGCAAGTCATAAAGACTGGGGAAGAGAAAAAAAAAAACCGCGGGACAGGTAGAGTTATGGAGACAGAGACTAAAAACCCTTTCATAAAAGGAAAAAAAAGATTTTGGGGTGAGTATAACCCCAGGCACATCTCTGGGGCGCACATAAAACCAAATAAGGGCCACAGCATTTTGGCCCTAGAAAACCCAAGAACAGCTTTCCCCGACATTTTTAAAAAAGGAATCGTTCGGGAAACCCTGAAACACCGTGTAGGGTTGGGGCCCATATTGGGTATGGGGAAACCATTTTGGGAAACCCACCCCTAGCCAAGCACGTAAAAAACAGAAAAGGGTTTTTGCAACAAAATTGCCCCAGAGTAAGGGGTAAAATCTTTACGGGGAGATGTTAGGGGAAAAAATCGACCTGACGACACTGGGGGAAAGGGGGAAAACAAAAGAAAAAATTAAAAACGACATATAAAATGCTGAGAGGAATTGACCCGGGTGGACAGAGACAAAATGTTCCCCTGGAATGGGACACAAAAAAACAAAGGGGGAAAATTTTAAATTTGAAGACACAGATGAAAACAAGAAAGTTTTGGAAAACATTTCTTCAGCCAGAGTAGTAAGGAAGTGGAAAAAGTTTGGGGGGATGAAATGAAGGCAGGCCCTTCATAGGGTTTTAAACAGGGGGTTTTGATGAAGCTCATGGGGAAGGGAAAAGAACCCAAATAGAGTTAAAAGGTTTGGGGGCCCGAACCACAACTAAGGGGGGGGGGTAATGGGACATCACACACCCCAACAAAAAACACCCCAAACACACACACACACACACACACCCCCCACCACACCCCACACACACACACAACAAAACACACATACACACAACACAAAACACACACACCCCACACATGTACACAAAAACAACTTTACATCACCCCCCATGAAAAAAACATAAGGGTTCTCTTTCTGGGTTAAAAAAAATGGGGGGGCCCCAAAAAGAAAGGAAAAGAGAACCAAGGGAAAAGGCAGATGAACCTGGGAAGGAAGTTTTTGGGGGAAAAGCTCCTGAAAAGGGAGGGGAGTGAGGGGAAGGGGAAACTAGAAGGGGGGGGGGGGCTTGCACGAGCATTGAGGAGAGGATAGGTGCAGAAAAAAGGAAATGGGAGCTACAAGCCATAGCACAGAGGGGTAAGATACAGAGCCTAGAAGAGGAAAATAAAAAATTTTAAAACTGCCCGAAGAACTTTAAAAGTTTGAAAAAAAACATGATATCAGAAACTGCTACAGCAGTCACAGACCCTCGAAACTGTAGTAAAAAATTTTAGCTATACCCGTATGCAGAGGGGGCCCCATCAGACCACCCCTGGGCCCCGGAAAAGATGAGGAGCACATCGGGGGAAAAAAAAAGAGGAAAACCCAAAGGGAAAAAGAAAGGGGCTATGCTCTATGAAGGCTCTAAAAGACCTCATAAGTGCCCCGGAAAAATTTGGGGAAAAAAAAAATAAAAGGGCCAAAGCCCCAGGGACATCAGCCCCTTTCAAAAAGAATGGAAAAGGGTGGAATGCTTTAATGTGGGGAATTAAAACTGTCTCAGAGGATGCAAATGGAAATCCCAGTGGGATGACGAAAGGAAGAGTTCAGTTTTTGTCTTCAGGCTTCAGGAAGTTGAAGGGAAACTTATGAAGCAAGAAGACAGGAGAAGAAGAAGTGATTGAAAGTATCATGAAATCATTAGGGAGGACGACATGACCAAGTTGACAAATTTTCTGTGAATTGAGTGTTTCGCGGGAGAGAAAAAAAAATGGCTAAATTGATTTTCAGGGTAGAATCAGCTCAAAACAGGATCTTGCGGGAGAAAACACGTCTAAGGGACATACTGAAGTACCATAGGGTGTACCTCGACCGTGACAGAACACAAGAAGGGATGCAAAAACTGAAAGAGAGGGTACAGAGATGCAAGGAGGATCGAGAGCAAAGACGGAGATGAGCAGGAGAAAACCCCGACTCAGGAGGAAGAACAAATACATCCTCCCATCAGAACCGCCCACAGGAGGACCCCAATGCAAACAAACAATCTAAGCCACAACCCCCACATTGAACCCTCTGCCCTCAGCCCCTCATCACAAACTTCATCCCCAAGGAACCCCTCATAGCTCTCCATCAGGGTTTTCCACTCCCCTAACCCCAACGTTCTCCACCAGACCACAGCATTAGAAAAAAAATTAAGGTTTGGTATACGAAACGGATGAAATAAATAAATGTGAGGAGCGGCATGAAAGAATCAAGAACACCCTCAGACATCATAGTAGTCATAGAAACAAAACTCACTGGATAAAAAGATGCAATCTTCCCACCCGGATGTCAGATTGTGAGGAAAAAATAGAGGGAGCAGATGGGGAGCAGGAGTTGCACTGCTCATTAAAAACCAAAGGGGGTTTTTGAAGAAACGGGAGGAATGGACGAAAATTTACGAAATTGTCTACATAGTAGGTACAATTCAGTCAGGGGGACATAAGGTAGTCAATTGCAGTGATGTATAACCAGCCCAGAACTGCAAGAGGCCAAGACATGAATATGAAGAGAGCAACAGGGCAATGGTGGACACACTAGCTGAAGTGGCCAGAAGAGCTCACACGGGAGAGCAAATTACTAGTTGTGGGCTAATCCTATCACAAGGAGATTGACTGGGAAAACCTGGATCACATGGGAAGTCCCGAAACATGGAGAGCCAAGATGGGTGATGTTAGGGACACTACCAAAGAGAGAAAGCAGGGAGGACGAAACCCGCAAGACTGGACCTTGTTGTCTCCTTTTAATAGCTCGGCTATTGAGGACATCACATATGAAAGGCCCTTCACAGCTAGTGATCACGTGGTTCTGAGCTTTGAATATATAGTCGAGTTACAGGCAGAGAGGGTTAACAGAGTAGGGGGGAAAAGCCAAAAATACAAAAGGGGGACTACACAGGTACGAGGAACTTCCTACAGGAGGTTCATGGGAAAGAGAAAATTTGGTAGGAAAGTCAGTAAACGAAATGATGGACTACGTAACAGCCGAATGCAAGGAGATAGAGAAAGTTTGTTCCCAAGGGCAACAGAAATAATAGGAAGACCAGAGGGGACCCCTTGGCTTACCCAAAGGTATAGGCAGGCAAATCTAAGTGCACTAGTGAATGGAAAAAGTGCAGATGATATAGGACCCAGGTAAGGAGGGAGGCCCAGCGACAGTACGAAAACGACATAGCAATCGAAAGTCAAATCTGACCCGAAGCTGTTGTATAGCCACATCAGGAGGAATAAACAGTCAGGGACCAGGTAATCAGGCTGAGGAAAGAAGTGAGGAGCTCAAAAGAAACAACCAGGAGCTAAACATGAGATTTAAAAGGAAATATTCACGGTGGAGATAGAAAGGACTCTGGGGAAATCAGAACAGAGGGGGACACCAACAAGGGATATACCAACAAGTGTTGCATGAAATAAAACACAACCGAGGAGGGGTGAAAAAACTGCTAAGTGACCTCGATACATCGAAGGCGGTGGGGAAACCCGGGCATTTTTTCGTGGTCCTTAGAGATAAGTAGAAATGCTGTGGGGCCACTAACAACAATTTTCAATGCATTCATTGAAACTTTGGTAACTACTAGAGGTATGGAAGAAAGCAAATGTAGTCCCCCTTTTTAAGAAAGGAGACAGACACGAAGCACTAAAAAATAGACCTTTGTCACAGACGTGTATAGTATGCAAAGTCATGGAGAAGAATATCAAAGGGAGTAGTGGGGCACCTAAAAAAGGAACATCTCACGAAAACAACCAAGGTTCGGGGAAGGGAAAACATTTCACA
>NC_069485.1:13792034-13958266 GCF_026875155.1 Cherax quadricarinatus
GGGATGTTGTTGTTTTTTTAACTGGGGCGCCCCCCCGTGTCCAATGTCCCCTCCATGGGATGGAAAAGGCTCGTGATAGGGGTTCTTGCAGTTCTTGATGAACACGGAGTTCCATGAGTCTGGCCCTGGGGCAGAGTGCATGGGCATGTCATTTATCGCCTGTTCGAAGTCATTTGGCGCCAGGATAACATCGGATAGGCTTGTGTTAACCAAATTCTGTTTCTCTCTCATAAAAAATTCATTTTGATCTTCGACTCTCAGTCTGGTTAGCGGCTTGCTAAAAACTTAGTCATATTGGGACTTGAGTAGTCACTCATTTCCTTGCTGTCATCTGTGTAGGACCCATCTTGTTTAAGTAGGGGCCCAATACTGGACGTTGTTCTCGACTTTCATTTGGCATAGGAGAAGAAATACTTTGGATTTCTTTCGATTTCATTTATGGCTTTTAGTTCTTCCCGCGATTCCTGACTCCTATAAGATTCTTTAGCTTAAGTTCGATGCTTGCTATTTCTCTGACCAGTGTCTTCCTACGCATTTTCAGATATATTGACCTCTTTTAGCCGCTCTGTTATTCTTTTCCGTCGCCTGTAAAGGGTGCGCCTGTCTCTTTCTATTTTACATCTACTCCTCCTTTTTCTTAGAGGAATAAGCCTTGTGCATACATCGAGTGCCACCAAGTTAATCTGTTCTAGGCATAAGTTGGGGTCTGTGTTGCTTAGTATATCTTCCCAGCTTATATCGGTTAGGACTTGGTTTACTTGGTCCCACTTTATGTTTTTGTTATTGAAGTTGAATTTGGTGAATGCTCCCTCGTGACTAATCTCATTATGTCGGTCTGGGGCTCCACGCATACATGTCTGAACCTCAATTATGTTGTGATCTGAGTATATTGCTTTTGATATGGTGACATTTCTTATCAGATCATCATTGTTAGTGAAGATGAGGTCTAGTGTATTCTCCAGTCTAGTAGGCTCTATTATTTGCTGGTTGAAATTGAATTTTGTGCAGAGATTTAAAAGCTCGTGTGAGTGTGAGTTTTCATCAGAGCTGCATCCTGGTGTTATTACTGCAACAATATTATTTGCTATATTCCTTCATTTTAGGTGCTTTAAGTTGAAATCCCCCAGGAGCAAGATGTTGGGTGCAGGAGCTGAAAGATTTTCCAGACAGCGGTCAATTTTTAACAGCTGTTCCTGGAATTGCTGGAATGTTGCATCCGGAGGCGTGTAGACCACCACAATAACTAGGTTTTGGTTCTCGACCTTTGCTGCTAAAACTTCCACTACATCATTTGAGGCATTAAGGAGTTCTGTGCAAACAAGTGACTCTGCAATGTGCAGACCAACAATCCCCCCCCTTTTTGCCTGTTCACTCTGTCACATCTGTATAGGTTGTAACTTGGGATCCATATTTCGTTGTCCAAGTGATCATTTATGTGGGTCTCAGTGAAAGCCGCGAACATTGCCTTTGCCTCTGCAAGCAGTCCACAGATGAAAGGTATTTTGTTGTTTGTTGCTGGCTTTAGACCCTATATATTTGCAAAGAAGAATGTCATCAGACTGGTGGTATTGTTGGTACTGGGGGGATTTTTATCCGGCATTAGTATCTGTATCTGTTGGTTTGGAGTGGAGGCCATCGACTGTGGTTCCACTCCAGGAATGACTGGATTTGGTGTACGATTTCTGCCATTTCCTGCCAGTTTTTTTTCCTTCCTGGCACTAAAAAACCTCTTCCTCTTGAGTGGCTGTGGCTACCCAGGTTTTCCCATGGCCTGGATGTTTTGTATCTTTTTGTCCCCTTTAGATGGTGTGCCTGGCAATTTAAGTTATAGCACAGTCTTTCCTGTACTGAAGAGGTACACATTTCAGGGTGAAAAAGCTTACAGGAAGGGAGTTTGCATTTTCCTGTTGTCATATGGGCACGGCATTTTCTAGGGTGGTCATAGTTGCACGTCCCCTCTGTTTTTCCAGATTTCCCATGTCTGCAGATACCAAGTGCATAGTATGTGCACAGGCTTGGTTTCCGTTTGCCTTGGGTTTCTGTGACTGTATTCCCTGTTGGTGCATATTTCCCTGTCTTATTCCTATCCTCCCTAGCACCAACAATGGAGCTCCCACCAGTTGTTTTTGGTAATATATCCTCATTATTGCTAGTGGAGTCCTCTTGTTTGCTATTTCCTGTGGTATTTCTAGTTTGCAATATTGGTTTTATCTTATCTTTGACTACACTTCTTTCCCCACTACGGCTCCTGTCCCCTATGAGGTCATTTATATGTATTCCTTCCTGCATATTGTGGCATGCAAAGAGTACGTAACCTTTATTTGGCGCATGTACACACCCTCATTTACAGGTTATCTCCCCCAACCAGCGAACCAGGTTGCTAAGAGTTGATGATGGGGCCCCGTCGTTCAACTAGTGACCAGGTTCTAGCCAATAAGAAGATGGTTTTGGCAATCGCAGAGGTTATGTGGGTACCGCTCTCCTGTCTGCCCTTGTCATTCCCATTCTAGAGCTGGTTGAAGCACGGTCTGCTATCTTGTGGCTTCTATTTCTGCTTTGCTTACCGTGGAGTGCACTATACTTATCACTGTACATAGTGTACATATTGCTGTTTTAAATTGGTGAAGGATAATATAAGTCTAAACTTTTTCTACTGTGTTTATTTGCTCCCATTACACCCAGGGTAACAGGCCATTTGGAATCCTGGGTTGTAATATGGGGGCCTGTCCGGGAGCTGAGCTGGACTTAGAGAAACGGTTGAGCTTAGGGTGAAGCTCGTAGCAGGAACATTGTGCAGCTTGCTGTCTGGCATTGCTTTACAAATTTTGCGTGTCAGTTGTTACTAGCCTGTTCGGTGTGGAGAATTTTGCAGTTAGCTTTGCTTGTATGCGTATTCTGCAATCGTACTGTGCATAGCTAAGCGTGTTCTGCAAATTAACATGTTACGTTGGGGTATTCTGCAATTGTACTGTGCATAGCGAATAACTTATGCCACCTAGATGAGTCAGACGTCTGGTGTCGGCATATACTTTGCATAACCTACCTAAATTGTCCCTACAGCATTGTTGGCAAATTGCTCGTTCCATTGGCATTACATACAAACGCACTCTCACAGCTGCGCAACTGCGTTCACTGATTGCTGACAAACTTATAGAAGAAGAGATGGCACATCAGACTCCTCCCTCTACGGGAGCTAGGGCAAAAGCTACTATGTTCTCGCAGGAGGAAGATGATACACCTACGGAGCAAAATGGTCAGTATAGTGCAGCTGGGTTGTCTCAGGGTGAATCAGCGTCGTTGGCACTTGAGCTGGCAAAAATCAATCTTGAGCAAACTAGGGAACAGAGAGCATTCGCAAGGGAAGAATTTGATAGGGAAAGAGAAAGGAGGCAGTTTTCGCATTCTGTAAATAATTTTAGTTTACAGAAAGCAGTACAGTTTGTTCCCCGCTTCAATGAGGCCGAACCAGAGCAATTTTTTCGAAAGCTTCGAAAATCAGGCTCGAGCCTTGAGGTGGCCGGAACAGCATTGGGCATCGTTGGTTCATACAGCATTATTGGGTAAGGCACAAGAATTCACGTCAGTATTAAATGACATTGAATTTTCTGATTATCAAGTAGTGAAGACCAGTGTTGGGAGCATATACGTGTATCCCAGCAAAATACCGCAAGAGTTTCAAATTGGGCAGATGACAGCTTGGTCAATCCCTAGTCGACTTTGTGAGACAGCAAACCAAAGCTTTTACCAGCTGGTATAAAGCAAGTGGTGTCTCTACCTTTGAGGAGCTGGTGCAGCTTATTCTGATTGATAACCTGCTGGAGTCTGTGGGACCAGAGGTTCGAGTCTTTCTGCAGGATCGTGACTTAACCACTGCATTGGAGGCAGCCAGGTTGGCTGATACCTTCGAAACTAACCGCTCCTTGTCCGAGCGGTCCCGTCTCTCTTTTCAACAGCCTGGCATCAGCAGAGATCGTCAACCTTGGAGAATGAAGTGCCAGCCGGAGGGAGAACGTCTACGTCAGCCAACCAAGTCACCTGGTGAGCCACGCTTCTCAACATATGGTCCACCTGCGGAGAGGCAAACTACTCAAGGTGCATCTCGACAACAGTATCCAGAGAGACAATAGCCAGAACGACACCATTTGCAACGTCAACAGGGAGTAAAGGGCAAGCCTGTCGTCTGCTTCAGGTGCAATAAAGTAGGTCACATCAGTTCCAACTGCCCCCATAAACCCCAACCCATTGGGAAAATCTCTAATATCCCTAGTAACATGTCCCCTAGAGAAGTAGAAAAAGGTATGGCCCCTTATTATTGCAAAAGTCTTATTTCCCTTCAGGAAAACTCAGAAACAACTAAGGTAAAGACCTTTAGAGATACTGGAGCATATTGCTCACTTGTAAGAGAGGGAATATTACCCCTTTCAGAGAATACTTCTTTGAATTCCTCTGTTTTATTGGAAGCATTTGGAGGAGCTATATATTCTGTTCCTTTGCATAAAATTTATGTACAGTGCAATATTACACTGGGTACTTGACTGTAGGCGTCTCAAAAGGATTCCCCATGAAAGATGCAGTGTTATTACTGGGTAATAACATTACTACTGTTAGTTCGTGTCCTGAACCTATAATGATTAATTCTTCTCCGGTGTTGGCCATAACTCGGGCAACATCCCAAGGGTTGTCTGGAGAGAACGTTGACCTATCCTTGGACGACTCCGATCTCGGAATAGCCACGTTGTTTTACGAGGCACACCGGCCGGAGCCTCGTAAATCAAGTGAACAGACCCCGATCAAGCCTTCCTATCCCATGTTGCAGGATTGCCAGATGTCTCTGTTTCCATGCCCGAGGGACTGTCCTTCCGGGAGGAACAACGAAAGGACCCTTCTTTAAAATTCGCTTTTGAGGCAGCCATGGGTAAATCCTCTTTGGGTCATCCGGTCAAGTATGAAGTTAAAAACAATTATTTGATCTGCACTGAGACTGGTAAGGAGATAGAGGGCCGGCAATTGTTTAACAGGTTAGTGGTTCCAACAAAGTATAGACCTCAAATATTAAATATAGCTCATAATACGTCATTAGGAGGTCACTTAAGAATTACAAAAACCTTGTATAGAATCACAAAAGAATTTTATTGGCCAAAATTAAAGAAAGATGTGAAGAATCATATTAGGTGTTGCCGAGAATGTCAGCAAGTTGGAAAACCTGGACATTCCATTAAACCTGCACCTTCCAACCTATACCTGCTGATGAGAACCTTTTGCAGATTTAATTATAGATTGTGTAGGTCCACTACCTAGGTCAAAATCTGGAAATCAGTATTTATTTACGATTATAGATAAAGTAACCAGATACCCTGAAGCAATTCCCATGCGTAGTATTAATACTAAAGCTATTCTCAAAGCTTTAACAAAATTCATTTCTTGTTTTGGCATTCCTAAAACTATTCAAAGTGATCAAGGTACTAACTTCACTGCCAAAGCATTTAGGGAAGTATTAACTAGGTTAGGGACAATCCACAACTTATCCACTGCCTATCATCCTCAGTCCCAAGGCGCCTTGGAAAGATTCCACCAGACATTAAAAACAATGATGAGAAGTTTTTGCATGCACTTCCTACAGACTGGGATGAATCACTACCTTTTGTGCTGTTCTCAGTACGAGAAACGGTGCAAGAGTCTACAGGTATAGTCCTTTTGAGCTGATCTTGGGCACAATGTACGAGGTCCTCTTCGGGGTGCTCAAAGAAGGATGGATGGGAAAAGACGTTAGTTCAACACTCTACAATCCGTCTTCAAGGTTGCAGGTGGCACGTCAGTTAGCCAAGGCAAACCCTAAAGACAGCCAAAGCAAGATGAAACAGAGGTATGACAGAAGTGCACAATTCCGCTCCTTCCATCCAGGAGACAAGGTGTTGGTGCAGGAACCTATACCGGGCCACACCTTGAAAGCTAGATTTACGGGACCTATGCAGATTGTAAGTAGATTATCTGATGTAAATTATGTGGTAGCTCCCATTGATAGACCTCAAAATCTAAAACTTACCACATTAATCAGTTAAAGTACTTCCATACACCCGATAAAGTCCCAGTAATGACTCTGTCCTCTACCTCTGAGGACAACTCTGACTCTTTGCACTCTATCTCTGAAATTAATATTAAACTTTCAAATTCTGTCCTCCTCAAGGATCCTAGCCCTTTAATGGGAGAGATTATCTGAAACGCAAGCAACAAATTTAACTGAGCTTCTACAGTCATATCCTAATATTTTTTCGGGTGTGCCGAAAAATGTACTTTAGGTTACCATGATGTAGATGTGGGAAAATTCTAAACCAATTAACTCTCCCCCTACAGAGCTAATCCTGAAAAGCAAAGGCTACTTCAGCAGGAAGTAGAATTTTTGTTAAAGCATGGTTTAGTGGAGGAGGAGTCTAGTCCATGGGCTTCACCGTGCATCCTTGTGAAGAAGGCTGATGGAGGGTTTCGTATGTGTACAGACTACCGTAAGGTGAACGAGGTCACAATTACAGATGCTTACCCTCTTCCTCGTCTGGATGACGTAATTGACTTTGTGGGTAAGGCGACTTTTGTGTCCAAATTAGATCTCCTTAAAGGCTACTATCAGGTACCTTTGACAGATAAGGCGAAGGAAATCTCTGCCTTCGTAATTCCAGGACATTATCAATACACAGTTACACCCTTCGGAATGAAAAATTCCCCCTCTTCATTCCAGAAACTTATCCATCAGGCTATTAAAGGACTTGAAGGCACGGCAGCGTACCTAGATGATATTGTTGTGGTGTCTGGGTACTTGGGATCAACACTACTTAGACTTAAGGCTCTGTTTGAGACCTATAAGAGTTCCCATTTAACAGTTAATTTATCTAAATCTTCCTTTGGCCAGGCCACTGTCACTTTTCTAGGCCATGAAGTAGGTAGTGGTAAAGTTGCACCTAAACTTGCTAAAGTTCTTTCTATTAAAGATTATCCAGTTCCTCATGATAGGAAATCTCTTCAACGTTTCTAGGGATGATAGGATTTTACAGAAGATTCAGTAAGAATTTCTCAGATATTGTAGCCCCTCTTACCTCTCTTACCAGTCAAAAAGTTCCCTTTAATTGGACCTCAGACTGTAACACTGCTTTTAATAAAGCAAAAAGACTATTGTGGGACTGCACCCATTCTCTTGTCTCCAGACTTCTCCAAACCTTTTTCATTACAGGGTTTATGCTTGTGAGTCTGGGGTTGGGCAGTACTATTACAAATCGGGAACAACGAGTTGCAGCCTGTAGCATACTTTTCAGCCAAGTTCCAGCCACATCAGAGGGCTTACTCTACCATTGAAAAAGAAGCCCTCGCGCTGGTACTGGCTTTGGAGCATTTCGATGTTTATGTGGGCCAGACATCGCAGGTGGTCACAGTCTACAGTGATCACAATCCTCTAGTATATCTCCAAGCCATGAAAACCACAACAACAAGGCTTATGCGCTGGATGCTAAGGCTGCAACCCTATAATCTGTCCATTAAATATATTGCTGGCAAAGAAAATATGTTGGCAGACTCTTTATCTAGAGTATAATATTTTATTTAGGTTAGGATGTTATTTGTGGTAACCCCTTTTCATGCTCTTTTTTTTTATCCCCTGGTGTGGGGTTTTTTTTTTAGTGAGGGGATGCGGGCTACCGTCCGCCTGTATCTTGGACCTATGCTAGCCTGTCTGACTGCTGTCTCACTCTAAGTTTAGGGTTTGGCTTTTGGTCACAAGAAAAGCTGAGCTCTATCTAAGAGTTGGATGTGGAGAGGAAAGGCGGTCCCATTATTTTGTGCCATGGCGCACGGTTACCACTGGGAGGTGGCAGCCTAATCCTGAGCCTTCTCGGGGTGGGGGCTGGCATGAAGAGTACGTAACCTTTTCGGCGCATGTACACACCCTCATTTACAGGCTATCTCCCCCAACCACGAACCAGGTTGCTAAGAGTTGATGATGGGGCCCCGTCGTTCAACTAGTGACCAGGTTCTAGCCAATAAGAAGATGGTTTTGGCAATCGCAGAGGTTATGTGGGTACCGCTCTCCTGTCTGCCCTTGTCATTCCCATTCTAGAGCTGGTTGAAGCACGGTCTGCTATCTTGTGGCTTCTATTTCTGCTTTGCTTACCGTGGAGTGCACTATACTTATCACTGTACATAGTGTACATATTGCTGTTATAAATTGGTGAAGGATAATATAAGTCTAAACTTTTTCTACTGTGTTTATTTGCTCCCATTACACCCGGGGTAACAGGCCATTTGGAATCCTGGGTTGTAATACATATAATTCCCGACTACCTGGACAAAATCTCCAGCTTCACCATTACTGTCTCCCAGGAGAGCACCTCCAGCTTCACCATTACTGTCTCCCAGGACAGCACCTCCAGCTTCACCATTACTGTCTCCCAGGACAGCACCTCCAGCTTCACCATTACTGTCTCCCAGGACAGCACCTCCAGCTTCACAATTACTGTCTCCCAGGACAGCACTATTGGCCCCACATTTACTGACTACCAGGACATCACCTCCAGCCTTACAGTTTCTGACTACATGGCCAGTATCAAGGGCAGTACCATTCAGCCCAGACTTTTTATGTTCCCATCTGTTGTAGAAAGCTTCCAGGTTTTCTATGAAAGCAGCTTTGATGTTATCCTCTTTTAATACCCTTGTGATTTTAGTCCACAGATTTATCTTATTTGGGCATACCCAAAAACACTTCCCGTTTTAATACTGACTTGTAGCTAGTTCTTGATATCTGCACAAGGGGCTGACACCAATTTCCACAAAAATGACAATTTAATCCATGTGGAAGCCCGTTTGTTTGATTACTGCAGACTACACAGAGCTTCATAATGATTTTAATGGTTTATTTACTGTAATTCTACTAGCAACCTCTTGAATACTCTGTTAATAACCTCCTTAAATGAAGCTCTAGCTATTTATATTCTATTTCTAACTGTACTTGTATATTGGACAGCTTATCGTGTACGTTCCTGATTTATATTTATTGTTTGTGTTTGATAAGGCGCCTACAGCCCCACCGTTTACAGTCTGCTTTATTGTTCAACGAATCCGTTTGTAACCAGTCAAGGGTTCGGACCATCAAGGGTTCGGACCATCAAGGGTTCGGACCAGTCGAGGGTTCGGACCAGTCTGATCTGGGCAGTGGGTCACTTATTTAAAACATACTGGTCGGTGATTTGGCTAACACATGAAGGATCTACTTGAAATTATCTACCCGAGTAATATGTGATTTGATTGATACAAAAGTATAACTTGCTTGTTGAAGAACCGGTGATTGCTGCAGCTCCTACAATGACGAACAGTCGAGCCTCAACCCTTGTTCATCAATCGCTCTATCTAGCTTTTTCTAGTTTTTTTTTCGTCTCCACCACAATAATGCTATATTATCACTATAGTTGACTGGTGGAAATTTTGGAGGAAGGACGCTTATTCTGTAGTAATAATTGCTTCTCGTTGTGTATATTGCGACCGCTGTAACTACAGGTTATATGAAATTCACAGTATTCGTCTGGTATTTCAAGAAAAAGAAACTAATGAAAGTCACTCCACTCCACTACTAAGTACCATTATAATACTGGTTAGTTGCTACTACAACACTGTATTTCTGCTTTCAACTGGTATCACTAGATTATATGCGAGTACACTAGCAGGCCAGGAAGATTATTAAAACAGCTGACCACTGTGGTAAGTTTCTGGCGACTTCTGGCACCTGCCTCTATAGGCTTATCACTTCATTTACAAATTCACATGTTTTCAAATGACACTTTAGCCTTTATCATCTATATACTAGGGAGCCACTGTAGTATACACTATACACTATGTATACACAATGTTATCAGGGAGACTTTCTTTCCTCTGACAAAGAAAAGTTCTATTATTATTATTTTGCACACGGAACACAGGCCTATGATTCCCCTCTGGCAGTAAACTCTGCTAGGTAGTGCACACTAATTCTCCTTTTTTGACTCAGTATATGTTTTCCGCCCAAGATTGGTTCCAGGCGCTAGAGGGATGTATCGTATAGGATTGATGACACAAATTAAAGTTCTAGCACGTAAGAGCGACCGTGTAAACACGAGAAAACCCGGAGCACAACGAGGCACGCTGACACGCTGACACGTACCCTTGTGTCTAGAAGCCCTAATAATTTCGTCCCAAAGAAGTCTCCCTCAATCGTGATCCAAGCCTGGAGGTCGGTATATTACACCTAGAATTAGTTTTTCTTGACCCTCTACAAACTCTACCCAAACAGTTTCGTCACTGCTCCATCTATTTTTATACCTGTTTTTTATGCAAAAATTTAAAATTTTTTTCTCGAACATATAATGCAACTCCCCCCCCCTTCCCATTACAATCTATCCACATTGAACCCAACGTAAATTCCCTGAAATTACACTCGGGCAGTCATATCCCGACTCTTTAAATCTTACCACGTTTCAGTTAATGCAATATCAAAGTTCCCAGCACATGCTAACCAAACGTAGTTCATTAATTTTATTTCTTGCACTTCGAATTTAGCATAAAATACCATCATAAGTTTTTTCTTCTGCACATTTTTCCTATTGATCTTTGATTTTACACAATTTCTGAAATTACCATTGCCCAAGTTACTCCATGACATTTTACTATTAAGGTTCTTAATATCAGAGCATAAGTCAATATATCCATACCCCATTATTTATCATTTCTAAATCCATACCTCTAACTAATCCTAGTTTAAAGTCCTAACAACCCCCCAACTGAGCTAGCAAGAAAACCCACACCTGCCCTTGATAAGTGAACCCCATCCTGGCATACATGTCATTTTCGGTCATAGAATTGTCCCATTGTCAATGAATGGTACTGCATTACCATACAGTGTTTATTTCCCGCCAACCAATTAATACCAATTGCTCTGGACAACCATTCATAACTAACACCTCTTCTTGGCAAAATGCCCCCATATAACAGGGCGCCCCCCCCTTTTTCCTAATGATGTCTATAGGGTGTCCGAACTTTCTAACAAATCCTCACTTCTACGCTTGCCTACATCATTGCCTCCAGCACTGAGGCAAATAATAGGATTTATCCCATTACCGTTCATGATGTTGTCAAGCCGGCTAACAATGCCCTCCATCCCAGCCCCAGGAAAGCAAACCCTCTGTTCTCCTACTCCTGTCCTTCAAGCAGAATGTCCTATCCATGTATCTAACCTGGCTATCCCCAACAACAAAAATATTCTTACCTTCCTTGTTGTTTGTTTTTTCATGACGGTCCCAGCAGCCGACTCACATTCGTCGGGTAGCACCGAGAATGCGTTGGGTTTCCACAAGAGTTTTTCCCCAGCAGTCTCTTTCTTCTTATTCGTTTCTGGCTTTCCATTCGTCTTCTTGATCGCAACTTCGTCGTCCCTGCTGTCCAGCCACTGACCACGATCCCTTCTTGACCTGAGGGCTCGAAACAGGAGGACTACTACGAATCCTCTTGTTTCCTCGGTCAATCGCCGTATCTCCATCTTCGCTACCCTCAATTTTTTTCCTTAAGCTGCTGGTAAAGTTTTCTCGACGAAGGGGATCTTGGTTCAGTCCACGGGAGCACACAAGACACTTCTTCCAAAAGAGTTAAGTACAGGTCACCACTGAGTTAAGTACAGGTCACCACTGAGTTAAGTACAGGTCACCACTGAGTTAAGTACAGGTCACCACTGAGTTAAGTACAGGTCACCACTGAGTTAAGTACAGGTCACCACTAATGAATCAAAGACTAATCCAAAGGGGTTCTTTCAAGTGTATAGGACGAAGGTGAAGGAAAAAGTAGGACCTCTGAAAACTGGGAATGGACAGCTGACGGATAACGAACTGGAAATGTGTTCCTTATTTAATGACTATTTTTTGTCAGTTTTTACACAGGAAGATGTAAATGAGATTCCAGTAATTAACAATTATTTAGTTCCTGATGAATTTAAATTAACTAATATTACTGTCACGAGGGATATGGTTATTAAACAGACAGACAAACTGAAGCAAAATAAGTCCCTGGGACCCGATGAGTTGTTTTCCAGGGCTCTTAAGGAATGCAAGATGGAGCTTAGTCAGCCATTAACGACTGTGTTTAATGCGTCCATCCTTACCGGTGTTGTGCCAGAGATGTGGAAGATGGCTAATGTGGTTCCTAAATTCAAATCAGGGGATAAGTCCACTCCTTCAAATTACCGTCCAATAAGCCTGACATCTATAGTGGGCAAGTTATTAGAATCAATTATAGCTGACATTATTAGAAGTCACCTTGAAGAGCATAACTTGATAAATGAATCTCAGCATGAATTCACGAGAGGTCGTTCCTGCCTGACAAATTTACTGACGTTCTTCAATAGAACATTTGAGGCAGTTGACAGTGATAAAGAATATGATATTGTTTATTTGGATTTTAGTAAAGCCTTCGATAGAGTACCTCACAAGAGACTCTTAAGAAAAGTGGCAGCTCATGGTATAGGAGGTAAAGTTCTAGCATGGATAGAGGCATGGCTTACCAATAGAAAGCAGAGAGTTACCATTAATGACGTGAAATCTGAATGGGGATTAGTTACTAGTGGCGTTCCACAAGGATCAGTTTTAGGCCCTCTCTTGTTCATAATTTACATAATTTCAAATATTGAAAAAAACGATATATACGTTTGGACCGTTTTAAAAAGAGATTGGACAAATATATGAGTGGGAGGGGCTGGTTTGATTTGGTGTCATTGGGTATGGAAGTTATTTATTGGGTAGCTTTAGGTAGAGGTCACTTTGATAAGGACCTACCTTGCATGGGCCAGTAGGTCTTCTGCAGTGTTTCTCTCCATTCTTATGTTCTTATTTCGGTGTTGTACACAGGCGTTGTTCAAGTTATTGTTCCTACATGCGTAAACATAAGAGCATAAGAACATAAGAAAGAAGAAACACTGCAACAGGCCTACTGACCCATGCGGAGCAGGTCCATGTCCCCCCGGATTAGACCAATGACCCACCCCCCAGATTATCCCAATGAGCCACCCAGTCTGTCATCCCCACTCAAGGATGGAGCACTGCATCAGACCCAGCAGCACAAGCTAGTCAGGTCCAACTCACATCCACCCACACCCACTCATGTATTTATCTAACCTATTTTTAAAACTACACAACGTTGCAGCCTCAATAACTGTACTCGGGAGGCTTGTTCCGCTCATCACAACTCTATTACCAAACCAGTACTTTCCTATATCCTTCCTGAATCTGATTTTTTCCAACTTGAAACCATTGCTGCGAGTCCTGTCTTGGCTGGAAATTTTCAGCACACTATTTTACATCCCCTTTATTATTCCTGTTTTCCATTATACACCTCGATCATATCCCCCCTAATTCTACGCCTTTCGAGTGAGTGCAGATTCAGGGCCTTCAGTCTATCCTCATAGGAATGATTTCTGATACATGGATCATCTTTGTCATCCTCCTTTGTACATTTTCCAGAGCATTTATATCCATTCTGTATACGGTGACCAGAACTGGCAGCATAGTCTAAATGAGGCCTAACCAAGGTTATATAGAGTTGAAGAGCAACCTGAGGACTTCTATTATTTATACTTCTAGATATGAAGCCAAGAATTCTGTAGCTTTATTGCGAATCACTTAATGCACTGTTGTCTTGTTTTAGGATTACTGCTAACCAGAACTCCTAAATCTTTTCGCAATCGGTAGTTATTATTAAAGTACTTGGTACATTATTTAGTTTATATGTGTCATGGTTATTTAACTGCCAACATTAGACTTTGCATTTGTCAATATTAAACTCGTATCTGCACTTCTCGACCATTGCGTCAGTCTATTTCAAATCATCCTGGAGTGCTCTAATGTCCTCATTAGAAAGAATTGGACGGCCTATTTTGGTGTATAAGCAGATTGCTTATGTCGCTATTTATTCCTATCTAATGTCGTTTTATGTAAATTGTGGAATGAACAACAACGGGCCCAACCACTGACCCCTGAGGAACACCACTTGTGATATGCCCCCCATTCTGGATTTCTCCCCCATTTATGCAAACTATTGCTGTCTATTTGTCAGCCATGCATCTACCCAGGAAAAAATTTTCCTCCTATTCCGTGTGCCTAAGTTTCCTCAATAGCCTCTGGTGTGGAACTCTATCGAGACAAAGCCTTACTGAAGTCCATGTACACAATATCATATTCATTTCACATGATCTACCTCCTCAAACAACTTAGTGAAAAAGTTAGTAAATTCGCTAAGACAGGAACGGCCCCTTTGTTAAAACGTGTGAGAATCATTAAATCAATCTGTGCATGTCAAGATGGCTACGATAATTGCTTCGGCAATTATTGATTCATAAATTTTCCCACTATGGAGAGGTAATAAGGCTTATTGGCTCTATAGTTCGAAGCCAATTACCTTGTGTCACCTGCTTGAAAATAGGTATTACATTTGCCATTTTTCACTTATCAGGCACTATTGCAGTTTGAAGTGATTCGGATGTTAAAAAGAGTAGCCAAAGGTGTGCTAAGTTCCTCTTTACATTCCCTTTAACACCTTGCAAACAGTTCATCAGGACCTGGGGGATTTGCTAGGTTTTAGTTTCTCTATTTGTCTGAGGACCATGTCATAGTTACCGCAATTGTGCATAGTTTTTATCATCCTGTTTCTACGTGAATCTATTATTTCAGGAATATCGCTAGTATTTCTCTGGGTGAAACTGAGGGAAGTCGGTACTCTTTTTGAATTTAACAATATCCTTATCACTGTCAGTGATCTGTCCAGAGTTACTCTAAAGTGGGCACAAAATCTTGGCCCTAATCATACTTATGTATGCCTGAAAGAACCCTTTTGGGTAGTCTTTGAATCCCTTGGACCTTAGCCTCTTATCTCTTTTTGCTTCTTCTTTCCTTTCTTTATTTCTCTCTTTAATTGAATATATTGATTTCTTAAACTGCCCATCACCTCTTTGATTACGTACCTATATATGCTCTTCTTTTAAACCAATGTAGATGTTTTAATCTATTGTTCATTCTTTGGGATCATTTCTTGTTAGATATAATTTCCTACTGGAACAAAAGTTGTCTGGGCAGCTAGAACTATGCTCTGAAATGTGTTCATTGGGGCGAGTGTGAGGTTTCTTGTTGTTTCACCTACATTAAATATTGTCGCAGGCCTCCACGGGTATAGGGTAAAACCCCTGCGTTGACTGTGTTCGTGGTGCTTGGATTTTGTTCTGGTTTTAGATCCTTTATTGAAGTGCTGGAAGCAATGGAGACTCTTCGTGTTAGCTTGCTAAAAGTACTTTAGAAATTCAGTGCATGGCTGTTGGGAAGAAGAATTATAACTTTGTTAGAAGTTGTGTGGTGCATGGAGGAATTTTATGATCTTGAAGAGCTCTTTTCTTGCAGTCTTTGATGAAAAAAGGAAGGAAAATGTAAATCAGTGAAGGTTTGGTGAATGTTGTACATTCCTCTTTGCGAGGAAAAGCCCTTCAACAGATAGGAAAGGTAGCGAAGTATTGGTGACGATAGTTTGATATGCCCAGTGTTGTTAAGGTGGGGTAGTCTAGCTCCCGCTATCCCCCCCTTTATTTCCCCCACCGGAAAGGTGACGTGTGGGGCTGGACCAAACAGTATCACTTGACTCCACGCTCCCAGCACAACTGTAAGTAAAAGCCTGTGCTCTATTCTAGTGGATATATTGCATTGAAAGGTTCACTTTTGAACCAATAATAAACTTTGTCCTTTCAGCCTGATTTTCCATGTTATGCTTTTAGATAAATCACCATTTTCTTTTAAATATTTTACTTATGGAGAGTGATTTCTTAAGCATGTAGGTAACCTTTGTCTCTTTCTAGCTTGGAATAGTCAGCTCGGGTTCATACTGGCAACTAAAGAAACAATGTTGAAGAGACGCAACTTTACCCTAAGATTCTGAGATGTCACCATTTTATCTGCAAACCTAAGTGTAGTCATAACCCCAGGCAACTACCTCTCATCTTTGCAGTGGTGAAAGGACCTGCGTTTCTATTCATATTGACGGACTATTCCAAGGCTAGTGACGTGTGAAGAAATAGTCATTGGGTTGTCACTCAAAATCTGTGACCCCCCATCATCAGCAATGGCTACAATTTCTACAACATGCAGTGTCAACAACATCTGACACCCCAGTCTAACTGTATATATTAGCGTTGAATTCAGATATTATTTTTATATTTCATTTTTCATTTCTCTTTCAAGTAGGACAAAAATTCATATTTATTTTTTTTATATTTTCATTTCTAAATAATGAAGTGTTTATATTTGACTGTTATTATTCTTTTTCTAATCATTAATTTTCCTGAGGAGGAGCCAGCCTTGATAATACTTACTGAAGTTGTTACAGGGCTGAGTAAGCCTTCACACTCGTCAAGAAACTCAGGACTACAAATTCGGTATGCTTTCAGAAAAATTCCGATGATGATGCCTCTTTTGGTCCTAGTATCTTGACTGGAATAGAAGTGTGTGAGATCATTTTTATTTGTAGGTTTCCGATAAACTTGAAATCTTAGGTTGTTGTCTACTTTGTGGATAAGGACGTCTAGGAAAGGTAGCTTGTCACTGGACTCTTCTTCTAGTGTAAACTGGATCGCCGGTTCAACTGCGTTCAGCCTTGCCTGAAGATTCCATACATCAAAACGTTTGGGAGTTATTACAAAGACGTCATCCACGTAACGTAACCAAGTGACGCTTGAAGGGATGATGTTGGCAAAGTGTTCGGACTCTATTGTATGCACCTTGGCCTGTTGCTGTATACCAGGTTGGGTAGCCGGGATCTGCTGGTGAGGTGCCAGTTGAGCTTGCAAAGTGGCTGTGCCGGGTAAGGAGTGCCTGCGTTGTCTTGCTATGGCCGTTGGGGGGCTCGCTTAGTGCCGCCTGCTGATCGCGTTGACCAGATGTACCCCGTTGACGCCTCCTGTTTCTCTTGTTTCTGTTTCTTCGTTGAGCTAGGGGTGCAGGAGGTTCCTGAACCATTGAATGTATATCTTGGTTGAGGCTTCGAGGGGGTTGGGAATTCCTGGGCATTGAGTTGGGTTAGCTGATGAGAGATCTGCGGTGTGACAGGGCTCTCTGCACCCATCGTCTGCTGAGAGTGATGATCCGTCGTAGCCTCTCGGGGCATCGAGGATTCCAGGCATGGTGTTTCTGCCTGCAGTTTGGGCATTGTGGTGTGAGGGTGGCGTTGTATTTTTCAGCTTGGTGATGCATTCCTCAGTAGGGTGGCGCTGGTTGCAGACCACCGCAGATTACTTGCTTGGACAGGGAGAGCACCAGGTGTCCATAATGCTGACACTTGAAACAGGCGAACTGGTTCTTGCCGTGAAGGTCCTGACATCGCACAGAGGGCCAAGAGAGGTGGCTTATATACTGCAGTCAGATGAGTCGAAGCAGAGGAGGCGGGATCACAGTTGGGACCTGCACTAGTGTAAGTAAGGTCGTCGTCCTAAGATTGGGACCAAGCGTAGAGGAAGTGTGCAAGAAAGGTATAAAATACCGACAATATGAAAGTTAGACACATGTGCAACTTCCTGGATATCTTTATTGTAGACGTTTGGCCATCCATGGGTTTATCAATACAGATTCTAGGGAACTTAATAGAAGACAGTAGACTTTATGCAAAAGATGATGTAATCAGTCCCTAGCTTGGAGTTAGTGTTCACAGCATCCTGGTGGAGGAGAATCTGGAGCAAAGGCAAGAAGGACTGGCGGTTTTATAGGCGTCAGTGGATAGGGACGTGTAGCCAGACGAGGGTATAGTCACTGATAGGCGGGATTCCCCAGATGGGTAGGACCTTACAAAGGGATGGGTTAGTTGTAGCAGCCGTGAAGAAGGTCTGTAGATGTCCCTGAACAACACTGCAACATCATGGAACTTGGTCAGTGGACATCTACAAGATCTTCTTCAACGGTTGTACAAACTAACCCTCCCTTTGGGTAGGACATATTCATGGGGAATTCGCCTACCATTGACTATGCCCCCTGTCTGCTATTACGTCCTTATCCAATGGACGCCAATATCAGCCGCTGGCTGAATCTGATACTGGAAGGCGCCCCTCAGTGAGGACAGTAGACCAAACTTGAGGACACGACATGGACTACTGGACCTCTCTCCTTGACGAAGACATTCGCAGACCACAAACCATCACAAACTTTTCTACTCCTTGCATGATCCTGCTCCTAACCCTACTTACAAATAACCTTGGATCCGCTGACAGGTACCTTCTAAGACAGGTTACCATTCTCTGACCCAACGTTCGCCCTTATTTTTGGATTAGGGAATGGCTCAGTTCTACCACACCTTCTAGTCTAAAACTTCGCCTGTCCCTTTCCTCCCCATTCACCCCACCGGAGTCCTAACAGAAGAACCTGAATTTCTCTTCTCAATATCTGTCCCACGATCGCCTTCGCTGCTGGGTTAAGCCCTGGCTCTATTTCTACGACTAAGAACACTCCTCTCCAGCGCTATTCTTCGTCTGTCTCGTCTTCCCCACTCGTCCCATTTGGGATCTTACCTGAACTTGTTCGTTCGTTCGTTCGTTGCCTTTGCTCCAGATTCTCCTCCACCACGATGCTGTGAACACTAACTCCAAGGCTGAGGGAATGATTACCTCATCTTTTGTAAATAGTTCTACTGTCTTCTATTATGTCCTAGAATCTGTATTGATAAAGCCACTGGATGGCGAAACGTCTACAATAAAAATACCCAGATGTTGCACATGTGTCTTAACTTTCACAACGGTTGAAGTCTTTGTACCAAGATCCCTTGATGTTGCAGTGTCTGACAGATGAGATGAATGGTTTTGGAAACCGACAACTTGAAGAACTGAGACACTTATACAAGACTGATGGGCTGAACACATCGATTCCAGGCTGAGGGGCTGATTACCTCAAACTCCTCCTCTCCTTACACCTGCTTTGTACTGGACTGATGAAGCCACTGTGTGGCGAAACGTTTCCTGAATAAAGATTCTTATATGTTGCATAATTGTCTCAATCTTCAACTTGTCGGTTTTTCAAATCATTCATCACATGGGAATCTTTACTGAAGAAACGTTTCACCACACAGTGGCTTCGTCAGTCCAGTACAAAGTACAAATGGGAGAGGAGGAGTTTGAGGTAATCAGTCCCTCAACCTGGAATCGATGTGTTCAGTCCATCACTCTTGTAGGATGTACAGCATAAGGCCAGAGAGGTGGCTTATATACTGCAGTCAGATGAGTCGAAGCAGGAGGTGGAATCACAGTGGGACCTGCCACTAGTGTAAGTAGGTCGTCGTCCTAAGGTTGGCTTATATACTGCAGTGTGAGGGAAAAGTTCAATAGATAGGAGTAGCAATATAGTAACAATAGTTTCATTACCGGCTACTAGTTAAGGTTTTTTTTTTTTTTTTTTTTTTTTTTTTTATATATTTTATTTAAAACATGACATTACAAAATATAATATGTAAAACTCATTTAAGTCGATAATTAACACAATCCTCCCTAATCTAATATTCACACCACACTTACAACTCCGTGTGGGTAAACCCCCCCCCTCCTGCTCCTCATCCTATCATTAACCATACCTGTTGGAGCTACCCAAACAGAATTACCTGATATGAACAAACTTTTATATACACATCCTCGAAATTGGACTTAATAATCGACTACAGACCATACAATGCATTGCCACTGAACATTTTATACAGACAATTAACCCCCCCCTCCGTGGTTATCCAACCACCCCACTATTTACAACCTACATACTATAAACAATTAATGTTGCCTAATCGAAAGTCACACAGCATGATCCAATACATTAATTTATGTAATTGACCTAATGGTTCAGTTACATAACAATATTGTATTACATAACAATGTGGTGATATAGAAAAGTCCACAAAGACATACAAAATTACTACAAAGCCATAAGAATAAACTTAGTCTCAAAATCCAACACATGTAAGCCTTTACAACATTTAAACATGCATTCAGTGTTTAAAATCAATAACAGCTTAAACTATGACATTCAAGCTTATACAGCTTATATGGACATTACATAGTTCTACTGACAATAGTACAAAACAACAAAATATAACCATGACATATAGGTAACACAAAGACTGTGCTAGCACGCACCTAACCACAAAAACCTATAACACCACTGTTGACAACTTTATGATCACTATCTGGAGTGCATTAAAACCTCTTTACTCTCAAAAAAACTGAATTGCCAGAACACCAGTGACGAACAATTATGCACAGACATTAATACAAACATATCACATCATATCTCTGGCACCGTGCATGATCACAGCATCAACACTATGCAGTGCAAGGACCTAGAAAACAAAGTTGGAGCAAAATACGTGCAATTATTATTAGCAAATCCCCAAAAACATGTCAATACCGTAAATCAATTACCACACACAATATGTATAATAAGTAATAAGTCCATTCACACACCAAAAAAACTGGCCGCTCCACAGGTGCAAGCACCCGTGGTCCACATATTATTCCTCATGCTCACTCATTCAACACTATCGCAAAACTTTTGTATCCATTACCAGGGAGGCAACCTGTTTTCACCCTGACTTACCTACCCAGCAACACGTTCCAATCATCCCTCCCCCTCCCTCGTATATTACAAGTCTAATAAAAACTGTAACGTAAGTTGCCTATATCCCTCTAGAAAAATCCTTCGCCCACCTCCTCCCATAAAATTTCCTTATTTCTACATACCGTTTTTAGCAACGTTAACGCTAACCCTCCTCTTCACCCCTCAGTAACCTGTTTGCCCCACAATCCCCACACTATATAGATATAATCTGCCATAATGTACCCCACAGCTCTGATTACACTTTCCTCCCATCCCCCCACGTCGAGATTAATGCTCTCAATCATACAGAAATACCATTACCTCCTATCCTATTTATCACCCTATTTAACCACCCCTTGAAATCCTCAGTCCATCACAAAAATATAACTACATGGAAAAGCCGACTCCTCCCACCACATATCCACACTTCCCCCCCGTCAACGACTGTCTATCCCGTAAGAAAACACACCGAGTTAAAATGCCATGCAGGAGAAAACGATACATTTACATCCCGAACTCGGGGAGGTTGCAACCTCATCTACTCAACCTATTCATATTTCCCCATGCATTACCATTTTTGGGGAGAAAATTCCCTCTACGGCGCTACAACCTCCGGCTAACAATCTACACAACCTACCTATTTTAACCTTTGCTGCTCTCGATCCCACGCCAGTGAGGCCCTCAAACACGTTTCACACTCATGCACTCAACTTCCTGTATACATCCGTTGCAATCTGTTATTGGGATCCTGGCACAAACCCCCCCACCACACCTTTCCCTCATTACCTCCCTTTTAATGAAGACACATTTGACCCTTCCGCTTTAAGTCCATCATCAGCCCCCCCCCTTACTTACAGGTAACATTACCCATCCCTCTTAATCCATCACAGCATCGAACCCACAAGAATTTAAAACCTTCCTAACGTTTGTTCGTTATTCCGGCCCACAGTTTAATGGGAACACGGCTGCCACGTGCCATACTTATGCTTATACCGTAAGATATTAAAAACTATGGCACGCTGCAAGGCGTCAAATGTAAGGTCGCAATGCACCCAAGCGTCCTGAATCCTTTCTACCATCCTAAGCGAGTTTTCATGCGTGCCACAGGTAGATCGTCTGCAAAATAAGACCGACAGATTTTTTTTTAACGAGATGCACCTGCTCCTCACAACTGCACTACCCCAATCAACCCTACCCGCCCAAGCTCTAACCCCATGACCATGGATTTATCTGAATTTACCCTCATACCAGTTGCCCTGCGAACATTTGTACTCCCCGTCTAATGTGTCCATTGACATCCCTCCGTCAGAACAGTTGTATCATACACATGACCAATTAAAACTGGCCAAACCTCGCAACTCCACACCTGGTCCCTTACGTTGACACCTACGTGCTCCATCAATCTTAAAAAGGGGTCCTGTACGCACGGCAAACAATAATTGTGACATAGGACACCCCATGCCTAGTCCCCTACCCATTACAATCTTCCCACCCAATCGACCATTATCTGTACCCTCGCCATTGACCTCAATACAACGCCTCAACCCAGCCCACTATTTATTCCCCCAGAACCCCTGACCCCTGAGGATTGATGGCTTTCAATGCTTTTCCGATCACTCTATCGTATGCCCTTGCCAATCGAGCGCCACCAACCTCCCTCCCTCCCCCCCCCTTTTGCCTCCACGAATCCCTAAGTAAACATGCCCTCCACCATGGACCTCCCCTGCAAACCAAAAACTGAGTTTTTGATACGACCCGCCCTACCACACACTTGACCGATTCCCAAAATCATTTGCAAAAATTTATAATCTGCGCATAACAACGAGATCGCCCGGTAATCCCGAAGCGTATTGGTGCCCCTTACCCTTCGAGTACCAATACAACGCAGCCGTTGCCTGCTTCCTCCACCCAGCTCACCTATCTCATTCATGCTATTTAATAACCTAACCAGAAAAATTTTTTATTACCTCAATAATTCCCAATGCTGCTGATAAAACTCTGCCTGGGAAGTCCATAATTCCCGGTGCTTTGCCCTTTCGCATTCCACTTAAAGCCTCCATATTTCCCCTCAGTTATTTCCCCACCCATTGCTTCCCTATCACTGTTACGCATCTGACATACCACAATCCCACACACCCTGTTTCTAAAACCCATCCTCTACCCCTTCTCGCTTGCCATATTCTCATACACTTGTCAGCAAACGCCCCCATTCCTTCGTTAGCTTGTATGTCCTGCCCCTCCTGTACCCTCCTATCGATTCAAGAACCTCAACCATGGAATAGTCATTGCCTGCTGTCTTTGTTCTGCCTACCAATACGCACGATGAAGGTCTATTCGCCCCCATAACACCTCTTCCACCCCCGCCTGTACCCTCACTCGCTTGGAACCTTCATCCTGTACCCTCACGCAGCCTCCCTTTAATTGCCATAATTTCGTCCATTGGATAAGTGCCCGCCACCGCCCCCCTCGCATAACAAACCCCCCGTAATCTATCTCCAAATAGTTAGCAAAAGCCCATTTTTTAAAGAATTGATAAGTTTCCCTTCCTTTACGTAATATTGCTTAATACGTTCTTCTAGCCACACCATCCACCACATCACCACATTCCTCTACCCCTTTTATCTCTGCACGTAACCCCGCCACAGCGTTGCAAATCCCTCTATTCCCTCCTCATCACTAAACACACTTGTAATTTAATTTCCAATATCCCTAGATATACCTGCTAGTGACTCCCCACCCTCTGCTCTACCGCCGATGATCCGGAATAAGCTACTTCTATTGTACGGAAAAAATGATCAACCCCAACCCTTGAGATATATACAGCCTATCCAACCTAGCAGCGGCTAACCCCGTCTTACAAAAGTGTGCTCTACCTCCCACGCCCCTCCTCCAACGCATCCCGCAAATGAATATCCTCAAAAGATCTCGCAAGGCGCCGACACGTGCCCCGCCCCTTTTGGTTCCACGTCAGCCCTCCTAATAAACGCAGTTCCAGTCGCCACCAACGACGGCCACATGCAGGTAAACCACGGTAAAGAAGAAAATAGTTCTTCACATACAAATCCTTTTTTACCTCAAATCATTTTCCGTGGTTGCATACACACATACAAAAGATACCCGCTGTCCCATCCACCACCCATCCTACGCGCAATACTTCTTCCCCCTCCCCCCCCTCATTCTTAGCACACAAGGGCTTGCCTCCCTGTCAATATACCAACACACCTTTCATCAGGACGTGCAGGATGGCAGAGTCATGACCTGAAACACCTCCACCTCGAGCACTCTTCCCTCCTTGAAATTGTGTTTTGCTAGGAACACTACATCCACCCTGTATTTATACAGGAAACATTCGAAACCATTTCCTTCTTCACACTATTACCACAGTCCATTACGTTCACTGTCATACACCTAAGGCCTTCTTTATAGTTTCCAGTCCCTTCCTCCTCTCTACATTCCATCCCAGGGGCCTCCTGCCCCAGAGCCAGCACAAAAAGGGGCTTCAACACCATCAACCCTCCCCCCCTTTTTTGCGATTCCTCATATCGTGCTGCTTCGGGGACGTTGCTCTTCATTCCTCCAGACCTCGCGCGGCGTCAGGACATCCATCTGAGTCTGACGCCGCGCTCTCTTCCTCGTGATGCCCTCCACATCCATGTTAATCTTCAGAGGTTCCCTCACGATGAACTTACCTCCACCACGCCCCGTTTCCACAGCAACACTGCGGACAACTCTACTCTGACTAGTTGGCCCGTCAACCCTGCTATGTATTTTATCCTTACATTCTTCTACAGGCACCGCCGTGTCTCTCACCAGCTCAGGAACAACATCATCTGCCGGCGGACAATGTTTAACATTCTGAAGCTCTTCCTCTATGCCTGCACCTCCTCAGCACTTGCCTTCTGTACTTTTCCTTTGTTGTAGTAAAGATCCTTTTACATCACAGGTTACCTCACAACTGCCATCTCCTCTTTTGGAATCTCCACCTCTTACACTTCCACAAGCGCCCCAGGCCCTTGCTTGCGCACTGGGCTCCTCAAACAGCTATCACGCTGGGTAATGGTTGCTTCAACCTGTTTGCGCTTGGCGCCCTCCTCATGTGCTTCACGCACTCTGCCGCCATATGGTCGTACGCCCACATATTCTGGCACGTTACGTCTATGTCCGGGCCATACGATAACCATAACTTGCGTCCTGAAGTCCTCCAACACGACGTAAGACGCGTATGGGATGTCTCAGAGTCATCTTCACGGGAATAGGTACCCTCCGGAAGTCCCATGTAAGCACGGCTGTCCACTTGCCCTTTTGTGCCAGTTTGTACGAGTTCATATGTCTCAAAAACACTCTTATGTCAGCCCATCTGCCTCAAAATGGGACATTACGTATCTTAACCCACGTAAAGTGGCGAGTACGTCGATCAAACGCACCTTCACAGTGGAGTAGCGTCAAGACTCACGTCTTGGAACCTCGTCACCAAAGACTCATACACGGTCGTGGAATCAGTTTGACCGAAGATTCTATAAGCCCCAATTCAGGGCTAACACCATACACTCATCGTCCTGGATTCCATAGGTCTCCCTATGAGTGTTGGGAGTAGACTTGCACTGAAGAGGGTGAAATCGCCCCCGAAGCTGCTCAATACCAATGGTATTTACGCGCCTCCTCACACTCAGCGCCATGTTGATACAAGGTAGGCTCGCTCTGAACAGCGCGAGGGGTGCAGCGGCACACCTCATCGACCGTGTCAGGCAGCGATGTTTAACTAGTTAAGGTGGGTAAGTCACGCTCCGTTTTTTCCCGCCTTTTCTCCCCCACCCTTAAAGTGATAGTTGATTGCCGGTCTGCTTGTTAACGTTGGGTCAGTCTAGCTCCGGCTATCCCTTCCCCTCCCTCTTCCACCCTCCCCCCCCTCGAAAGGTGGACGATGTGGGGCTCTGGTTCAAACAGTAAATGACTCGACTCACAGCTCCCAAACATACTCTTGGATGGGACAGTGGGGGGTCACCTGTCAATCAACGAGAAGAACAGGAGAAGGACTAACGTCCCAGAGATTCCCATTTGCATTTAAGTACCGGTGCACCTTGTATGAAATTGCAGGACGTACCCCCACATCATTGCAGCGTTAAAGAACTGCTTTTCCTGTCATCGAGGATACTACTCACGGCGTTATTGTGAAGATAGACAGTGGTGGTCACCAAACCTGCGACCCCCCCTCCATCATCAGCAACGGTCTACGATTTCAACACAAAGTTGTCACCAACACAGACCACCCTTGAAATACCTAGAAACTTTTAAGGGAACCAACAGTCGCCTCTTGAGGTGGACATTGGCACTCCAGGCTTTTAAGTTCCATATTGTGTATATCAATGGTTCATCCAATTATTTCTCTGACTGGTTAAGTCGTGACAGTCAGTAGAAGATTTGTTGCCTTACACGACTTCCACATGTTAGAACTTTTTCCTCGCCTATTCTTCTTATACTCCTTGACTATAAGTCTTGGCATGGGGGAGTGTGAGGGAAAAGTTCAATAGATAGGTGTAGAGGGAATATATATAGTATCTTTTTTATATTTTATTTAAAACATGACATTACAAAAATATAATATGTAAAACTCATTTAAGTCTATAAATTAACACAATCCTCCCTACAGCTAATATTACACACCACACTTACAACTCCGTGTGGGTACACCCACCCCCTCCATGCTCCCTCATCCTATCACTTAACACAAACCTGTTGGAGCTACTCAACAGAATTACATGATATGAACAACACTTTTATATACACATCCCTCGAAATGGTGCTTAATAATCGACTACAAACCATGCAATGCATTGCACTGAACATATTATACAGATATATTACCCCCCCCCCCGTGGTTATCCAACCACCCCACTATTTACAACCTAACATACTATAAACAATGAATGTTTCCTAATCTAAAGTCACACAGCAATGATCAAAACATTAATTTATGTAATTGTCCTAATGGTTCAGTTACATAACAATATGTATTACACAACAATGGTGATATAGAAAAGTCACAAAGACATACAAAATTACTACAAAACCATAAGAATAAACTTAGTCTCAAAATCCAACACATGTAAGCCTCTACACATTTAAACATGCAATTCCAGTGTTAAAACAATAACACAGCTTCAACTATGATATTCAAGCTCTATACAGCTTATATGGACATTACATAGTGCTATTGACAACAGTACAATACAACATAAAATATAACCATGACATAAGTAACACATAAAGACTGTGCCTAGCACGCACCTAACCACGAAAACCTATAACACCACTGTTGCCCAACTTTATTTACGCTATCTGACGTGCATTAACCTCTTTACTCTCAAAACAAAACTGAAAATTGCAGAACACCAGTGACGAACAATAATGCACAGACATTAATACAAACATATCACAGCATATCTCTGGACACCGTGCATGATCACAGCATCAACACTATGCAGTGCAAGGCACCTAGAAAACAAGTTGGAGCAAATACATTCAATTATTATAGCAAATCTCCAAATTACAACGTCATTACCGTAAATCAGTATTACCACACACAATATGTTTAATAAGTGTAAAGTCCAGTCACACAAACTGGCCAGCTCCACAGGTGCTAGCACCCGTGGTCCGCATATTATTCACTCATGCATCACTCATCCAACACTCTCGCAAACATTTTTTATCCATTACCAGGGAGGAAACCTGTTTTCACCCCTGACTTCCACCCCCCACAACACTTTCCAATCTTTTACCTCCCCTCCCTCGTATATACCAAGTCTAAAAACCTGAACGAATTTGCCATACCCTTTTGAAAAATCCTTCACCCACCCCTCCCATAAATTCCTTTTTCACATACCTTTTTAGAACGTTAACCTAACACCCTCTTTTCCCCTCAGTAACCTTTTTTCCCCCAAAACCCCCCCACACTTATAGTAAAATTGCCATAATTATCCCCCAGCTCTGATTAACGTTCCTCCCAACCCCCCAAGTCGAGACAAATGCTCTAAATACAGAAATTTTTTACCTCCTACCCTATTTACACCCTTTTAAAAACCACCCCTTGTTTTCCTCAGTCCATACAAAAATTACACGAAAAGCCGACTCCCCCCCACCACATATCCCCACCCCCCCCCTTTTCAACGACTCGTCTACCCGTAGATCCACCCCCGCGGTAAAATCCCCCTGCAGAAAACGATAAATTACACCCAACACGGGTTGCAACCTATCCTACTAAACCTATTCCATATACTTCCCCCATGCATACGGGGAAAATTCCCTTACAGGCGCTACAACCCCCCCGGGGTAACAATTTTCAAACCCTCCCTTTTAAACCTTTGGGCTCCGATCCCACCCCAAACCCCTCAACCGGGTTCCACTCATGCAACCAACCCTTTTACTCCGTTGCAATTGTTATGGATCGGGGCCAAAACCCCCCCCCACCCAACTTTCTTCATCACCTCCCTTTTAATGAAGACACATTTGCCCCTCCGCTTTAAGCCCAAAAATCCCACCCCCCCCTTACTTACAGGTAACATTACCACACCCCTTTAATCCAATCACAGCTCGAACCCCCAAGAATTTTAAAAAACCCTTTCCTAAGTATTTTGGCATTGGGGCCAGTTAAGGGGGAACACGGCTGCCATGTCCCCATATTTTGCATACTAAGTATTAATAAAAAGGGAAACGCTCACAAGGGTCAAATGAAAGATCGCAATGCCCCCAAGGCCCCCTGCCCTTTCTCCCCACCTAAGCGAGTTTTCATGCGTGCCCAGGTAGAATCGTCTGCATAAATAAGACCGCAGTTTTTTAAAACAATTCACCTGCCAATCAAAACTGCACTCCCCCAATCAACCCTTTACCCCCCAAGCCCTAACCCCATGACCAGGATTTTTTAAATTTTCCCTATACTTTGCCCCTGCAAACATTTGTACTACCGTTAATGTGCCCATTGACATCCCCCTCCCTGACAAACAGTTTATCATCCACATCCCAAAATTAAAATGGCCAAACCCTCGCAACCTAACCCCCGGGTCCCTCTAGTGACCATCGCTGCTCCATCAATCTATAAAAGGGGGTACCCGCAAACATAATTTGACTGGACACCCCTGCCTAAGCCCCCTACCCATTAAAATTTTCCCCACCAAAAAACGCCATTAATTGTCCCCCTCCCCATTGCACCTCCATAAAACGCCTAACCCAGCCCACTATTTCTTCCCCAAACCCCGCCCCTGAGGATGGTTTCAATGCTTTCCGTCCCACCATCGTAGCCCTTCCCAATCGAGCGCCCCCAAACCCTCCCTCCCTCCCCCCCCCCCCTTTTGCCTCCCAAAATCCCTAAGAAACCCCCATGCCCCTCCCCATAGACCTCCCGGGCAACCAAACGGGGTTTTTGTTTACTACCGCCCCACCCCCCCAACACTTGACCGATTTCCCAAAAAATCTTCGCAAACAATTTATAATCTGGGCATAACAAGGGTTTTCCCCCGGGGTAATCCGAGGAGCTGCCCCTTACCCTTGGTCCCCCAATAAAAACGCACCCGTTCCCTGCTTCTCCCCAGTCACCTTTTCCTTTTCATGAAAAATTAATAAACCAAACCCAAAAAGCCTCAATAATTCCCAATGCTGCTGATAAAATCTCCCCGGGAGTCCATCAACCCCCGGGTGCTTTCCCCTTCGCTTCCACAAAAGCCCTCCATTTTCCCCCTCATTATTTCCCCCACCCAGTGTTTCCCTATCACTGTTAACAATGCATACCACACCCCAACACCTGTTTTTAAACCCCTCCCTACCCCTTCTGTTGCATACTTCTCATCCCACGTCACAAAACGCCCCCATTCCTTCCGTCTTGTATACCTGCCCCTCCCGTACCCCCTTCGATTCTTTGAACCTCCAACCAGGAAATAGTCTTTGCCTGCTGTCTTTGTTTCTGCCTATGCTTTCGCACGAAAAGGTCTATCGCCCCAAACACCTCTTCCACCCCCCCCTGTCCTACCGCTTGGAACCTCTCATCCTGTCCTAACAAGCCTCCCTTTAATTGCAAAAATTTCATCCTTTGGATAAGTGCCCCCACCGCCCCCCTCGCATAAAAAACCCGTAATCTATCCTTCAAATAGTTACATCCCATATTTTAAAGAATTGATTTTTGTTTTTCCCCCCTTTATAATATTTTAATCCCTTTTTTGCCACCACCCCCCCACACACCCCATCCTCTACCCCATTATCTCTGCAAGTAACCCCTCCCCCAGCGTTGCAAAAACCCCCTACCCCCCCCCCACCTAACCACTGTATTAATTTCCCAAAACCCTAGAATACGCTGTGATCCCCCGCACCCCTTTTACTACCCCCCGTGATCCGAATAAGTCTTTTATTTTACAAAAAATGTCAACCCAACCCCCCTTTGGGTATATACGCCATCCAACCCACAGTGTAACCCGCTTACAAAAAATTGCTCACCCCCCCACGCCCTCCTCCAACCCCCATCCGCAACGAATATCCCCCAAAGCTCGCAGGCCGCCGACCGTGCCCGCCCCCCTTTTTGGGTTTCCACGTCGCCCTCCTAAAATGCAGTTCCCCGTCCCCACCAACGACGGCCATGCAGGGAACCACGTAAGAAGAAAATAGTTCTTCACATCAAAATCCCTTTTTTTCCCTCACATCATTTTCCGCTGGGATAACAAATACAAAAGATACCCGCTTCCCCTCCACCCATCCCCCGCGCAAAACCCTTTCCCCCCCCTCCCCCCTCACTTCTTAGCAACACAAAAGGGGTTGCCTCCGTCAATATACCCACACCACCTTTCAGACGTGCAGATGGGAGAGTATGACCCGAAACCCTCCCCTCAGCACTCTTCCCCCCTTGAAATTGTTTTTCTTGCGGAACAACATCCAAAAACCCTATATTTTTTTTCAGAAAAATTCGAAACCATTCCTTTTTCCATATTACACAGCCCTTTTCGTTCACGTCATACACTAAGGCCTTTTATAGTTTCCAAACCCTTCCCCCTCTCTTCATTCATCCCGGGCCTCCTGCCCCAAGGGCCACACAAGGCTTTACACCATCAACCCCTCCCCCCTTTTTTTCGTGCCTCTTATCGTGACTGCTTCGACATGCTCTTCCTTCCTCCAGGGCCCTGCGCCCGGGGTCAGGACATCATTGATCTGACGCCGCCGTCTCTTCCCCTGATGCCCTCTACTCCAGTTACTTTGGGTTCCCTACGATGAAAACCTCAACCTCCCCCACGCCCGCCAAGCACCGGCGACAACTCTCTTTACTATTGGCCCGCAACCCGCATTTTTTTATCCTTAATTTCCCAAGGGAACGCCGTCCTTCCCAGCTCAGGAACAACATCCCTGCAGGCGGTGTCAAATTTCCTTTAAAACTTCCGAAACTCTTCCTCTGAGCCGCACTCCTCCTGCATTGCACTTCTGACTTTTCCTTTGTGTAGAAAAATCCTTTTACATCACACTTTCCTACACAGCCCGTCTCCTTTTGGAATCCCCACCTCTTCATCCACAAGCGCCAGGCCCTTTCTTTCCGCTGGGGTCTCAACAGCTATCACGCTGGGAATGGTGCTTCACCAGTTTGCGCTGGCGCCCTCCTCCCAACACACACCTGCCCATATGGCGTCCCCCACATTCGCCGTCGTTTTTGTCCGGCTTTCGATACCCTAAATTGCGTCCTGAACTCCTCCAACAGAGTAAAAGGTATGGGATGTCTTAGGTCACTTTAGGGAAAAGGTACCCCCGTCCACTTGCCCCTTTTTGTGCCAATGTACGGTTTTATAGTCTCAAAAACCTCTTATGTCGCCTATCTGCCTCAAAAAGGGACATTTCGTATCTTAACCCCCTAAAGTGGCGAGATACGTCGATCAAAAAACACCTTCCACAGCTGGGTAGCGTCAAGACTCAGTTTGGAATCTCGTCACCAAAGACCAACAGGACGGGAATTCAGTTTGACGAAGATTCTATAACCCCATTCAGGGCTACACCAAACCTCATCGTCCCGGATTTCATAGGTCTCCCTAATGATTGTTGGGAGTAAGACTTTCATGAAGAGGGTGAAAACGCCCCCTGAAGCAGCAATACCAAGGTATTTAAGCGCCCCCCACACTCAGCGCCATGTTGTTTCAAAGGGAGCTCGCCTGAAAACACAGAGGGGTGCAGCGCACAACCTCACTCGACCGTGGTCAGGCAGCAAATGAATATATAGTATCAGTAGTTTTCACTGCCGGCTTCTAGTTAAGGTAGGGTAAGTCATCTCCTGTTTTTCCTCCCAACCTTTTCCTCCCCCTCCCTGTAATTGATAGTTTGTCTGCCGGCTACTAGTTAAGGTAGGGTAAGTCACTCTCCACCCATTTTTCCCGCCTTTTCTCCCCCTCCCTGCAATTGATAGTTTGTCTGCCGGCTACTTGTTAAGGTAGGGTCAGTCTAGCTCCCGCTATCCCGTCCCCTCCCTCTTCTCCCCCCCCCCGAGAGGTGACGTGTGGGGCTCTGGTTAAACAGTAAATCACTAGACTCACAGCTCCCAACTCTACTGTAAGTACATGCCTGCCTTGTATTCTAGTGGATTTATTGGTTGAAAGCTTCACTTTTGACCAATAATAAACTTAGTCCTTTCAGTCTTGCTCTAGGTTGACTGTTGTAAAAATTACCACATCTTTTGAATATTGTACACTACCATGAAGAGTGATTATTTAAGCAGTGGGTAACCTGTCTATCTTTCCAGCTTGGATGTCAGAGAGGGTCACCTGGCAATCAACGAGTAGAACAGGAGTAGGACTAACGTCCAGAGACTTCGCCAATTTGATCTCACTACCTGTGCACCTGTATGAAATTGCAGGACGTAACTCCACAGCATTGCAGCGGTAAAGAACCTGCTTTCCTGTCATCGGGATATTATACTCGCTGGTATACTGTGAAGAACTAGCCAGTGGTGGTCACCAACACCTGCGACCCCCCCCCATCATCAGCAACGGCTACGATTTCAACAACAGTGTCACCAACACCAGACACCCACGTTTTATATACATTTAAATTAGCGTTGAATTCAGTTATCATTTATATTTTTAATTTTTCCTTTTCTTTAAAAATAGGATTAATATTTCATATTTAAGTGTTTTGCATTATATATAATAAAGTGTTTATGTTTGTTATTATTTCTTTTTCTATCACTAATTTTCCTGAGGAGGAGCCAGCCTGAGTAATACTGACTGAAGTTGTTACAGGGCTGAGTAAGCCTTCACACCCATGATGATCCTTTTCAAATCACTTGTTCTCTCTAGGCTGGAATACTGCTGTACATTAACATCTCCATTCAAGCAGGTGAAATTGCAGATCTAGAGAGTGTACAGAGATCCTTTACTGCCACGTATAAGTTCTGTCAAGCACCTTAACTACTGGGAACGCTTGGAAGCACTTGACTTGTACTCGTTGGAACGCAGGAGGGAGAGATATATCATAATCTACACTTGGAAAATCTTGGAAGGAATGGTCCCAAATCTGCACACAGAAATCACTCCCTACAAAAGTAAAAGACTGGGCAGGGCGATGCAAAATGCCCCCAATAAAAGTAGGGGCGCCCATTGGTACACTAAGGGAAAACACCATAAGTGTCCGGGGCCCAAAACGTTCAACAGCCTCCCATCAAGCATTAGGGGAATTGCCAATAAACCCCTGGCTGCCTTCAAGAGAGAGCTGCGACAGATACCTAAAGTCAGTGCCGGATCAGCCGGGCTGTGGCTCGTACGTTGGACTACGTGCGGCCAGCATAACAGCCAGTTGATCAGCCCTGATCCATCGGGAAGCCTGGTCATGGACCGGGCCGCGGGGGCGTTGATCCCCGGAATAACCTCCAGGTATACCTCCAGTAACCTTATCTGGAGGGAGGCCCAGTGACAGTATGTGAGTGAGTGTGTGTTTGTGTGTGTGTGTTTGTGTGTTTGTGTGTGTGTGTGTGTGTGTGTGTGTGTGTGTGTGTGTGTGTGTGTGTGTGTGTGTGTGTGTGTGTGTGTGTGTGTGTGTGTGTGTGCATGTATGTCGGCAGGATTGTGTGTGGGAGTGAATGTGTTCATGTATGTGTCTGTGAGTGTACTTACATACCATTCCCCCGGCCGGGATTGAACCCGCGGTCATAGAGTCTGAAAACTCCAGCCCGTCGCGTTAGCTAACGCGACGGGCTGGAGTTTTCAGACTCTATGACCGCGGGTTCAAACCCGGCCGGGGGTATGGTTTGTTTGCAATCGTGTCATTACGATTTCTTGAGTCAGTGTACTTACATGTTTGTATCACCTATTTTTGTTGCAGGGTCGATACATAGCTCCTGGACCCGCTCTTCACCCTCTTCACTGATCGCTACTAGGTCTTCTCTTCCCTTGCTCCATGAGCTTTATCATACCTTGTCTTAAAACTATATATGGTTCTAGCCTCCACTACATCATTTACCATTCTATTCCACCTCCTGACAACTATATAACTAAAGAATACTTCGAAACATCTCTTTGACTGCTCTGAGTCTACAACTTCCAAATGTGATCCGTTGTTTCTGTGTCCCACCTCTGGAACATTCTGCCTCTGTTCACCTTGTCAATTTCCCCGTAGTAATTTTGAATCTTGTTATCATTTTCTCCCCTAACCCTCCTGTCCCGTCCCTCAGGCCGATTTATCTTTGGACATTGCCCCTTTGCTTTGGAACTAACCTTGTTGCAAACACTTTTCTCAAATTTCTTGATGGCTTGTCCAGGTGTGGGTTCCAAACTCGTTCTACATACCCACATATGGACCTGAAAGTACAGGTGTACAGATTCTTGAACGATTCCTTACTGAGGTATCAGAACACTATTCTCAGGTTCGCCAGGCGCCCATATGCTGCAACGGTTATCTGGTTGATGTGCACCTCAGGGGATGTACTTGCTATTATACTCACCCCAAGAAACCTTTCCCATGAGTGAGATTGCATGCATTCTTTGGGCCACTTAGCAAAATACACTGTCGCAGTCTCTTTGCCCTTCCCCTTTTCTTCATGACTTTGCTTTTGGGCAGGGGTTAAATTCGAGAAGCCTGTTGCGGGACCAAGTTTTCCAGCTTGTCCAGATCTTTGTAATCCTGCAAACAGGGACACTTCTGAGTCTATCCCTTCCCTCATGTCATTCACATATACCAAAAACAGCACTAGCCCTAGGACTGACCCCTGTGGAACCCCACTCGTCACAGGCGCCCACAGTGATAGCTTCCCTCAGGTACCATGACTCGTTGTTGCCTCCCTGTCCTTTTTTTATTTATGAATGATCCTTAAGCTTTTTCACTAATCTTTTGCGAGGAACTGTGTCGAAGGTCTTCTTGCAGTCCAAGAAAATGCAATCTACCCACCCCTCTCTCTCGTGTTTTTCCTTCTGTTACCTTGTTATAAAACCTACAGTAGATTTTTTGACACATGATTTGCCTTCCCCGAATCCATGCTGGTTGTATTTCGTGAGCATGTTCCTTTTTAGGTGCACCACTACTCTCCTGATAATCTTCTCCATGACTTTGCATACTATACACGTCTGTGACAAAGGTCTATTGTTTAGTGCTTCGTGTCTGTCTCCTTTCTTAAAAATGGGGACTACATTTGCTTTCTTCCATACCTCTAGTAGTTACCAAGTTTCAATGAATGCATTGAAAATTGTTGTTAGTGGCGCACACAGCATTTCTACTTCATCTCTAAGGATCCACGAATAAATGTCCGGTTCCACCGCCTTCGATGTATCGAGGTCCACTTAGCAGTTTTTCACCTCCTCTTCGGTTTGTGTATTTCATGCAACACTTGTTGGTATATCCCTTGTTGGTGTACCCCTCTGTTCTGACTTCCCAGAGTCCTTTCTATCTCCACCGTGAATACTTCCTTAAATCTCATGTTTAGCTCCTTGGTTGTTTCTTTTGAGCTCCTCACTTCTTTCCTCAGCCTGATTACCTGGTCCCTGACTGTTCTATTCCTCCTGATGTGGCTATACAACAGCTTCGGGTCAGACTTGACTTTCGATGCTATGTCGTTTTCGTACTGTCGCTGGGCCTCCCTCCTTACCTGGGTCCTATATCATCTGCACTTTTTCCATTCACTAGTGCACTTAGATTTGCCTGCCTATACCTTTGGGTAAGCCAAGGGGTCGCTCTGGTCTTCCTATTATTTCTGTTGCCCTTGGGAACAAAACTTTCCTCTATCTCCTTGCATTCGGCTGTTACGTAGTCCATCATTTCGTTTACTGACTTTCCTACCAATTCTCTTTCCCACTGAACCTCCTGTAGCAAGTTCCTCGTACCTGTGTAGTCCCCCTTTTGTAGTTTGGCTTTTCCCGCCCTACTCCTGTTACCCTCTCTGCCTGTAACTCGACTATATATTCAAAGCTCAGAACCACGTGATCACTAGCTGTGAAGGGCCTTTCATATGTGATGTCCTCAATAGCCGAGCTATTCAAGGAGACAACAAGGTCCAGTCTTGCTGGTTCGTCCTCCCTGCTTTCTCTCTTTGGTAGTGTCCCTAACATCCATCATCTTGGCTCTCCATGTTTCGGGACTCCCATGTGGATCCAGGTTTTCCCAGTCAATCTCCTTGTGATAGATGTAGCCCACAACTAGTAATTTGCTCTACCCGTGTGAGCTCTTCTGGCCACTTCAGCTAGTGTGTCCACCATTGCCCTGTTGCTCTCTTCATATTCATGTCTTGGCCTCTTGCAGTTCTGAGGCTGGTTATACATCACTGCATTGACTACCTTATGTCCCCCTGACTGAATTGTACCTACTATGTAGACAATTTCGTCAATTTCGTCCATTCCCTCCTCGTTTCTTCAAATACCCTTGTTTTTAATGAGCAGTGCAACTCCTGCTCCCCATCTGCTCCCTCTATCTTCCTCACAATCTGACATCCGGGTGGGAAGATTGCATCTGTTATCCCAGTGAGTTTGTTTTCTATGCCCTTACTATGATGTCGGGAGGGTGTCTCCTTGATTCTTTCATGCCGCCCCTCACATTTATTTTTTTCCCATCCGTATCGTATACCAAACCTTAATTTTTTTTTCTAATGCTGTGGTCTGGTAGAACGTTGGGTTAGGGGAGTGGAAAACCTGATGGAGACTATGAGGGTTCCTGTGGATGAAGTTTGTGATGAGGAGGTTTGAGGGCAGGGGGTTTCAATGTGGGGGTTGTGGCTTAGATTGTTTGTTTGCTTTGGGTCCTCCTGTGGGCGGTTCTGAGGGAGGATGTATTTGTTTTTCCTCCTGATCTGGGTTCTCCTGCTCATCTCCGTCTTTGCCTCTCGATCCTCCTTGCATCTCTGTACCCTCTCTTTCAGTTTTTTGCATCCCTTCTTGTGTTCTGTCACGGTCGAGGTACACCCTATGGTACTTCAGTATGTCCCTTAGACGTTTTTTCCCCCCCGCAAGATCCTGTTTTGAGCTGATTCTACCCTGAAAATCAATTTAGCCATTTTTTTTCTCTCCTGCGAAACACTCAATTCACAGAAATTTGTCAACTTGGTCATGTCGTCCTCCCCTAATGATTTCATGATACTTTCAATCACTTCTTCTTCTCCTTCTTCTTGCTTCATAAGTTTCCTTCAACTTCCTGAAGCCTGAAGACAAAAATGAACTCTTCCTTTCGAAATCCCACTGCATTTCCATTTGCATCCTCTGAGACAGTTTAATTGCCCACATTGAAGCATTCCATCCTTCAGTCTCTTGTATAGTGATGTCCCTGTGCTTAGTGGTCTGTTATTTTTCTTCCCACCTTTTCCTGGGCATTTATGAGGTCTTTTAGAGCCTCTGCATGGGAGCATAGCACCTTCATTTTCCCTTTGGTTCCTCATTTTTCCCGGGTGCCCTCATCTTTCCTGGCTCAGTGGTGGTCTGATAGGGCCCTGCATACAGAAGCTCATTGTTCCTACAGTTTCGACGTCTGTGATTGCTGTAGCAGTTTTCTGATATCATGTCTGTTCTACTTTTTAAGTTCTCCAGACAGTTTTAGATTTTTTAGTTCCTTTTCTAGGCTCTGTATCTTAGCCTCTGCTGCTATGCTTGTAGCTCCCATTTCCTTCTTTCTCGCACCTATCCTCTCCTCAATGCTCGTGCTTAGCGCTTCTAGCTTCCTTCCTCACTCTTCCTCCCTTTTCAGGAGCTCTTCCCCCCCAATCTTCCTTCCCAGTTCATCTCCATTCCCTTGGTTCTCGTCCTGCTCTTTGGCACCCCCATTTTTTTTAACCCAGAAAGAGAAGCTATTTTTTTTCATGTTTGTGATTGTGTGTGTTGTGGTGTGTACAGGGTGTGTGTGTGTTTTGTATGTGTGTGGTGGTATGTGTGTTGTGTTTTTGTGTGTTTGTGTGTGGTGTGTGTGTGTGTGTGTGTGTGTGTGTGTGTGGTGTGTGTGTGTGTGTGTGTGTTGGGTGTGAGTGTGCATGTACTCACCTATTTGTGGTTGCTGGACCCACCTCTTCACTGGTCTCTACTGGTCTCTCTCCCTTCACCATAGCTTCATCATACCCTGCTTAAAGCTATGAATGGATCCTGCCTTCACTACATCACTTCCCAAACTATTCCACTTCCTGACTACTCTGTGACTGAAGAAATGCTTCCTAACATTCATGTGATTCATCTGTGTCTTCAAATTTCAAATGTGTCCCCTTGTTGCTGGTCCCATTCCATGAACATTCTGTCTCTGTCCACCTGTCAATTCCTCTCAGCATTTTATAGTCGTTATTATGTTCCTCTATGTCTCCTGTCCTCCATGTCGACAGGTCATTTCCCATAACATCTCCTCGTACGATATACCCCTTAGCTCTGGGACTAGTCTTGTTGCAAAACCTTTTCTATTTCTTAAGTGCTTGGCTAGGTGTGGGTTCCAAACTGGTGCCACATACTCCAATATGGGCCCCAACGTACACGGTGTCAGGGTCTGAACGTTCCTTTTTAAAATGTCGGAATGCTGTTCTTGGGTTTGCTAGGCCATATGCTGTGGCAATTTTTTGGTTGATGTGCGCCTCAGAGATGTGCCTGTGTTTACTCACCCCAAGATCTTTTTCCTTGAGTGAGGTTTGTAGTCTCTGTCTCCAAACTCTACTCTTTCTGCGGTCTTTTTTGCTCTTCCCCAGTCTTCATGACTTTGCACTTGGTGGAATTGAACTTCAGGAGCCAATTGCTGGACCAGGCCTGCAGCTTGTCCAGATCCCTTTGTAGTTCTTCCTGGTCCTCGTCCGACTGAATCCTTCTCGTCACTTCACATCTGCAAACAGGGACACTTCTGAGTCTATTCCTTCCATCATGTCATTCACAAAGCCAGAAACAGCACCGTCCTAGGACTGACCCCCGTGGAACCCCACTCGTCACAGGTGCCCACTCTGACACCTCGCCACGTACCATGATTCGCTGCTGTCTTCCTGACAGGTGTTCCCTGATCAATTGTAGTGCCTTCCCTGTTATCCCTGCTTGGTCCTGCAGTTTTTGCACTAATCTCTTGTGTTGAAAATGTGTCAAACGCCTTTCTCACAGTCCAAGAAAATACAATCTACCCCACTCCTCTCTTGTCTTACTACTGTCACCTGTTATAGAACTCCAGTAGGTTTGTGACACAGGATTTTTCCCGTCCCTGAAACCCTGTTGGCTGTCTTTGATTTAAACTCATTCCTTTCTAGGTGTTTCCCACTCTTCTGATAATCTTCTCCATGACTCTCTAAAACTATACATATCAATGACACTTGTCTTAGTTTAATTTCTTCATGTCGCTTTTTTTTAAAATTGGGAAATACATTTGCTGTGTTGCTAACCTCAGGTAATCGCCCTGTCTCTATAGATATGTTCAATATTGTTGTTGAGGTACACATAGCGTCTCTGCTCCCTCTGTCAGGATCGATGGAGAGATGTTGTCCGACTCTATCCCTTTGAATTATCAAACTCATCACAGCTTCTTCAAATCTTCCTCGTTGTATTTTTTTTTTTTTGTATATTTTATTTAAAATTCAGGTACAAAATATATATTAATATGTCAACGAGATACTAGGGAATAACAAGATTATCATTGTATAATAAATAATAAAATGAAACACTGGAAAATATAAAGACTATACAAAAAATAATGTGACAAAACTACACACAAAATTGCACATATACAAGCAATCACATATTATACAACGTGATACTATCTGGGATATAACAGGCATGGTTCCGCCTGCCAACACACAATGTATCCAAGACTTAATCTAAGAACTCATGTACCTTAAAAAAGCACAACAATGCGTTAATTTGGTCGACTACCACGGGGATATTATTATTGACGAAGAATAGGCATTTACAGTGCAAAGGTGGAAACAGGATGACGCTACAATTCACAAAAAAATAAAATATAATAATAAAACAAAACGAAACTACACTGTGATATTTGATATCTCAAATAAACACAAGAAAAGACAATGCAAGCAGCTATAAGTGAACTTATACACTGACGAGAGGCAAACATTGAAAAATACTGCTTCCACATGCAGTTCAAGCACCATCACAGTTTACAGAAAAATAAACACTTGCATAGTAACATATACTATTGAAAAGCACACGAACACGGCATAAAGTATAAACAGAAATAAGAAAACGTTCAACTGTGCTAGGAAGCACACCATATACAAAATATGCACCAATGACTTATTGAGGCCTAAATGACGGAAAACATTCCTAAAAGCTGTATATACAAAGCCTTAAGATATATCGTAGTCACCGTCACATAGGAGACGCACATAAACACGGAGATCACAAAACATTCACGCACTTGACATACACAATTAAACACAGCTGACCAGCCCGTTAGATTACCCACTGAACACTCATAACTATCTCAAATCTCGTAACTTCAAGGCTTTATATTCAGACGGGAAGTCTCTTTCCCATCTCCCCTCATATACCAACCTGTTTCGACATTTTGTCCTATATACTGTCTCCGCTATAACCCTAATTCTACTGTTGCCATCAACGTGCCTCATAGCCCATGACACGAAAATATAATCGGCCACTACGTACGACACCGCACGTTGTACACGCAAGTCAACCCCACCTACATCAAAACTCAACACCCGGAGTACCGACAACCTCCCCCCCCCACCACCAAACGCAAAACCCTACTAAATCACTCTCGTACCATACCTAAAGTCTCACAGAAATACACAACGTGAAAGGCAGATTCCTCCATTCCACACGCCGGACAACCCCAGTCGTCCCCCAAACGCCTATTATACAACACCACCCCGGACGGCAAGATTCCATGTAAAAATTTAAAAACAACTTCCCGTACTTGAGCAGGCAGACGCAACTGTTGAACTCGCCTCCATATATCACCCCACGCATACATGGGATACAATCCTTCAACTCGCACCACGACTCTCTCCATACCCGCCCTTTCTAAGGTACATAATTTTACACAGCGCACGTCCCTCATGCACAATAATACCCGGAGCATCGTGTTGCACCTAATTAAATTCCTCCCACCCCACCACCTGCTCAGGTCGTTATACAATTCACTTAACCCACCATGCATCCCACCCAGTCGGTGAAAACGACGCTTCACGTAACATGCCATGACACGAGCCTCTAGAGGAATGAGACCCAACCCTCCCTGATGCACTGGTGTCTCCACCACCGCTCTTGTGAGCCAATCGTAGCCTGAACCCCACAAAAATCGATAAACTCTATCCAAAAGACGTTTGACATCCCCCTGCAACAGAGGATACAGTGCAGCAACATGCCATACTTTGCTATAAAGCAGGACATTAATGACGGCCGCCCTCTGATGCAGGGTTAAATGTCGCGGCCGTAGACTATTAAGCGCCCTTCCCGAATTACACGCCCTCATCTGATCGACCTCCCGCATATAATGAACACCACATATAGTGATACGATCAACCACAGTCCACCCCTCTGCATCCGCCCCATCCCCCACCCACTCCCCCAACTCCAGAATCTTCGATTTTTCTCTATTAACACACATCCCCGTAGCCTTGCCAAATATGTCAACAAGTCTCCCAACGAAACCCAATTGTTCCCGTGATCGTAATAACACAGTAGTATCATCAACATGACCCACAAGGGTCGGTCGACCATTACTCGGACCCCCACGATGTCTCTACTCCCCGTCCACAAACAGCCCAGTAAAAAGGGTCCTGCATACATGCAAAAAGCATTTGAGACATGGAGCATCCCTGACGAATGCCCCTGCTCAAGTGTACAAAAACACCTAACTTCCCATTAACTTGTACTTTAAATCCCGCTCCATTGTACAACGAACGGGCCCACATGATGACCTCATTTCCAAAACCCTGCCATCTCATAAATTTCCACAGAATCTCCCTTTCCACACTATCAAAAGCGGCTCGCCAGTCTAAAGCCAAAACACCACCCACACCCCTCACCCCGCATTCCTCAACAAACTCCTGATATTCCCATGACCATCATACATTGACCTACCTGGCACACCAAACTGACTCTTATGGATTACCTTATCAAACACTTTCTTAATTCTATTCATCAAAATTTTCGCATATAGTTTATAGTCACTACACATCAACGATATGGGACAGTAGTCCTTAATCGCTAATGGCACATCACATTTCCTAACTAAGACCAACACTGCTGTACGCTGAGACAGACCTAACACCCCCCTCCTTCATCGCATTGAGTAAACGAACCATAAAAGTCCGTATTACCTCCCAATGTTTGATATAAAATTCACAAGGGATGCCATCAACGCCTGGAGCCTTCCCCTTACTCATTCCTTGCAGTGCCTCCCACACCTCTGCCTCAGATATAGGCCCACCCATGAGAAGGCAGTCATAATCATTTAACTCGCAACGTACTCCTCTCCCCAATTCCTGTATTGCATGTTCACTCACGTCTTTACTCTGCATCTGGAGCTTACTCCAAGTATCAACATAACTTATCCCCTCAGTTGTTGTTAAGACCTGTCCCTCACTATACCCATCAACCTCATCCTGTACCGCTAAACTCACGATGTCAGTCGCCTTTCGTCTTTGTGTCTGACTTCGTAAGACACAAGCAGACGGTTTGTCACCCCACAAAGCCTCTTCCACTCCACTCGAAATGCGCGCCCCATCGAAAATATCATTTTTTCAATACCTGGATGTGTTCTTTAAGAGCATCAATCTCATCCACTGGGTAAACCCCAGATGCCTCTCCCTGCACATAACATTGTTGTAGTTGACTCTCCTGATACCTCAGAAAACCATACTCCATGCGAGTGGCCTCCTTACCCCGATGCACATAAAAATCCTTAATTCGAGGCTTCACAACCTCATCCCACCATCGCACTAAATCCCACCCCTCCCAGGAGTCTACTCCCATAGACGCCCATAAGTCCGTGAATAGTTCCCGATCATCTGCACTTTGTAACATCCGCGTATGCAATTTCCAGTATCCCTTAAAACGATTCGGGAAACCTCCCCAGTCGAGCTCTACAAAAACTCCCCGGTGGTCAGAGAAAAAAACATTCAACACACGCACATTGATTACGACCATACACCCTAACCTAACCTAACCTAACCTAACCTAACCTACACATACACCTTATCTAAACATGCCGCATAGCCCCTACGTACAAAAGTATGCTCAATCCCCAAGTCACGTCCTCCGCGTACATCTACCAACCCCAGCCCAGACAACAAGTCACCCAAAATAAGCGAACAGAAACCTGCCCCCCTCGGTTCAACGTCTTTACGGCGCACCACACAGTTCCAGTCACCACCGACCACTGTAATTTCCGGCAGGGACCTCAAATAATACACTAAGACATCTCTAACAAAGGTATTTTTAACATTGATAAATTAGACACATGTGCAACTCTTGGGTATCTTTATTGAGGAAACGTTTCGCCACACAGTGGCTTCATCAAAATTCACCTTTGTATGGACTGATGAAGCCACTGTGTGGCGAAACGTTTCCTCAATAAAGATACCCAAGAGTTGCACATGTGTCTAATTTATCAACATGTCGGTTCTCTGAACCATTCATCTACAAACCTGTCAGACACTGCAACTTCTTGGGATCTTAATACTTGGGAATTCTTCGCTTGCCTAATTCTTGGGCACGACCTACTTCAACATTGAACAAATGTTACACGACCTATGACTGCTGCACCTCTCCTACCAACGGTTTATAAGCTCCTTCTCCGCACGTATGCCATATTCTATTCAAGATTGATGGACTGACCACATCGACTCAAGGTTGAGGGACTGATTACCTCATTCTCCTCCTGTTCTTCAAGATTTTCCTTTGTATGGACTGATGAAGCCACTGTGGCGAAACGTTTCCTCAAAAAAGACACCCAAGAGTTGCACATGTGTCTAATTTATCAACATGTCGGTTCTCTGAACCATTCATCTACAAACATTTTTAATATTAACATCATGTTCAGCCGGCCCATATACCCCTACAAAGCCAACCCTTCTACTACCCCAATCCCCCACGACTCGCACCATGCGACCCTCCACCCCTTCCTCCCAATGTCGCATCACAAACGGGCTGGTCGCTTTTATCAACACAGCCACTCCACCTTTCAGACGTCTGGAGTGAGTCACATAAATGTCATATCCATCCATCTTCAACAAACTTCCTACCTTATGGTTATGTTCTTGCAAAAAAACACATCTACTGCAAAACGATTCAACCAGTCACGCACTTGCACACACTTTCTGACAGATTTCAGACCATTAACATTAATAGTTACACACCTAACTATGTTAAAGGTGGCTTTCCTCTAGGGGCTACCACTCCCTTTTTCTCTTTGCGTCGGCAAGCACCCAAGGCACTTCCCGCACCTTTGGCAATCCCTGTGATATTACCTGCTCTCCTGGACTCGCGCGACCTTCCCCCACCCATGATTTCCGATCACGTCTTCTTCCCTGAACGTTGTCCAGGGGTCAAGATATCATCGGAGTCGGACGGGGTAGCCGCACACTTCCTAGAAACAGCATCTTCAGACATGTCTATACTTGGAGTGTACTCCTTGTGAATTTCAGCCTGAACAGTATGAACCCTCGAACTCTCCAAATCTCGTACTTCAGCTATCTGATAAGCCTCATCCACACGTAATCTCACCTCATCGGAAACCTTCATAGAAGGCACACACGGCACAGAATCAGACTCATGCGATGCTAATATGTCACTCAACGCAGATACAATGTCGTCCTCCATATCACCTGCCTCTCTTGCTAGAGGGATTTCACTGCTCACATGTTCCACCTCGTCAAGGGAGGCAGTCCCAGGTAGAGTCACACAAGATGACTCTAGTAGCATGGCTCGATCAACCTCAGCACTCCATGATGTCAGACGCGGCGAGTCCTCGACAACCTTTTCTTCCGGAGCCTGACGGGGTACCTCGCTGTCAGGACGACGACTACGCCCCGAGGGCGGCTGGCACTGAGCACATTGAGCCGCTATGTGATCCAAAGCGCCGCAGAGTCGGCAAGTTCTTCTCTGGCCAGGATACGTAACGTACACCTGAGTACAAAAATCCTCCAGGTGCACGTACGAAGGAATCGGCTGACACAGGAACATTATCAATGTAAATGACCCCTCCTGAAGACCAGCATAGTGGCCGTCAGACCACTTACCCATGGTGACCAGGTGGATCTTCCCACAACGTTCAAAAGTGTCACATATATCAACTTCATTGGCCTCAAAAGGCACGTTTCGCACACGTACCCATGCATAGTACCGTGAAAGGTCATGCAACTGGACAGAAACTGCTGGGGTGACTTGCTTACTTATATCCTGGTACTAGGTCACAATCTTCTCGTACATCTGAGTGTCACAAAACTTGACGAACATCCGTGTAGTTCCATTCAAGGCGACGTCACACAAGGATTCACGCTGAATGCCATATGTATCACGAATGATTGCTGGCATTAACACATTCATTGATTCACTGGTGATAGAGCCCTGTGCTAGTTGAATACAAACAGTATTAACACGCCCGCGAAACACAGTCGCCATTGTTGTTGATGTTGTAAAAACTCCTCCACCAGGTGTCGGGACTGAGGAGAAGCAGCTGACAACCGCTCAGCACAACGTCTGTCGGATGTATATATTGTGTCTAACACCTGGTGGTGCAACCTACCTCTCCATCTTTCTGGGGTCCCTTCTAATTTCCTTGTGAGGGAAAAGTGGGTTATAAGTGGGGTTAGGGTTGTTCAGGCAACTAGGAACCATTAGCGAGTTACGTCGAGCACCCCCATCCCCTTTAGCGGGCTAGGGCGAAACTCTAGCTCCTGGTGTCTCAGGTGTTTCAATTTCTACTCCTGGTACTATTGACCTTACCTGGTGTGGGTTGAAGTTTGGAGTAACTTCATGTCCACTCTTCTCCTGATCAGGTAAGGTGATCTAACAGGAATATTACTATTCGTTATTTTATTTTTTTTTGTTGGTTACCAGTAATGATTTTGGCATTTATTACCATTCTTTTTCATTCTTAAATGCTATATTTGCCTAACTGTTGGTAAACCAGTCTACTTTTTCTAATTACCAGCTCTGGTACTGGCGTGTCATCCAGGTAGGCGCCAGATAGGGGAGCAAGATACTTGTTAATTGGATTAATTAACATGGCCCGACTACTATCGGCCCTCATTTATCTACTTGTGGTGCTCCAGTCAAGTGTACAGAAGATTCCAAAACATCGGACTGTTATACATCTGCCCAAGATTACCTACATCGTCTTAAACATCAGAGATTCATCCAGGGCCTTACCTACTCCTGCCCAAATACAGCACCAGAACCAAAACCACTTCATTACATTTAAATTTTAAGTAAAATGCTCAAAAGACAAATTTTTATTATTCCTAGAGTCGTTTTCTTTATTTATTTTTCCATTTTTTATATATTTTATTTAAAACTTAGGTATAAAATATATGGGTACATAAATTAATATGAAAAAAGATACAGGCAGAGAGCAATAATCAACTGTGACTAACAAACTAAAAAAGCGGCCCCTATAAAATGCATCAAAAATGACTTCATAAAAATCAAAACACTCCCTTCTCGTACTTTTGCTTCGCATGAAAAGTTTGGTCGAAATAAAAACGATTGTTACCTACCCAAGAAATTGCTTAAAAATTTAATCCCCCCCCCCCCGGGTAAAAAAGTGCCTTTTTTCACGTTAGCATACAGAGGGGGACAAAGCTCTTTTACTTTTTCATTTATAAAAACTTTAAAAAAACTTCAATGACAAAATATATAAAAAAAAATCCAGCATAAACGGCTACACTTTAAAAAAAAGTAATGTCGGGAACATGTTGGTTTACCCCCTCCCCAGAAAAGTAAACCCACTTCGCCGCAAGGTATGGAAAACCAAACCGTTTTTCCCCAAACAAAACAATGGCACAAAAAGCTTTTTTTGTAGCGCTTTTAAAAGTGGTGATACCAAATTTTTCCGGGGACCTCAAACATTGGCAGAGGAAAAACGGGACAGATAAATGACGGCAAAAATTGACGGTCTAGTAGCTGGGGGGATGTTTAAACCCTTAACCCCTTTTTTTAATGCATTTTGGTAAATTTGTGGGGCAAAAACAGCCTTTAAATTATCTCAAACACTACCAAAGAGGGCATACACTTTTATTTAAATTTACGCATGAAAAACGGGAAAAGGAACCTTATTTTAAAATGTGAAAGGGGGGGGTTTTGCATGATGGATTTTTGTAAAATTTAAAGGGCAAGGGTCCCAGAATTCATTTTGTGTGAAAACCAAATGACTTTGGCACATTTACCCTTTGGGGCGTGTTTGACATTGATTTCCCTAATTTTAATAAAAAGGGACCTTTTGGGCCATATTGTTTGATTATGATTTTTTTATAAAAAACAGGCCTTTCATTTATTAATGTAAAATTGAAAGATCATTTTTCCCTAAATTGGCAGAGATTAGGATTTAGCAAACCCAAAAATTAGGGCGGCATTTTAAAACCCATCTCTGAATCTTGGTTGGTTGATGGGGGAGGGAAGGCGAGGCCCAAAATTTAGATGGTTCCCAAATAAAAAAACGTTAGATGGGAACGAAAGGGGGTGGAGTATGTGCCTACTTTAAGAAATGACTTAGCTTACAACCCAAGCCCTGATTTAAATAACAATAAATGGAAAATTTTTATGGTTTGAAGTCTGCTTCCCAAGCCAAACCTTCTTAGTGGGGGAACTAGTTTACCGCCTCCTCCCAGGACCAGTTTTAGAAGATTTTTCCAGATTTTTGTCCGGAGTTGAAAGCAATTGCGAAAAAATAATACTGGGCGTTAAAATATCTTTTTTTCAGAAAACAAAATAAGGGCTATGCAAAAGGTATAAGCAAATCTAGGATGAAATAGCTACCCCCCAACTAATTAAAAAACCAACCGGATCACACGTTCTCACCACCCTAAGGGGCCCAAACTTATTTGAAAACCGCGTGAGAACATTAGTAAAGTCAGGGGGTCATTACCACAGGTCTTAGTGTTTTTTTTTTATCTTTTACTGCCCGGGAAAATAAACTGGGGAAATAGGTAGGCCTACAAGGACAATAAAAATGAGGTTCAACTAGAAATTCATTTAAAAAAACCCTTTTGGTAAATAGGCCCCCAAATTTGTGAATTGGACAGAATAACAAGTTGCAGGGAAACGTAAACGATGCCGGGGAAAAAAATTCAAAACAATGTTCACTACCATTTTTAAATTTATATTGCCCCAGAAAAAGAGGTTGGGTTTAAAACGAAAAAACTAAACCCCTGGATGAATACTGAGATATTAGATAATATAAAATTTCGGACCGGTGTTTAAAAAGTTTTAAAGAAAAACGGGCCCGGTTTTGCAGCACTAAAAAAATTCCAAAGGGTGAGGAACAGGTACAAGGCTTAAAAAAGGGGAACCCAAAGGCAAAGCACTATTGTCAAAAATTGAAAAAAATTATAAGCTTTCCCCCCAGAAACCCTTGGAAACAACTAAAACATTTTGGGGTTAGCCATAAGCCATTTAAGAGGTCTAAATAGTACTCACTATCGATTTGGGGTTTATGCCACGAAACTTCAAAGGTGGCAAATTGTTTTAAATTTCCCAAATAACATCTTTTGGCATCAAAAATGAAAAGTAAATCCCAGCTCCCAAAAAATACCTTTAAAACACAGACTCTGAAAAATTTCAAAAATACTATCCCAAATTTAAAGGGGAAACCCCAAAAAACATTTTGGCAACTGGGTTAAGGGGAATCTCATGATTTTCATTAAAAAAGAATAAGCGGTTAAACCCAATTGGGAGCACGGGCCCCCTGAAAAACTTCCCGTTTTAATTTTCCCTTTAAGGGTGGTGCTTTTGAACGTCAACCCTATTCCCTCACATAAAAATTTCTTTTCAATAAACCACAAATTTAACCATCCCAGAGGGGTTCAAGGAGGCCAGATTTTCTCCTATCTTCAAAAAAAAATAATAGGTTTTGTTGTAAAAAAACTTAGACCTGTTTTTTACTCATTTTTAATATCTAAAATTCTGGAGAGGGGGCGGGGGGTATTTTTGTAGTTAAGTCCCTTTAAATGAAAACAGAATTCTCCTTTAGCTTTTAAATCGGGCTTTAAAAAAGATCCTATTAAAACCGATACCTCCCTTTTTAAACTTAAATGGATTCCCTGAAAAACCTAAAATGTAAAAAGGGGAAACCCTCTAGGTTTGGAACCCTTTAAAACCGGGGAAAAAAGGCCTTCGTTTACTGTCAACCAAAATATATTTGTAATAAACTTAAAACTATCGGAAAGGGGTTTTCTGTAGAGGGTTTTAAGTCCTCCCTTTGCAACAGGAGACAAATATTTCCAAAAATCAACAAAAAAAAGAATCAAAACCCCCTGCCGTTAACAGGGGGGTTTTCCCCCAAAGGGTAGTTTTTCTGGGTCCCTTACTATTCTTTTTGTTATGTAAATGTTTATGCCTATCATTTGTCAAGTGAAAAACTCCTACTTTTTTTGCAGATGAAGTGCTCTGTTTAGGGGAAGGTTAAAAGACCCACAAGATATTGAAAAATGTTTTAACACGGGAAATTTGGAGGTCCTGCAGCAAAGGGTTTAAGTAGACAAAAAAAACTTCTTTTACCCCAAAAGGGAAAACTAAAAACCATTCTCTTTGGAACGAAAAAAAAAACGGGAAAAGGGGTAAAATAATTTTTTGGGTTCAGGGTAAGGGGGAAAGTCCATCATTTTGGTTTTTTCATTTAAATATCGGGAAAACCCCCTTTTGGGGACCCATGCATGTCAGGAGAATTGTTTTAGGGAACGGGGGTAGTAAAAAATGGGGAATTCCCAAAAGCTGAATTTCCCGGTATAGACAAGCCCCGGTGTCTCCCTATGAGGCTGGGCGGGAACCCCTATGTCTAGCCCTTTTCAACCCATATGGATTACGCTTGCTTTTTCTTGGTATTTGCCTTGACAAAAAACTAAAAAAAAGATAGACTGCAAATCACCAGAACAAAATCGTAAGATTCACCCTTTGGGGCTGGGACCAAGAAAACATGTGCCAGGTTTGAATTAAAGCAGTTTGGTTTTGCTGAATGTTGAAAAAAAAGAGTTTTAAAAAATGAAGCTAAATCATGTTTATAAAAATTTCTCACGAACAGTGTCCAAAAATATCTTTTCTGTCAATTTGTCAAGGTTGGGAACCAAAGCAATCATATTTGGGGGGGAGAGCACAACTTTTGTTTGTTCCCACAGTCAGTGGCCCGGCTTCAAAAACCCTTTTTTTGTACGCAATAAAGGAAAAGGAAAGACTACCCCCAAAAATCAAGGCCAGTCATAGCTTGAAAAGTTAAAGAAGACTGCCAAAAAATGTTTTGGGTAACGAAAAACAACAGAAAAGGGGGGGGAATGATTTTTCTATTTTTTAGCAAAAAAACGTGTAAATTTTTCCTTTCCCTAGTAATGCCCTGTATTGTAGAAAAGTCGTTTAATTTACCCCGGGGGTAGGGGAGATGTCTTAATGGGCCCTCCCTATTGTAGATAGTCTTAAAAAACCCCCGTTTTAGTAGTCTTTTTGTATGATAAAAAGATGTTTTTTTTAGAATAATAAGAAAATATTATAAAACCCTTTTTATTATAATAATAAGGTAAAAGGGGCCCCCTTTGGGAAAAAAGTCACTCTGTCTGCTTTTTTTTGGGGTTTTCCTAGGTTTTTCTTAAAATATGTGGGTTGTTGATAATTCTATGTAACTGTTAATTTTGTTTTACCTGATAAAAATTTTCTTTCTTTTTTACTTACTTACTAACCTATCCCACCCGAACCTTCTTAAAACCCCCTGGTTTAAAAATCAATCGTTCATGGTGGTTTGGGTTTAATACACTTTTCCGTGACGCTTCAAACCCCCCCCCCCTCCCACTGCCCAGTAACTTTTTTGTTGGTTTTTTCACCAAACTAACCCCAAAAAGTCATTGATGTTTTAATTTGGTCTCATAATATAATTTGAGGTTTTTTAAAGGGGTTCGCATCGCTATTTGGGCCCTTTGGGCGTGATGCGCAGTTTGTAGTCCTGATTGAGTTGGCTTTTTTCCAGTGTTTTAGTTTTTACTTTGCTCTGTGAAGACCTGTTTGCGCGCTTTTACTAAATTTAAAACAAGGGTGCCCCCCATGAGCAACTTTACCAAAAGCCTTTAAGGGAAGGGAATTTTAGGTTGGCCGGGGGGAAAGTTTTGGAGAATTTGGCGGGGTTTACCGGGGGGGAAGGCAAACCCCAAAAAAGGGGTGCCGGGGAAATTTTTTTGGGTTTTCCCCCTGTTTTTTTAAATCTCAGGCAAAAAGGGAAACTTTTGGGGGGCCGTGGTGGAAGCGGGAAAGAAGTTGACTATAAAAAAGAAGAAAGGAAAGGTGAAAAGATGAAGAAAGAAAGGGACTGCCGTTTTGGGAAAATGTTTTGGAAAATCTAATACATTCTCGTCTACCCAACGGGGGGAAAGTGAGTTGACTTCTGGGAAAAATCACGACGAAAAAGACACCAAGGAAGGTAGGGAAAATTTTTTGTTGTTGGGGGGTAGCCAAGTTAGGTAATGGATTGTGCTTCGCTTGAAGGACAGGAGTAGGAGGGCAGAGAGGTTTTTTTCCCGGGGGCCCGGGTTTGGGGGGTATTGTTAGCCGTCTGGATGACATATGAGAGGTAAAGGGAGAAATTTCCCATTATCTGTCTCAGTGCTGGAGGCAACGATGTTTGGGAGACCCTAGGAGTGAAAACCTGATTAGAGGTATAGGTCCGCAATAGGGAAAAAATTTGGAGGAAGGGTGGGAACCCTTGTCTATGTGGTATTTTGCAAAGGGGAGGAGTTGGAATGAAAAGGGGTCAGGGCATTTGGTTGTCAAATTTTGGGTGGCTGGACAAAAAACTGTAAGGGAAAAATGCGGTTTAAAATTCATTGACAACTGGGGCCCCCTTCTGGGCAAAAAATGGGCATGTATGCCAGGGATGGGGTTTACTTATTTTAGGTTGGGGTGGGGGGGAAACAAATGGGGAACGGGAGGGGGAGGGGCAGTTAGGATTTTAAAATAGGAAAAGTTAGTGGTAGGGGGTTTTTGGGGGAAAACAGTGAAAATCCAAGGGGTTTTAGTAATATTACTAGTTCTAGGGGAAATAGTAATTTAAACAGAACGAGGAAGTTTTAAAGCCAGGGACTTTGGGTGTAAGGACAGAAAAGGTTTAGTAGAAAAAAAGAAAAGAGAGGAAGGGTTAAAAAGAAAGGAGAGTCTTTCAATGTTTAAATTTTGGCTAATTGGGGGTGGTTTCTAGGAATAAGATGGGCGAGTTGGGTTTTTTGTAGTGCAAAGGGAACATTGATGTATTTGCCTTAACTGGGACGTGGTTTAATTCAAAAAGTTGGGAAAGCCTGCGGAATTTTCATATTCAGGGTTTTTTAAAATTTTTCAAATGATAGAAGTATCGGGAAGGGGGGGGTGGGGTGGCATTGTATGTCCGGATCGCTTGATTGTTGCATAAAACGGGTTTTTTAAATCTGAAGTAAAAAAAATACAGAGGGCTGTTTTTGGTTTTGGAAAATTTTTTTTAGGGGCATGGAAAAAAGATTTTAGGGGGTGATATACCGTCCCCCAAAATTAGATAGGGGGCCAAGAGAGACTACTATGGGAGGAAATTGTTAAGGCCCCAAAGGGACAATAAAAGTAATAAAATTTAGGAGGGCTTTAACTTTGTCATATTGATAGGATTTTTTGACTGGGAAAATTTGATTCATTTCGACTTCTTAGAAAAGTTTTTAAGGGTTGTTTTTTTTAAGGTTTGTGACAGAACCCAAAAAGGGGAAATTAACCCGCTTGACTTAGTTATGGCAAAAAAATGAAACCCTTGCTTTAAAAATTTAGAAAAATTTAGAGGAAAATGGGTGCAAACGACCACAAATCAATTACATTTAGCAATTTAAAGGAAGTACCCTTAGTAGCTTTAATCAGTAACGTCCCAGATTTTTGCTTAGCAGATTACGTGGGCTTTGAGAACAATTATTTTTGTTGGGTGGGGGGGTTTAAAGAAAATGAGCTACAAAAATATGACAGTTTTCTGAAAAACTAACATTTCTGCTTTAAAGAACGTTTATCCCATTAAAAAAGAAAATTTGATCAAATGAAATGACCCAAAATGGATGAATAATAGGCTAAATTTTCTCTAGGGCATAAAAAAGGGAATTTATAGGCGTATCAAAACAGGTGAGGGTATTTATGAATCAGTATATTGACTTTAAGAGGGACTTTAAAAAAGGGGGAAAAAAAACAAAAAGGGGACTTAAAATTTTAAAAGTTGCTGGGATTCAAAAAACAACCCAAAAAGTTTTTTCCAGGTCTATAGAAAAAATTGGAGATAAGATAGGCCCCCTTTAAAAAAAAAAACTATGGGCCCTTATGAAAAAGAGAATGAAATGTGCTCGATTTTTAAAAATTTATTTTCTCTCATTTTTTACACGGAAAGACAAACAATTTTCCCAGAAATTTAAATTTTTATAGTGGGCTAGAAAAAGAAAAAATTTATTAACATCACAGTCACTGTAAATGGTTGAAAACAGATAGCAGAGAAGCAAAAAAGTCGCCGGTCCTGATGAGGTTTTTCAAGGGTTCTTAAGGAATGCAAAATGGAATTCTGTAAACCCAATTAACTAATATTTTTAATTTATCTCTTCAAACAGGTGGTAGTGTCTGATATGTGGAAGATGGCTAATGAAATTTCCCAATTTTTAAAACAGGGGCAAGTCTTTACCGTCAAATTACCGCCCAATAAGCCTGACCTCAATTGTAGGCAAATTACTAGAGTCATTTTTAGCTGAGATTAAAAGAAGCCATCTCAAATAAGCATGCTTGATTAATGATACTCAGCATGGATTCACAAGAGGCCGGTCTTGTCTAACTAATTTATTAACTTTCTTCGTAAAGCTTTTGAGGCTGTTGACCACAAATTAAAGAATTGATAATATTTACTTAGATTTTAGTAAGGCTTTTGATAGAGTTCCACACCTTAGACTGTTAAAGAAAGTGGCAGCTCATGGCATTGGGGGAAAAAGTGCTCTCGAGTCATGGCTCACTGACAGGAAGCAGAGGGGTGTCCATAAATGGGGTTAAATCCGAGTGGGGATCTGTAACAAGTGGCGTTCCACAGGGATCAGTCTTGGGCCCCGTTGTTGTTTATAATATATATCAATGATCTTGATGAGGGAATTTCTAGTGATATGAGCAAATTCGCCATGACACAAAGATAGGTAGGATAATTGATTCTAACGTTTGATGTTATGGAACTTAGGAGGGATTTAAAACAAACTGCATTCTTGGTCAAAAAAAGTGGCAGATGCAGTTTAATGTAGAAATGCAAAGGGTTTTGAAGCTTGGGAGTGTCCATAACCCTAGTACTTATAAGTTAAATGATGTAGAACTTAGCCATACAGATTGCGAAAAAAGGGCTTGGGGTTATGGTGAGCAGCAACCTTAAACCAGACAGCAATGCCTAAGCGTATGTAATAAGGCAATTTGATTTTCTGGGATTTATATCAAGAAGTGTAAAACAACAAGTCCAAAGGGCATACTGCAGCTTTTATACATAATTAGTAAGGCCTCACTAGATTATGCTGCTCAGTTCTTGTCTCCCAAAATTTTCAGAATGGACATAAATTCGTTAGAAAACATTCAGGTAGGATGACTAAATTAATACATAGCATTAGAAATCTTCCTTATGAAGAAAGACTGAAGACTTTTAAGTTACATTCATTTGTTAGACGAAGAAGGGGGGGAGACCTGATCGAAGTGTATAAAGTGGAAGATAGGTATTAATAAAGGGGATATTAATAAGGTCTTGAGGATGTCTCTCCAAGAGAGAACCCGCGTAATGGATTTAAATTAGATAGTTTAGATTTAGAAAGGACTTAGGAAAGTATTGGTTTGGAAATAGGGTAGTAGATGAGTGGAACAGTCTACCTAGTTGGGTTATTGAGGCTGGGACTTTGGGTAGTTTCAAATTTAGGTTGGATAAGTACATGAGTGGGAGGGGTTGGATTTGAGTGGGACTTTCACATTTAGAGCTTATTTTTTTGGGTGGCATTGAAAATTGGGTTTTGGGGAAATGTTTTGTTAGTGGGATGAATTGTAAAGGACCTGCCTAGTATGGGCCAGCAGGCCTTTCCTGCAGTGTTCCTCCTTTCTTTTGTTCTTATTCTTATGTTCTTATTACCCCAATAACATTCCCTTGCCTGACTGCAGTGGAGTGCTGTTGTGCTCTGCAACCCTCTGCTGTTTTCAGGCGAGCTCCATGCAACAACATGGCGCTGACTGTACAGCGTTTGAGTTATTAATACTGTCGGCATTTGGCTGCTTCGTGGGGCTATTTCCCCCTTACGGCACAAGTGTTGCTGCCGACGATGATCAGAGAGATGTACGGAAAAACAGGACAATGAGGGATATGGTGTAGCCCAGAAAGGGGCCTTCAGAATCTTCGTTAAGTTGAATTCGCGGCTGTGTATGAGTCGTTGGTGACAAGATTCCGCATGAGAGTCTAGATGCAACCCCGGCTGTAAGAGTGCGTCTCCATAGACGTCTCTCGACATTTTATGTGGGTGAAGTTGCGCAAAAATCCCATTTGAGGATGACTTTGGCTGACATAAGGAACGGGGTTTGAGGCGTATAGTACATGCATCTGGCAACCCAAGACAAATGGGAGGCAAAGGGGCATTCATGGGACGTCGGGAGGGTACATTCTCCCTCAAAATGACTCTGAGGCATCCAATCCCATCTTCCATTGCGATGGAGATCGGGGCAGAGGTTCTTGTGTCTTATGCTGGGCAAACGACGTACATGCAGGTTGTGTGGGGAGACGCTCAACATGGCGGCGACGTGTGTGCAACAGAGGAGGGAGGATGGCACAGACTGGTGGTAGCACCAGTTACAGGATGTGGATGTCATCGTGGAGAGTCCCAGGGCAAACGAGGGAGTGGCCGTCTGTGGAGCGGATATAGTTGAAGATACCATTGTGGTGAATGATGGGTTTGCCATGAGTTGTGTGGGCCAGAAATGGCCACTTTGTGGGGACAGGGAGAGGAAGAAGTGATTGTGCAGCAGGAGGTGATGGTGCTGGAGGAGAGCTGGACGAGTTTTGAAAATTTTAACTCTATCTATGGGAGGATGAACGTCCTGTACGGAGAGACCGTCGCTGGTTGCAAGAACAGGGTGTTGGGACGGTGCATTAGGAAGGAAGGAGGAGATACAGCAGGCGAGAGAGGGTCAGCGTTGCTCTCTAGTGCGACATGAAAACAGTGGAGGTTGAAGTTCATTGTGAGGAATCCTTGGAAGAAGCATGGCGGTGGGAGGGCGTCACGAGGACGAGAGTGGCAGACGTTCAGACTAAGATGCCGTCCTGACGCCGGCGCAGAAGTCTGGGAGGATAGCAATGACTATTCCGAGTCAGCCAGGATAAGAGGCATTGAAAGAATGGGGGGGTCGGGGTGGTGGATGGTGCGAATCATGGGTTGACCTGGGGCAGGAGGCCCTGGGAAGGGAGGAGCGGGGGAAGATTGGAAATTTTAAGAAGGCCTTAGTGTATGGCTGATTAGTGAATGGACTGTGTAATGAGTGAAGTGGGGATGTTTCGTAGGCTCCTGTGTAAATACAGAGTGGACGTCGTGTTTCCTACAGGAACACAATTTCAGGGAGGGAATGGAGTCTAGAGGTGGCCATTGGTTTAAGGTTTTTGGACTCTGCCATCTGCACGTTTGAAAGGTGGTGTGGGTTTATTGATAAAGGAGCGAACCCGTTTGTGTTGATACGAAGTGATGGGGGGGGAGGGGGAGGGAGGGAGGGTGTTGCGTGTGGATGGGTGGTGGATAGGGCAGAGGGTAACCTTTGTAAGTGTGTAAGCGCCAGCGGAAAATGATGTGAAAGTAAAGAGGGATTTTGTATGTGATGATTTAGTTTTCTCCTTATGTGGTTTACCTGTGGTGGCCATCGTTGGTGGGGACTGGAATTGTGTAATTAGGAGGGTTGATGTGGAACCACAAGGGGCGGGGCACATGTGGGCAGCCTTACGAAATCTTTTGGTGGATGTTCAGTTGAGGGATGTGGTAGGTGTGGGGCATGGGAGGTAGAGCATACTTTCGTGAGGAGGGGTTATGAGGCTGGGTTAGATAGGTTGTACATATCTCACGGGGTTTTGTCAAAGTTTGTCCGTACAATAGAAGTAGCTTTTTCAGATCATTGGGCAGTAGTGGAAGAGGTGGAGTGGGAGTCATTAGCTAGTATCTCTTGGGGATACTGGAAGTTAAATACGAGTATGTTAGTAGATGAGGAGGGGTTGGAGGGTTTTACAGCACTGTGGGAGGGGTTAAGTGAGGAGGTAAAAGGGGTGGAGGATGTGGTGACATGGTGGGATGGTGTGGCTAAGGAACAGATTTGGCATTATTATGTGTGGGAAGGGAAACGAATCAACTCTTTAAAATATGGGCTCATTAACTATTTGGAGGACAGGCTAAGGGGTTGCTGCTATGTAAGGGGGGCGGTGGCAGGTACTTATCCTATGGACGACATTATGGTAATTAAGGGGAGGTTGCGCAAAATCCAGGACGAGAGGTTCCAAGCAGTGAGAGTAATGGCAGGGGTGGAGGAGGTGTTATGGGGAGATAGGCCGTCATTGTGTATATTGCATAGGCAAAAACAATGACAGCAGGCAACAGCTATTCCATGGATGGAGGTTCATGAGTCGGTGGGTGGGTATAGGGTGGGTCACGTTATGCAAACTACAGATGGGATGGGGTGTTTGCGGATAAATGGTATGAGCAGTATTGGCAAGAAGAAGGAGTAGGAGCTGGAGATTTAGAACAGGTGTGTGGGAGTGTGACATGTTGGTTGGGAAAACAGTGATAGGGAAGCACTGGGTGGGGAAATAACTGAGGAGGAAATATGGAGATCTTTAAGTGAAATGCGAAAGGGCAAAGCGCTGGGAATCAATGGACTACCTGCAGAGTTTTATCAACAGCACTGGGAGCTAATGAGGGTTTTTTTTTTGGTAATGTTATTAAATTTGATGAAGGAGAGGGGCAAGTTGGGGGAAAAGCGGGCAACGGCTGTATTAGTCTTGGTACTGAAGGGTAGGGGACAGCATACGTTTAGGGACTACCGGGCAATATCGTTGTTATGCGTGGATTATAAGTTGTTTGCTAAGATTTTAGGAAATAGGTTTAAGAGCGTAGTAGGGCAGGTCATATCAAGAACTCAGTTTTGGTTGCCAGGGAGGTCTATGGTGGAGGGGCATGGGTTACTACAGGATTTCGTGGAAGAAAAAGGGGGGGAAGGGGGGGCTTGGTTGCTCTAGGCGGGCCCAAAGGACCCATTTTGATAGAGAGGAGCAAGAAGCATTGAGAGCTATCCTTAGGGGACAGGGTTTTGGGGAAGAAATAGTGGGATGGGTAGATGCGTTATATCGTGGGGCAACGGCGAGGGTACAGGTTACTGGAAGATTGGGGGAGGATTGTAATGGGTAGGGGACTTAGACAGGGATGTCCTATGTCACAGCTTTTGTTTGCTTGCATACAGGACCCCTTTTATAGAATGGTGGAGCAGCAAATGTGCATTAGTGAGGGAGAAGGAAGTGGAGTTGGGAGAGTTTGGCCAGTTCTAATAGGGTATGTAGATGATATTACTGTTCTGGTTAGGGAGGGGATGTCAATGGATGTCTTAGATGAGGTAGTCAACATGTTTGCAGGTGCAACTGGTATGAGAGTGAATTGAGAGAAGTCAATGATCATGGGGTTAGGAGCTTAGGTGGGGAGGATTGAGTGGGGTAGTGAAGTTGTGAGGAAGTGGGAGACTTCGTTAAAAATTTGTGGTCTTATCTATGCAGATAATCTGGATGTTGCACGTGTGAAAAACTCGGTTAGGTTGGTAGACAGGATTCTGGGTCACTTGGGAGCATTGCGGCCTTATCATTTGACCCTTGTGCAGCATGCCATTGTTATTAACGACTAATTGTATAGTAAGGTTTGGCACGTGGCAGCTGTGTTCCCTTTAACTGGGACGGCAATTGCGAATATACTTAGATGGGTTTTTAAATTCTTGTGGGGTTTGGGCTTTTTGATTGGCTTAAAAGGGATGTGGTAATGTTACCTGTGCCTCAGGGAGGTTAGCTTCACCTCGCTAACCCCTTTCCCAAGCATTCCCCATGATATGTATATATAATGTCCCATAATGTACCCCACAGCCTAATATACTCTCTTCCATAACCCCCACATCACGACTTAATGCTGCAGAACAGAAATGCCTTTACCCCCTACCCTATGCAGCACTCTGCTCAACCAACCCCTGATGCTCCCATCTCCTCACAAAAATACACTACGGGAACGCCGAATCCTCCCCTCCACACATTCCACAGACTCCCCCTCAACCACCCATCTATCCCATAAAACCACACCCAACATTAAAATCACATGCAAAAAACGATACATGACCTCATGCCCACGGGGTTGTAACCTTAACCTACTGAACCTACCCCATATACTTTCCCAGTCATACATGGGGAAAATCCCCTTCACCGGTACCACTACCCTCCCTACTAATATCCTACACAGCCTGCCTATTTTTACCTTCCCCTGATCCCGAGACAACACCAGAGCCCCCAAAACAGTTTCACACTCAATCAACTCTACCCCAGTAAACATATGTTTCAATCTACCGTGTATCTTGACCAGACCCCCCCCCCCCACCCACATCCTCCCTCATCACCTACCTCTTAATGAAGATACATTTGACCCTCCACTTTAAATCCATCAAACCCAACCCCCCCTTGAGGCACAGGTAACATTACCACATCCCTTTTAAGCCAATCACAGCCCAAACCCCACAAGAATTTAAAAATCCTATGTTCGCAATTGCCATCCCAGTTAAAAGGAACACAGCTGCCACGTGCCGAACCTTACTATACAATTAGACGTTAATAACAATGGCACGCTGCACAAGGGTCAAATAAAAAGGCAGCAATGCTCCCAAGTGACCCAGAATCCTGTCTACCAACCTAACCGAGTTTTCCACACGTGCAACATCCAGATCATCTGCATAGATAAGAGCACAAATTTTTAAGGAAGTCACCCACCTTGTCACGACTGCACTACCCCACTCAACCCTCCCCACCCAAGCTCCTAACCTCATGACTATGGACTTCTCTGAATTCAATCTCATACCAGTTGCACCTGCGAACATGTTGACTACCTCATCTAAGGCGTCCATGACATCCCCTCCCTAACCAGAACAGTGTATCATCTACATACCATATTAGAACTGGCCAAACCCTCCCAACTCCACTCCCTTCTCCCTCACTAATGCGCATTTGCTGCTCCACCATTCTATAAAAGGGGCCCTGTATGCACGCAAACAAAAGCTGTGACATAGGACACTCTTGTCGAAGTCCCCTACTCATTACAATCCTCCCACCCAATCTTCCATTAAACTGTACCCTCGCCATTGCTGCACGATATAACGCATCTACCCATCCCACTATTTCTTCCCCAAAACCCTCTATTGCCAGTATAGTGCAACCAAGCCCCCCTCCCCCCCTTTTTCTTCCACGAAATCGTGTAGTAACCCATGTTCTTCCACCATAGACCTCCCTGGCAACCCAAACTGAGTTCTTGATATGACCCGCCCTACTACGCACTTAAACCTATTTCCTAAAATCTTAGCAAACAAATTATAATCCGCACATAACAACGATATTGCCCAGTAGTCCCTAAGTGTATGCTGCCCCTTACCCTTCGGTACCAAGACTAATACAGCCGTTGCCTGCTTTTCTCCCAACTTGCCCCTCTCCTTCATCATATTTAATAACCTTACCAAAAAAAACCCTCATTAGCTCCCAATGCTGTTTAGAAAACTCTGCAGGTAGTCCATCGATTCCCGGCGCTTTGCCCTTTCGCATTTCACTTAAAGCTCTCCATATTTCCTTCTCAGTTATTTCCCCACCCAGTGCTTCCCTATCACTGTTTCCCAAACAACATATCACACTCCCACACACCTGTTCTAAATCCCCAGCTCCTACCCCTTCCTCTTGCCAGTGCTGCTCATACCACTTACCCACAAACACCCCCATCCCATCTGTAGTTTGTATAACCTGACCCACCCTATACCCACCCACCGACTGATGAACCTCCATCCATGGAATAGCTGTTGCCTGCTGTCATTGTTTTTACCTGCTCAATACACTGGACGACGGCCTATCGCCTCATAACACTTCTTCCACCCCTGCCATTACTCTCACCACTTGGAACCTCTCGTCCTGGATTTTGCGCAACCTCCCCTTAATTCCCAAATGTCGTCCATAGGAAAAAGTCCCCGGCCACTGCCCTCCTTACAAAAACCCGTTAACCTGTCCCCCAAAATAGTTAATGAGCCTTTTTTAAAAAATTTGGGTTTTTTTTTCCCTCCAGCAGTGAAATGCTAAATTCCCGTTCTTAGCTACCCCCCCACCCGTACCACATCCCCCCCCCTTTTACCTCCTCACTTAACCTCTCTCACGGCTGTAAAACCTCCAACCCCTCCTCATCTTCAACAACTTTTTATTTTTTCCAGTTCCACAGAGATACTAGCTGTGATCCTACTCCCCTCTCCCATACCCCCCGATGATCTAAAAAAGTACTTCTATTTACAGACAAATTTTGAAAAAACCCCGTGAAAATTTTGTACAATCTATCTAACCTAGCTGCGAACCCTCCTCAAGAAAGTATGCTCTGCCTCCCCTCCCCCCCTTAAAATCCCTAAACTTAACATCCACCAAGAGATTTAGAAAGGGCTCCCGAATGTAACCCCCCCCTTGGGGTTCCCACACAGCCCCCCCTCATAAAAAATTCCAGTCCCCCCAAACGTGGCCCCACTTGTAAACCACGTAAGGAAAAAACCTAGGTAAACATACAAAATCCTTTCTTATTTTCACATCGTTTTCCGCTGGCCCTACACCTTAAAAAGGTTTTCCCTCTCCCCCATCCACCCCCCATCACACGCAACACCCTCCCCCTCATTTCGTATCAACACAAACGGGCTACCTCCATTATCAAAAAACCCACACCCCTTTAAACATGGATGGCAGAGTCATAACCTTAAACCAGCCACCTCTCACTCTTCCCCTAAATTATTTTTTTCTGTAAAAACACTACCCCACTCTTTTTTACCCAAAGCATACAGAAACTTTCCCCTCTTCACTCTTTTAAAAGCCCCATTCAATTCAAGTCATACCCCTTTGGGGCCTTTAAAAATTTTCCCAACCCTTCCCTCCTTCCCCTTCCCAGGGCCCCCTGCTCGGGGTCAACACATGTTTTTCAACCACCCCACCCCCCCCCTTTTTTTTCAATGCCTCTTATCCTGGGTACCTGGGAAAATATTCGCCCTTTCCCTCCCAGCCCTCGGCGCTTGCATCACGCATATTGAATCTGACGGCGCCTTTTCCTGTGACGCCCTCCACCCCCCTGCGTCTTCCGGGGATTCCTCACAATGAACCTCAACCTCCACCTTTTTCTGTTGCACAGAAAGGGCGACACTCTCTGTGCCTGCTGATTCCTCGCTTCATCATGTACTGGCACTCTCTTCTTAAACTCTGGGTTTCCCGTACGGGGACTCATCCTCCCCAGATGGATTAAATTTTTCAAAAACCTCGTTCAGCTCTTCCCCGGCCCTCACCCCCTGCGCACAAGCACTTCCTCTCCCCTCACCCGGCAAAGTGGCCATTCTGGTCGACACAACTTAAAGGGACTCCCTCATTCACCACAAGGGAATCTTCAACTATATCACTCTCAGACGTCCCCCCCTCGTTTTTCCAGTGGGGCTCTCCACGCAGCACCCACCCGTAACTGGTGCTCCACAGTCTGCGCCATCCACCTCCCCGTTGCACCACGTCGCCCCCTTTTTTATCATACTCCCCACAAAACCTGCACGTACGTCGTTTCACAGCATAAGAACAAGAATCTGGGGGCCCGGAAATCCTTCATCACAAGTAGATGGGCTTGGATTCAGAGCTTTGAGGGGGAAAGTCCCCCCCGGACGTCCCCTGTAGACCTTGCCCCCACTTGCCTTGGGGCCAGATGCACGGTACCCTAGCCTCAAAATTTCTTATGTCGCCCCGTCGCCTCAAAGGGGATGTTGCGCAACTTTTCCCCCCCGTAAAATGTCGAGAACGTTAAGAATGCCTCTTACAGCAGGAGTTGCATCTAGACTACATGTGGAATCTTGTCGCCAACGGCTCATACGCAGCATCGAATTCAACTTAACGAAGACTCTGAAAACCCCCTTTGGGCTATACCTATACCTCGTCGTCCCGTATTTATACTCTCCTGATGATCATCGGTAGCAGAGGGGAAATCGTCCCGAAGCACTAATACCCACAGATTTCCCCCACTCATACACTCGCACTAGTTGTTTTTATGAGAGTTGCCCGAAAAGCAGACGGGTGCGAGCAAAACCCGCCCCCGCTGTCAGGCGCAAATGTGATTTTTCCTTAGTTTTTTAACGTAAGAACAAAAGAATGGAGGAACACTGCAGAAGGCCTACTGGCCCATGCGAGGCAGGTCCTTATCAAAACGACTACTAAGAACATAAGAACATAAGAATGGAGGAACAATGCAGAAAGCCTACTGGCCCATGCGAGGCAGGTCCTTATCAAAACGACTACTACCTTAAAGATTCCCAAGAAATAACTCCCGTACCCAATGACACCAATCAAACCCAGCCCCTCCCACTCATATATTTGTCCAGTCTCTTCTTAAAGCTACCCAAGGTCCTAGCCTCTATCACCCCACTGGAAAGACTGTTCCACGCATCTACAACCCTGTTAGAAAACCAGTACTTACCTATGTCCTTTCTAAATCTAAATTTATCCAATTTAAATCCATTGTAGATGAATGGTTCGTAGATGAATGGTTCAGAGAACCGACATGTTGATAAATTAGACACATGTGCAACTCTTGGGTATCTTTATTGAGGAAACGTTTCGCCACACAGTGGCTTCATCAGTCCATACAAAGATTGAGACACTTATGCAGCATATGGGAAACTTTATTCAGGAAACGTTTCGCCACACAGTGGCTTCATCAGTCCAATACAAAGAGGAAGGCGTAAGGAGAGGAGGAGAATGAGGTAATCAGTCCCTCAACCTGGAGTCGATGTGTTCAGTCCATCAATCTTGTAGAATGTACAGCATAGGGCCGTAGACGTGGCTTATATACTGTAGTGAGGTGACGTGAAGCAGGTGGAGGCGGGGTCATAGTGGGACCATCCACTAGTCGAAGTAGGTCTTCGTCCAAAGGGTTTAACAAGTGTTGAAGAATTCTTTTGTAACAAAGATCTCATGATGCTGCAGTGTCTGACGGTTGTGATGAAAGTTTGAAAAACCGACAAGTTGAAGATTGAGACACTTATGCAGCTTTTGGGAAACTTTATTCAGGAAAAGTTTCGCCACACAGTGGCTTTATCAGTCCAATACAAAGAGGAAGGCGTAAGGGAGGAGGAGAAAAGAGGTAATCAGTCCCTCAACCTGGAGTCGATGTTTCAGTCCATCAATCTTGTAGAATTTTACAGCATAGGGCCGTAGACGTGGCTTATATACTGTAGTGAGGTGACGTGAAGCGGGTGGAGGCGGGGTCATATGGTACCATCCACTAGTCGAAGTAGGTCTTCGTCCAAAGTTGAACAAGTGTTGAAGAATTCTTTGTAACAAGATCTCATGATGCTGCAGTGTCTGACGTTGTGATGAATGGTTTGAAAAACCGACAAGTTGAAGATTGAGACACTTATGCAGCATATGGGAACTTTATTCAGGAAACGTTTCGCCACACAGTGGCTTCATCAGTCCAATACCTTTGACGAAGACCTACTTCGACTAGTGATGGTACCACTATGAGTAACGCCTCCACCTGAGCTTGACACGTCACCTCATCTGTATATAAGCCACGTCTACGGCCCTATGCTGTACATTCTAACAAGATTGATGACTGAACACATCGACTGCCAGTTGAGGCGATTACCTCTTCCTCCTATCCTACGCTTCCTCTTGTGGATTGGACTGATGAAGCCAACTTGTGTGCGAAACGTTTCCTGAATTGACAGTTTCCCATATGCTGCACTAAGTTGTCTCAATCTAACTTGTCGGTTTTTCAAACCTTCATCAAAACTGTCAGACACTGCGCATCATAGATCTTTGAAGTAAAGACACAAGTGCAACTAATGTGACATTTATTGGTGGCACACGTTTCACTCTCCAGTACTTTATCAAGCCACTTACATGGTAATGCTTGATGATAAAGCTCCTGGTGAGGGAGCGAAACGTTTGCCACAATAAATGTCACATTAGTTGCACTTGATGTCCTTTTAACTTTTCATATTGTCGGTAATTCTACAACTTTTATTAACAATCATGCAGATCTTGTTACAAGAATCTTCAACACTTGTCAACCTTTGGACAAGGACCTACTTCGACTAGTGGATGGTACACTTGACCAGCCTCACCTGCTTCAACGTCACTCCTACAACGTACATAAGCCACGTCTACGGCCACTATTGCTGTACATTCTAACAAGATTGGATGGACAGAACACATCGACTCCAGTTGAGGGATGATACACCCAGTTCTCCTCCTCTCCTTACGCCCTTCCTCTCTTTGTATAATGGACTGAAAAGAAAAGCCACCTAGTGTGGCGAAACGTTTTTCCTGAATAAAGTTTCCCATATGCTGCATAAGTGTCTCAATCTTCAACTTGTCGGTTTTTCAAACCATTCATCACAACTGTCAGACACTGCAGCATCATGAATCTTGTTACAAAGAATCTTCAACACTTGTTCAACCTTTGGACGAAGACCTACTTCGACTAGTGGATGGTACCACTATGACCCCGCCTCCACCTGCTTCAAGTCACCTCACTACAGTATATAAGCCACGTCTACGGCCCTATGCTGTACATTCTACAAGATTGATGGACTGAACACATCGACTCCAGGTTGAGGGACTGATTACCTCATTCTCCTCCTCTCCTTACGCCTTCCTCTTTGTATTGGACTGATGAAGCCACTGTGTGGCGAAACGTTTCCTGAATAAAGTTTCCCATATGCTGCATAAGTGTCTCAATCTTCAACTTGTCGGTTTTTCAAACCATTCATCACAACTGTCAGACACTGCAGCATCATGAGATCTTGTTACAAAGAATTCTTCAACACTTGTTCAACCTTTGGACGAAGACCTACTTCGACTAGTGGATGGCACCACTATGACCCCGCCTCCACCTGCTTCACGTCACCTCACTACAGTATATAAGCCACGTCTACGGCCCTATGCTGTACATTCTACAAGATTGATGGACTGAACACATCGACTCCAGGTTGAGGGACTGATTACCTCATTCTCCTCCTCTCCTTACGCCTTCCTCTTTGTATTGGACTGATGAAGCCACTGTGTGGCGAAACGTTTCCTGAATAAAGTTTCCCATATGCTGCATAAGTGTCTCAATCTTCAACTTGTCGGTTTTTCAAACCATTCATCACAACTGTCAGACACTGCAGCATCATGAGATCTTGTTACAAAGAATTCTTCAACACTTGTTCAACCTTTGGACGAAGACCTACTTCGACTAGTGGATGGTACCACTATGACCCCGCCTCCATCTGCTTCACGTCACCTCACTACAGTATATAAGCCACGTCTACGGCCCTATGCTGTACATTCTACAAGATTGATGGACTGAACACATCGACTCCAGGTTGAGGGACTGATTACCTCATTCTCCTCCTCTCCTTACGCCTTCCTCTTTGTATTGACTGATGAAGCCACTGTGTGGCGAAACGTTTCCTGAATAAAGTTTCCCATATGCTGCATAAGTGTCTCAATCTTCAACTTGTCGGTTTTTCAAACCATTCATCACAACTGTCAGACACTGCAGCATCATGAGATCTTGTTACAAAGAATTCTTCAACACTTGTTCAACCTTTGGACGAAGACCTACTTCGACTAGTGGATGGTACCACTATGACCCCGCCTCCACCTGCTTCACGTCACCTCACTACAGTATATAAGCCACGTCTACGGCCCTATGCTGTACTTTCTACAAGATTGATGGACTGAACACATCGACTCCAGGTTGAGGGACTGATTACCTCATTCTCCTCCTCTCCTTACGCCTTCCTCTTTGTATTGGACTGATGAAGCCACTGTGTGGCGAAACGTTTCCTGAATAAAGATTCCCATATGCTGCATAAGTGTCTCAATCTTCAACTTGTCGGTTTTTCAAACCATTCGTCACCACTGTCAGACACTGCAGCATCATGAGATCTTGTTACAAAGAATTCTTCAACACTTGTTCAACCTTTGGACGAAGACCTACTTCGACTAGTGGATGGTACCACTATGACCCCGCTCCACCTGCTTCACGTCACCTCACTACAGTATATAAGCCACGTCTACGGCCCTATGCTGTACATTCTACAAGATTGATGGACTGAACACATCGACTCCAGTTGAGGGACTGATTACCTCATTCTCCTCCTCTCCTTACGCCTTCCTCTTTGTATTGGACTGATGAAGCCACTGTGTGGCGAAACGTTTCCTGAATAAAGTTTCCCATATGCTGCATAAGTGTCTCAATCTTCAACTTGTCGGTTTTTCAAACCATTCATCACAACTGTCAGACACTGCAGCATCATGAGATCTTGTTACAAAGAATTCTTCAACACTTGTTCAACCTTTGGACGAAGATCTACTTCGACTAGTGGATGGTACCACTATGACCCCGCCTCCACCTGCTTCACGTCACCTCACTACAGTATATAAGCCACGTCTACGGCCCTATGCTGTACATTCTACAAGATTGATGGACTGAACACATCGACTCAGTTGAGGGACTGATTACCTCATTCTCCTCCTCTCCTTACGCCTTCTCTTTGTATTGACTGATGAAGCCACTGTGATGGCGAAACGTTTTCCTGAATAAAGATTCCCATATGCTGCAAAAGTGTCTCAATCTTCAACTTGTCGGTTTTTCAAACCATTCGTCACCACTGTCAGACACTGCAGCATCATGAGATCTTGTTACAAAGAATTCTTCAACACTTGTTCAACCTTTGGACGAAGACCTACTTCGACTAGTGGATGGTACCACTATGACCCCGCCTCCACCTGCTTCACGTCACCTCACTACAGTATATAAGCCACGTCTACGGCCCTATGCTGTACATTCTACAAGATTGATGGACTGAACACATCGACTCCAGGTTGAGGGACTGATTACCTCATTCTCCTCCTCTCCTTACGCCTTCCTCTTTGTATTGGACTGATGAAGCCACTGTGTGGCGAAACGTTTCCTGAATAAAGTTTCCATATGCTGCATAAGTGTCTCAATCTTCAACTTGTCGGTTTTTCAAACCATTCATCACAACTGTCAGACACTGCAGCATCATGAGATCTTGTTACAAAGAATTCTTCAACACTTGTTCAACCTTTGGACGAAGACCTACTTCGACTAGTGGATGGTACCACTATGACCCCGCCTCCACCTGCTTCACGTCACCTCACTACAGTATATAAGCCACGTCTACGGCCCTATGCTGTACATTCTACAAGATTGATGGACTGAACACATCGACTCCAGGTTGAGGGACTGATTACCTCATTCTCCTCCTCTCCTTACGCCTTCCTCTTTGTATTGGACTGATGAAGCCACTGTGTGGCGAAACGTTTCCTGAATAAAGTTTCCCATATGCTGCATAAGTGTCTCAATCTTCAACTTGTCGGTTTTTCAAACCATTCATCACAGTCCATACAAAGGAGAATCTTGAAGAAAAGGAGGAGAATGAGGTAATCAGTCCCTCAACCTTGAGTCGATGTGGTTAGTCCATCAATCTTGAATAGAATACGGCATACGTGCTGAGAAGGAGCTTATAAACCGTTGGCAGGAGAGGTGCAGCAGTCATAGGTCGTGTAACATTTGTTCAATGTTGAAGTAGGTCGTGCCCAAGAATTAGGCAAGCGAAGAATTCCCAAGTATTAAGATCCCAAGAAGTTGCAGTGTCTGACAGGTTTGTAGATGAATGGTTCAGAGAACCGACATGTTGATAAATTAGACACATGTGCAACTCTTGGGTATCTTTATTGAGGAAACGTTTCGCCACACAGTGGCTTCATCAGTCCATACAAAGGAGAATCTTGAAGAACAGGAGGAGAATGAGGTAATAAGTTCCCTCAACCTTGCCTAATTCTTGGGCACGACCTACTTCAACATTGAACAAATGTTACACGACCTATGACTGCTGCACCTCTCTTGCCAACGGTTTATATGCTCCTTCTCAGCACGTATGCCGTATTCTATTCAAGATTGATGGACTGACCACATCGACTCAAGGTTGAGGGACTGATTACCTCATTCTCCTCCTGTTCTTCAAGATTCTCCTTTGAGATTAAGACACATGTGCAACATCTGGGTATCTTTATTGTAGACGTTTCGCCATCCAGTGGCTTTATCAATACAAATTCTAGGACATAACTTGAAGACAGTAGAACTATGTACAGAAGATGAGGTAATCAGTCCCTCAACCTAGGAGTAGGTGCGAAGAGCACCATAGTCGTGGAGATTCTGAAGCAGAAGAAAGGATCCTGGCACTTATAGTAACGTCAGGTGTAGCAGACGAGGGCATATTCACTGGTAGGCGGGATTCCCCAGTGGAAGTAGGTCCTTCCCAAAGAGATGGGTTAGTAGTAGTAGTAGTTGTCGTAGTCGTGAAGGTTATGTACATGTCCTCAGAATTAAGATTCCATGATGTTGCAGTGTCTGACAAGTTGTGTACGAATGGTATATAATACCGACAAGATGAGATTAAGACACATGTGCAACATCTGGGTATCTTTATTGTAGACGTTTCGCCATCCAGTGGTTTTATCAATACAAATTCTAGGACATAACTTGAAGACAGTAGAACTATGTACAGAAGATGAGGTAATCAGTCCCTCAGCCTAGAGTAGGTGCGAAGAGCACCCATCTTTTTGGGAAGGACCTACTTCCACTGGGGAATCCCGCCTACCAGTGAATATGCCCTCGTCTGCTACACCTGACGTTACTATATAAGCGCCAGGATCCTTTCTTCTGCTTCAGAATCTCCACGACTATGGTGCTCTTCGCACATACTCCTAGGTTGAGGGACTGATTACCTCATCTTCTGTACATAGTTCTACTGTCTTCAAGTTATGTCCTAGAATTTGTATTGATAAAGCTACTGGATGGCGAAACGTCTACAATAAAGATACCCAGATGTTGCACATGTGTCTTAATCTCATCTTGTCGGTATTATATACCATTCGTACACAGATTCTCCTTTGTATGGACTGATGAAGCCACTGTGTGGCGAAACGTTTCCTCAATAAAGATACCCAAGAGTTGCACATGTGTCTAATTTATCAACATGTCGGTTCTCTGAACCATTCATCTACAAACCTGTCAGACACTGCAACTTCTTGGGATCTTAATACTTGGGAATTCTTCGCTTGCCTAATTCTTGGGCACGACCTACTTCAACATTGAACAAATGTTTCACGACCTATGACTGCTGCACCTCTCCTGCCAACGGTTTATAAGCTCCTTCTCAGCACGTATGCCGTATTCTATTCAAGATTGATGGACTGACCACATCGACTCAAGGTTGAGGGACTGATTACATCATTCTCCTCCTGTTCTTCAAGATTCTCCTTTGTATGGACTGATGAAGCCACTGTGTGGCGAAACGTTAAATCCATTATTCCTGGTTCTTACCTCGTTTGACACCCTCAGTACTTTATTATCTCCCTTGTTTATGCCCGTCATCCACATATACACTTCAATGATATCTCCCCTCATTCTACGCCTCTCCAGAGAGTGGAGATTTAAGGCTTTGAGTCTATCTTCATACGGGAGGTTCCTTACACAGTAAATTATTTTAGTCATTCTTCTCTGTTTGTTCTCTAATGAGTCTATATCCATCCTGTAGTAAGGGGACCAAAGCTGAGCAGCATAATCTAAATGAGGCCTCACTAGTGATGTATAGAGCTGTAAAATAACTTTTGGACTTCTGTTACTTATACTTCTTGAGATAAACCCAAGTAATCTGTTGGCCTTGTTGCGCACACTAAGGCACTGCTGTCTTGGCTTTAGATTTCTGCTTACCATGACTCCCAAGTCTTTTTCACATTCTGTATGATCAAGCTCTACTTCACCTAGATTATAGCTTCGAGGGTTATTTTCATTACCAAGGGCAAGTACCTTACACTTATCCACATTGAACTTCATCTGCCATTTTTCAGACCAAGACATTAATTTGTCCAAATCCTCCTGGAGTTCATTGATATCCTCCTCAAAGTGAATTATGCGGCCTATCTTTGTATCATCAGCAAATTTACTCATGTCACTCGTAATCCCTTCATCAAGGTCATTAATGTAATTTATGAACAAGAGAGGGCCTAAAACTGATCCTTGTGGAACGTCACTAGTGACTAATTACCATTCAGATTTCACTCCATTAATGGTAACTCTCTGCTTTCTATTGGTAAGCCATGCCTCTATCCATGCTAGAACTTTACCTCCTATACCGTGAGCTGCCACTTTTCTTAAGAGTCTCTTGTGAGGTACTCTATCTAAGGCTTTACTAAAATCCAAATAAACAATATCATATTCCTTATCACTGTCAACTGCCTCAAATGTTCTATTGAAGAACGTCAGCAAGTTTGTCAGGCAGGAACGACCTCTCGTGAATCGATGCTGAGATTCGTTTATCAAGTTATGCTCTTCAAGGTGACTTCTGATAATGTCAGCTATAATTGATTCTAATAACTTGCCCACTATAGATGTCAGGCTTATTGGACGGTAATTTGAAGGAGTGGACTTATCCCCTGATTTGAATATAGGAACCACATTAGCCATCTTCCACAACTCTGGCACAACACTGGTAAGGATGGACGCATTGAATACACTCGTTAATGGCTGACTAAGCTCCATCTTGCATTCCTTAAGTACCCTGGAAAACAACTCATCGGGTCCCAGGGACTTATTTTGCTTCAGTTTGTCTATCTGTTTAATAACCATGTCCCTCGTGACAGTAATATTAGTTAACTTAAATTCATCAGGAACTAAATAATTGTTAATTACTGGAATCTCATTTACATCTTCCTGTGTAAAAACTGACAAAAAATAGTCATTAAATAAGGAACACATTTCCAGTTCATTATCCGTCACCTGTCCATTCCCAGTTTTCAGAGGTCCTACTTTTTCCTTCACCTTCGTCCTATACACTTGAAAGAACCCCTTTGGATTAGTCTTTGATTCATTAGTAACTCTAATTTCATAGTCACCTTTAGCCTTTCTAATCGCCTTTTTTACTTCTCTTTTAAGGTGAACATATTTTTCAGTAAGGTTAACCTCTCCTCTTCTTATGCGTCTATAAATTCCCCTTTTCTCCCCTAATAGATGCTTTAGCCTCCTCTTAACCCATTTGGGATCGTTATTATTAGACCTAATTTCTCTCTGGGGAATGTATATACTCTGGGCACTGTGTACATTATTAAGAAAACAATCATAAAAGCAGATCCCCTCATATTCATAAGTATGATTATCGTCAATAAAATCATTAGCTAGATAATCCCAATCAAGATTAGACAGATGTTCCCTAAGTCCATTATAATCGGCAGAACGAAAATCCGGGATTTTTACGTATTATCATTTTTTTTTTTCTGCATTCCCAATTTAAATGCTAAAATGGGTTTGTGTCACATGCGCCAGCTCTTCATTTACTCCAGATTATTCCGAGTGTTTCCTTATCCAATGGAAAGGGCTTTCCACTGACACTACTGGGGTCATTCTTTCAATCTCATGTTGAGTTCCTCACACACTTCGGGCACTTCTTGGATCCTCCCCTTCCTTCCTTTTACCGATTACCTTCCTTGACTTTTTTTTTCCTCCTTTTTGTAGCTGTACAACAGCTGCAGGTAAATTTGCTTTTGGGCTATTTTTTTTCATATTGCTTTTGGCCCCCCGTCTTACCTGTACTTTCCTTTTTTGCCTACGACTTCCTCATTTTTCCCTTTTGGGTCTTTTGCCTTCTATATTTCCCCACCTCAAACACATTTGGTTTTGGCCCCTTTACCCCTTTTTGGGTGAACCAAGGTTAATCCTGGCTTTCCTCGTTATTTCTTTTTTCCTCAATACAAACCTCCCCTCACTTCCTTTCTATCCCTTTATCACAACCCATAAATTCGTGTACTGATTTTCCAGCCATTCCCCCCACAAACCCCCTTGTGGGAAATTCTTCATGTCTGTATAGCCCCCTCTCTTGTAGTTTGGTTTCACAATCCTCCCTTTTTTCTGCTTCCCCTCCATTGAAACTCTATTTTTTTTGACGCCAGAACCTCAGGGTCACTTATCCGAGGGGCTTCAATTTTTGTGTCCTCAAGTTGCACTACTCAAGGTAAAAAACTAGGTCCAGCTTGCTGGTTCATCCTCCCCTTTTCTCTCGGGATGTCCCTTACGGCTGGACATGGGGTTTTTCCATACCCCCTCCATCATCTTAGCCTTCCACGTTTCTGGCCTCCCTGTGGCTCCAAGTTTTCCCAGTCGATTCCCTTTGGGGTTGAAGTCACCCTGATCAGCACTTTTCCCCGCAGCAAAGCTCTTTTGCCACCCAGGTAGTTTGTCAAACCCTCGCCCATTGCTCCATCATACTCTGCCCTTTGGGTTCCGCTGTTCTTGGGGGGTTGTAATCACGCAAATTTTTCCTTTGGGGCCCCCAACTGAAGTTTTTCCATTATTAGTCTCTTTTCTTCCCTCTGTCTCCTCTCTCTCCAGCTCATCAAAATCCCCTTTGGTTTTGATGTTTTTACCGCCTAATTGTACTACCTTTTTGGGTTGCAGGGGGCGATTTATAGCTCCCGGGTCCGCCCTTCACTGATTGCTCGGGGCTTCCCCCCTCGTCCAAAACCTCGTCTTAAAACTGTGTCGGTTGCCACCTCCAGTACGTCACTTTCTAGGCATTCCCCTGCCTGACAACTCTGGGACTGAAGAAAACTTCCTAAATCCCCTTTTACTCTTCTAAGTCTTCAACTTCCAACCGTGGGCCCTTGTTTTTTTGTCCCAACTCTGGAACAACTTTTTCTTTTTCTACTTTGTCTATTTTTTTGCAGTATTTTATATGTCGTTATCATGTTCTCAAATCCTAAGTGTCGTCAGGGGCCCATTTTTTCCCTTTGCCTTTCTTTGTAGGGCAAACCCCAAGCTCTGGGGCTAGTCTTGTTGCAATCCTTTGCACTTTTTTCTAATTTCGACGGTTTGACCGGGTGTGGGTTCCAAACTGGGCTTCAACTCCATATGGGCCTGACTAAAGATGTACATGCTTTACGATTCCTTACTGAGGGGTTTTGGAACGCTATACTTAGGTTTATCAAAAGCCCTACGCTCAGCGTTACTGATGATGTTGCCTCAGGAGATTTTTCGGTGTTATACTCACCCCAAGATCTTTTTCCTTGAGTGAGGTTTGCAGTCCTTTGGCCACTAGACTATACTGTTTTTGTGGTCTTCTTTTCCCTTTCCCCGCTTTTTATGACTTTGCTTTGGCGGAAAAATTCAAGGAGCCTGTTGCTGGGGCCTGGCTTGTACCTTTCAGGCTCTTTGTAGTCCTGCCTATCCTCGATCGATTGATTCTCCAATAACTTCACATCATCTGTAAACAAGGGCACTTTTTAAATCTATCCCTTTATTAGTCATTTTAATATACCGAAAACACACAGGCCCCCGGATGTCCCCCTTTGGGAAACCCCCCTTTTCACAGGCGCCCCTCTGACACCTTTTTCACGTACCATGACCGTTTTGCCCCCGTTTCATGCCTTTCTTTTCGTGTACCTGATCTTAGTTTTTGCATAACCTCTTGTGAGGGAAAATGTGAAGGCCTTTTTGCAGCCCAAGAAAATGCATCTATCCCCCCCTCTCTCTTGTCTTCCTTCTGTAACCTTTTCATAAAACTCCAAAGGTTTGTGACACAAATTTTCCTTTCCCCGAAACCGTGCTGGGTTGTCGATTAAACACTTGTTCTTTCCAGGTTCCCCCCCCCTCTCCTCGTGATGATCTCCCCAGACTTTGCATACGTACACGTTAGTGACAAGGCGAATTTTTAATGCGTCATTCTGTCTCCTTTTTTTTTAAAAAATTGGGCAAATTTTTGTGTTTTGGTGTGTGTGTGTGTGTGTACTCACCTAGTTGTACTCACTAGTGAGGTTGCAAAGTAAAGTCCTAGCCCCGGGCCCACGAATTTCACTGGACTACTGGGTCACCCTCCCTAACCTGAGTTTTATCAACCCTGCTTAAAGCTATGTATGGATCCTGCCTCCACTACATCGCTTCCCAAACTATTCCACTTCCTGACTACTCTGTGGCTGAAAAAAATACTCCCTAACATCCCTGTGATTCATCTGTCTTCAACTTCCAACTGTCCCCTTGTTGCTGTGTCCCAATCTCTGGAATGTCCTGTCTTTGTCCACTTCGTCAATTCCCCCAGTATTTTGTATCCCGTTATCATGTTCCCCCCCCCCTATCTCTCAGGGTCTCCATTGTAGTCAGGTCGATTTCCCTTAACCTCTCCTCGTGTGTGTGTGTGCACCCTTTGGGGCGGTATGGAGTGTGTACTCACCTATTTGTGGTTGCAGGGGTCGAGTCTTAGCTCCTTGCCCCGCCTCTTCACCGGGTTGCTACTGGGCCCTCTCTCTCCCCGCTCCATGAGCTTTATCAAACCTCGTCTTAAAACTGTGTAGGGTTTTCCTGCCTCCACTACGTCATTTTCTAGGCTATTCCACTGTTTTTACAACTCTATGACTGAAGAAATCCCTTCCTAATATCTCTCTGACTCATTTGTGTCTTCAACTTCCAATTGTGGCCTCTTGTTCTGTGTCCCTTCCGGGAACATCCTTTCTTTGTCCACCTTGTCTATTCCACGCATTTATTTTATATGTCGTTATCATGTCTCCCCTGACCCTCCTGTCCTCCCAGTGTCGTCAGGCCAAATTCCCTTAATCTTTCTTCATAGGACATTCCCCTTAGCTCTGGAACTAACCTTGTCGCAAAACCTTTGTACTTTCTCTATTTCTTGACGTGCTTTATCAAGTGCGGGTTCCAAACAGGTGTTGCAATACTCCAGTATGGGCCTGACATACACGGTTACAGTGTCTTGAACGATTCCTTACTAAGGTATCGGAATGCTGTTCTCAGGTTTGCCAGGCGCACATATGCTGCAGCAGTTATCTGATTGATGTGTGCTTCGGAGACATGCTCGTTGTTATACTCACCCCAAGATCTTTCTCCTTGAGTGAGGTTTGCAGTCTTTGGCCACCTAGCCTATCCCTCCGTCTGTGGTCTTCTGTGCCCTCCCCTATCTTCATGACTTTGCATTTGGCAGAATTAAATTCGAGAAGCCATTTGCTGGACCAGGTGTCCAGTCTGTCCAGGTCTCTTTGAAATCCTGCTTGGTCCTCATCAGATTTAAATTCTCCTCATTATCTTCACATCATCTGCAAACAGGGACATTTTCTGAGTCTAAACCCTTCCTTTCATGTCGTTCACATCACCAAAAATAGTACTGGTCCTAGCACCGACCCCTGTGGGACCCCACTCGTCCACAGGTGCCCACTGTGATACATCATTACGAAACCATGACTCGTTGCCTCCCTGTCAGGTATTTCTATCCATTGCAGTGCCCTTCCTGATATATGCGCCTAATGCTCTAGCTTCTGCACTAATCTCTTGTGAGGAACTGTGTCAAAGACCTCTTGCAGTCCAAGAAGATGCAATCAACCCACCCCCTCTCTCTCGTGTCTTACTTCTGTATTTTATCATAAAACTCCAGAAGTTTGTGACACAGGATTTGCCTTCCATGAATCCGTGCGGTTGGCATTTATATCTTGTTCCGTTCCGGGTGCTCCACCACTCTCCTCCTGATAACCTTCTCCATAACTTTGCTTACTATACACGTCAGTGACACAGGTCTATAGTTTAGTGCCTCTTTTCTGTCTCCATTTTTAAAAATGGGAACTACATTTGCCGTCTTCCATACCTCAGGTAGTTGCCCAGTTTCCAGGGACGTGTTGAAGATTGGGGGTAAGTGGCATGCAAAACATATCTGCTCCCTCTCTAAGGACCCACGGGGAGATTTTTTGTCCGGTCCCATTGCCTTTGAGGTATCGATGTCCCTTAGCAGTTTCTTCACCTCCTCTTCATCTGTATGTATGTCGTGCAACACTTGTTGGTGTATTCCTTGCTGGTGTCCCCATCTGATCTGTCCCCCCAGAGTCCTTCCCGTCTCTACTGTAAATATTTCCCTTTAAATCTCGTGTTGAGCTCCTCACATACCTCTTGATCGTTTCTTGTGAGTTTCTCCACCTTCTTTCCTCAGCCTTATCACCGGTCCTTGACGTTGTCTTCCTCCTAATGTGGCTATACAGCAGTTTCGGGTCAGATTTGACTTTCGATGCTATGTCGTTTTCATACTGTCGCGGGCCCCCCTCCTTATCTGTGCATACTCGTTTCTGGCTCTTCTACTAATCTCCTTGTTTTCCTGGGTCCCCATGCCTCCTGTACCTTTTCCATTCTCTGTTGCAATTAGTTTTTGCCTCCCTACACCTTCGGGTAAACCAAGGACTCGTTTTGATCTTCCTATTATTTCTGTTTCCCTTGGGAACAAACCTTTTCCCCTGCCTCCTTGCACTTTGTTGCCACATATTTTCCCTCATCTCGTTTACTGATTTTTCCTACCATTTCTCTGTCCCACTGAACCTCCTGCAGGAAGTTTCTCATACCTGTGTAGTCCCCCCCCTTTTATAGTTTGGCCTGTCCCCTTCAGTTCCTGTTACCTTCTCCACTTGTAACTCTACTATATAATCAAAACTCAGAACCACGTGATCCCCTAGCTCAAAGGGGGCCTCTCCCTAAGTGTGTCCTCAATGTCTGAACTGCTCAGGGTGAACACAAGATCCAGTCTTGCTTGGCTCATCCTCCCCTCTCTCTCTTTTTGTGTCCCTGACATGTTGATGCATGAGGTTTTCAAGTACCACATCCGACAATCTTGGCTCTCCATGTTTCGGACCCCCATGTGGCTCCAGGTTTTCCCAGTCGATCTCCCTGTGGTTGAAATCGCCCATTACCAGTAACTTTGCTCTGCTCGAGTGAGCTCTTCATGCCACCTCAGCCAGTGTGTCCACCATCACCCTGTTGTTTTCTTCGTACTCCTCTCTTGGCCTCCTGCAGTTCTGTGGTGGGTTATACATCACTCCAATGACTACTTTATGTTCTCCGGACTGAAAATTTTACTACATGTAGTCTCTTTCTCCAATCATGTCCATGCCTTCCATTTCCTCAAATCCCCATCGGTGTTTTATGAGTGTGTTTGTGTACGTGTGTGCCCTCTCATGCTTCACGTCTTTGATCTTCTGTGTTGCCGTCTAATAATGTATTTCTTACTTAACAATGATTACAAAATAGACACGTAAACAGACCAGTTAAAGTATTCCTAGCTTGTATGTTCCTATATGTTCTCGTGTGTGTACGCGTCTGTGTGTGCATGTGTATGTGTATATGTGTTTGTGTGTGTGTGTGTGTACTCACCTAGTTGAGGTTGCAGGGGGCGAGTCCAAGCTCCTGGCCCCGCCTCTTCACTGGTCGCTACTAGGTCACTCTCCCTGAACCGTGAGCTTTATCATACCTCTGCTTAAAGCTATGTATGAACCTGCCACCACTACATCGCATCCCAAACTATTCCACTTCCCGACCCACTCTGTGGCTGAAGAAGTACTTCCTAACATCCCTGTGATTCATCTGTGTCTTCAACTTCCAACTGTCCCCCCTTGTTACTGTGTCCAATCTCTGGAACAGCCTTCTTTGTCCACCTTGTCCCAAATTTCCCCTCAGTATTTTGTATGTCGTTTATCATGTCCCCCCATCTCTCCTGTCCCCCCAGTGTGTCAAGTTGATTTTTCTTAACCTCTCCTCGTAGGACATACCTCTTAGCTCTGGGACTAGTCTTGTTGCAAACCTTTGCACTTTCTCTAGTTTCTTTACGTGCTTGGCTAGGTGTGGGTTCCAGACTGGTGCCGTATACTCCAATGTCTATTCCTTCCGTCATGTCCCTTCACAAATGTGTGTGTGCTTGCGTGTGTGTGTGGTGTGTGTGCGTGTGGGGTGTGTGTGTGTGTGTGTGTGCGTGTGTTGTGTGTGTGTGTGTTTTGTGTGTGTGTGTGTGTGTGTGTGTGTGTGTGTGTGTGTGTGTGTGTGTGGTGTATTTGTGTGTGTGTGTGTGTGTATATGTGTATGTGTGTGTGTTGTGTGTGTGTGTGTGTGTGTGTGGGTGTGTGTGTGGTGTGTGTGTGTGTGTGTGTGGGGTGTGTACTCACCTAATTTTACTCACCTAATTGTGGTTGCAGGGGGCGAGACTCAGCTCCTGGGGCCCCCCCTCTTCACTGATCGCTACTGGATCCTCTCTCTCTCTTCTTCCTGAGCTTTGGGCATACCTCTTCTTAAAACTATGTATGGGTTTCCCGCCTCCACTACTTCATTGCTAGGCTATTCCACTTTTCTGACAACTCTAAGACTGAAGAATACCTCCTAACGTCCCTGTGACTCGTCTGAGTCTTCAGCTTCCAGTTGTGACCCCTTGTCCCTGTGTCCCCTCTCTGGAACATCCTATCTCTGTCCACCTTGTCTATTGCCCGCAGTATCTTGTATGTCGTTATCATGTCTCCCTGACCCTTCTGTCCTCCAGTGTCGTCAGTCCGATTTCCCTTAACCTTTCCCCCGTACGACATTCCCTTGAGCTCTGGGACTAGCCTTGTTGCAAACCTTTGTACTTTCTCTAACTTCTTGACGTGCTTGACCAGGTGTGGGTTTCCAGACTGGTGCTGCATACTCCAGTATGGGCCTAACATACAGTGTACAGTGTCTTGAACGATTCCTTATTAAGGAATCGGAACGCTATTCTCAGGTTTGCCAGGCGCCCGTATGCTGCAGCGGTTATTTGGTTGATGTGTGCCTCCGGTGATGTGCTCGGTGTTATGGTCACCCCAAGGTCTTTCTCCCTGAGTGAGGTCTGTAGTCTTTGTCCACCTAGCCTATACTCTGTCTGCGGTCTTCTATGCCCCTCCCCAATCTTCATGACTTTGCATTTGGCTGGATTGAATTCGAGAAGCCAGTTACTGGACCACATGTCCAGCCTCTCCAGGTCTCTTTGCAGTCCTGCCTCATCCTCGTCCGATTTAATTTTCTCATCAACTTCACGTCATCTGCGAACAGGGACACTTCAGAGTCTATTCCTTCCATCATGTCGTTCACATATATCAAAAATAGCACTGCTCCTACAACTGACCCCTGTGGGACCCCGCTCGTAACAGGCGCCCACTGTGATACCTCTTCACGTACCATGACTCGTTGCTGCCTCCCTGTCAGGTATTCCCTTATCCATTGCAGTGCCCTTCCTTTTACGTGTGCCTGATCCTCCAGCTTCTGCACAAATCTCTTGTGGGGAACTGTGTCAAAGGCCTTCCTGCAGTCTAGGAAAACGCAATCTACCCAACCCTCTCTCTCGTGTCTTACTTTCTGTTACCTTGTCTTTAGAACTCCAGGAGGTTTGTGATACAAGATTGCCTTCCATGAACCCATGCTGGTTTTTTATTTATAATCTTGTTCCTTTCCAGGTGTTCGAAACCCCTCTCCTCCTGATAATCCTTCTCCATGACTTTGCACACGATACATGTCAGAGACACAGGTCTGTAGTTTAGTGCCTCGTTTCTGTTTCCCTTTCTTAAATATGGGGACTACATTAGCTGTCTTCCATTTCTCCCGTAGTTGCCCAGTTTCAAGGGATGTGTTGAAGATTGTGGTTAGAGGCACACACAGCATCTCTGCTCCTTCTCTAAGGACCCATGGGGAGATGTTTTTCCGGTCCCATCGCCTTTGAGGTGTCAAGGTCACTTAAAGCTTGTTCACCTCCTCCCAGTTGTTTCGTATGTCATCCCAACACTTGTTGGTATATTCCCTCTTGATGTTCCCTTCTGTTCTGTCTTCCCACAGCCCTTCCTGTCTCTACTGTAAAAACTTCCTTAAATCTCCTGTTCAGCTCCTCACATACCTCCTGATCATTTCTTGTGAGTTCTCCACCTTTTGTCCTTAATCTGATCACCTGGTCTTTGACTGTTGTCTTCCTCCTGATGGGCTATACAAAAATTTCGGGGCAGTCTTGATTCTCGATGCTATGTCATTTTTTATACTGTCGCTGGGCCTTTCCCTCCTTACCTGTGCGTACTCATTCCTGGCTCTGCGACTGACTCCCTATTTTCGTTTTGTTCTCTGCCTTCTGTACTTTTCATTCTCTATTGCACTTTGTTTTTGCCTCCTTACACCGTCGGGTGAACCAGGGGCTTGTTCTGGTCTTCCCCTTGTTACTTTTGCCCTTGGGAATGAACCTTTCCACTGCCTCCTTGCATTTTGTTGCTACATATTCCATCATTTCATTTTTCTGGCTTTTTCCTGCCAGTTCTCTGTCCCACTGGACCTCCCGCAGGAAGTTCTTCAACCCTATGTAGTCCCCTCTTTTATAGTCAGGTTTTTCCCCATTCTACTCCTGTTATTCTCTCCACTTGCAGCTCTACTATGTATTCAAAGCACAGAACCACGTGGTCGCTAGCTCCTAGGGGACTCTCACACTTGATGTCCTCAATGTCTGAGCGCCCAGAGTGAACAAAAGGCCCAAAATCTTGCTGGTTCATCCTCCCTCTCACTCTGGTAGTGTCCTTAACATGTTGGTGCATGAGGTTTTCCAGCACCACGTCCAACATCCTGGCTCTCCATGTTTCGGGACCCCCATGTGGCTCCAGGTTTTCCCAGTCAATCTCCCCGTGGTTGAAATCCCCCATAACCAGCAACTTTGCTCTGCTGGAGTGAGCCCCTTCTTGCCACCTCAGCAAGTGTGTCCACCATTGCTCCGTTGCTCTCTTCATATTCCTCTCTTGGCCTCCTGCAGTTTTGTGGTGGGTTATACATCACTGCAATGACCACTTTGTGTTCCCCAGACTGAAGTGTTTTCCCGCTATGTAGTCTCTTTCTCCCGTCTCATCTATTCCTTCCATTTTCTCGAATTTCCATCTGTTTTTTACGAGCAGAGCAACCCCACCTCCCCCCTGCCCCTTCTATCTTTCCTCATGATTGGTATCCTGGTGGAAAATTGCATCTGTTATTGTCTCCATGAGTTTTTGTTTCTGTAACTGCTATGATGTCTGGGGACTTCTCATTGATTCTTTCTTGCCATTCCTCGTGTTTATTCGTTAATCCATCTGCATTTGTGTACCAAACCTTCAACTTCTGTTCTAATACTGTAACTGTGGTGCGGGGGGTGGAACAGAGGGATCGGTGTGTGATGGTTGGTTTGGATTGTTCAGTTGCCTTGGGGGTGTCGTGGCTGGAGTCCTTCTGCAGGTGTTTCTGGGGGGTGCGCTTGTCCTTCCATTTGATCCTGGGTTATTCTGCTCTCCTTTTTCATTTCCTCCCATTTCTCCTTTCGTTTTTGAACTCTCTCTTTCATTGTCTTCCTTTCGTCCTGTGTTCTGTCTCGGTCGAGGTACACACTCCGGAACTCCTGCTTGCCTCTCAGCCGTGCTTTCTCCTGTGTGTGTGTGTGTGTGTGTGTGTGTGTGTGTGTGTGTGTGTGTGTGTGTTGTGTGTGTGTGTGTGTGTGTGTGTGTGTGTGTGTGTGTGTGTGCGTGTGTGTGTGCGTGTGCGTGTGTGCGTGTACTAACCTAATTGTACTCACCTAATTGTGGTTGCAGGGGTCGAGACTCAGCTCTTGGCCCCGCCTCTTCACTGATCGCTACTAGGTCCTCTCCTGTGTGTGTGTGTGTGTGTACTCACCTAGTTGTACTCACCTAGTTGAGGTTGCGGGGGTCGAGTCCGAGCTCCTGGCCCCGCCTCTTCACTGATCGCTACTAGTAACTTTGCTCTGCTCGAGTGAGCTCTTCATGCCACCTCAGCCAGTGTGTCCACCATCACCCTGTTGTTTTCTTCGTACTCCTCTCTTGGCCTCCTGCAGTTCTGTGGTGTGTGCGTGTGTACTCACCTACTCTTCTAGTTGAGGTTGCGGGGGTCGAGTCCGAGCTCCTGGCCCCGCCTCTTCACTGATCGCTACTAGGTCACTCTCCCTGAGCCGTGAGCTTTATCATACCTCTGCTTAAAGCTATGTATGGATCCTGCCTCCACTACATCGCTTCCCAAACTATTCCACTTACTGACTACTCTGTGGCTGAAGAAATACTTCCTAACATCCCTGTGATTCATCTGTGTCTTCAGCTTCCAACTGTGTCCCCTTGTTACTGTGTCCAATCTCTGGAACATCCTGTCTTTGTCCACCTTGTCAATTCCTCTCAGTATTTTGTATGTCGTTATCATGTCCCCCCTATCTCTCCTGTCCTCCAGTGTCGTCAGGTTGATTTCCTTAACCTCTCCTCGTAGATATACCTCTTAGCTCTGGGACTAGTCTTGTTGCAAACCTTTGCACTTTCTCTATTTCTTTACGTGCTTGGCTAGGTGTGGGTTCCAAACTGGTGCCGCATACTCCAATATGGCCTAACGTATACGGTGTACAGGGTCCTGAACGATTCCTTATTAAGATGTCCGAATGCTGTTCTGAGGTTTGCTAGGCGCCATATGCTGCAGCAGTATTTTGGTTGATGTGCGCTTCAGGAGATGTGCCTGGTGTTATACTCACCCCAAGATCTTTTTCCTTGAGTGAGGTTTGTAGTCTCTGACCCCCTAGACTGTACTCCGTCTGCGGCCTTCTTTGCCCTTCCCCAATCTTCATGACTTTGCACTTGGTGGGATTGAACTCCAGGAGCCAATTGCTGGACCAGGTCTGCAGCCTGTCCAGATCCCTTTGTAGTTCTGCCTGGTCTTCGATCGAGTGTATTCTTCTCATCAACTTCACGTCATCTGCAAACTGGGACACCTCAGAGTCTATTCCTTCCGTCATGTCGTTCACAAATACCAGAAACAACACTGGTCCTAGGACTGACCCCTGCGGGACCCCGCTGGTCACAGGTGCCCACTCTGACACCTCGCCACGTACCATGACTCGCTGCTGTCTTCCTGACAAGTATTCCCTGATCCATTGTAGTGCCTTCCCTGTTATCCCTGCTTGGTCCTCCAGTTTTTGCACCAATCTCTTGTGTGGAACTGTGTCAAACGCCTTCTTGCAGTCCAAGAAAATGCAATCCACCCACACCCTCTCTCTCTTGTCTTTAACGCAGTCACCATGTCATGAACTCCAGTAGGTTTGGACACAGGATTTCCCGTCCCTGAAACATGCTTGGCTGCTGTTGATGAGATCATTCCTTTCTGGTTTCCACATCACTCTCTCCAGATAATCTCTCCATGATTTTGCATACCCCATACATGTCATGACACGGTCTGTAGTTTAATGCTTCATGTCTGTCATGTCATGTCATGTTCATGTCATGTGTGTGTGTGTGTGTGTGTGTGTGTGTGTGTGGTGAGTGTGGTGTGTTTGTGTGTGTGTGTGTGTTGTGTGTGTGTATGTGTTGTGTGTGTGTGTCCACAACTTGCGAGTAGGGGACCTAAACAGTCCCGCGCGGCCTGCGCACTTCCACTCCCTCTTTCATTTCCCTCCCCCCACCCCCTTTGTATCTCTCCTTTAATAAATTCTAATACCTCTCATTCTGACACTTAAACTCTCTGGAGGAGATTGAACCCTTAACTTCCAGCTTTACCAGAACACGTGGAACCTGACCATTAACCTCAGAATTGGTTGAATATATTGTCTTCCTTGCAGCAAGTGGCCTGGTGGGTAGAGCTCTCTCCACAAACGGCGATGATCTGGGTTCGATTCCCAGCTAGGGTAGAAACATTGGTCGTGTTTATACCGGTTATCTATGTTCCCCATCAGAAATGGGTACCTGGAAGTTAGTCGACTAGTGTGGGCCGCATCCTGGGACAAAATTGATCTAATTTGCGCGAAATGCTCTGCATAACACGCGGCTTTCTATATAGTAGAATGTCATTGATGTCAGCTAGGCCTGTATACCTTGTACAAGTAATTGTAGTAAATAAAGACATATATTATTATTATTATATTATTATTATTATTATTATTATTGTTATTTATTATTATTATTATTATTAATTATTATTATATTTATTATATTAATTATTATAGTTTGATGGGTTGTGCGGCAGCCTTATCTTTGTTGGCGGTGCCGAGGTACTGCCAACACTTCCAAGTCTTTTTCAGTAAATACTTTGATTATCTAGTATAACTCGTCGCTTAAGGATTTTCACTTTTCCGGTCAGGTATTTACACTTCTTTTCCGTTTTTGTGACAGAATTATCTATGGGCAAGCAGCACATGCCCTAAGATCGCTAAGTGGCAACAGCCACTGGGTGTGTTACTTTTTATTCGTGCATGTGTGTAATTAGTGTAAGTGTGTGTGTGTGTGTATTTAATGTGAACGTGAAGTGACTCTGAACGCGTGTGTACGTTAATAAATCGTATGAGTGTGTTTGTTTGAAGTATGCCTAAGAGGAATCTTGAACTTCGCTATTCTAGCCATGGACATGCTGAGTCTTCCCCACATAACCAATTACTAAAGCATCTCTAGTTGAAAATCCCAAGCACTTTGCAAGAACAGTCTTTGGGCAAGACATACAGAGAACACCAATAATATGATTATCTTTCTAAATGCAGTTTATACCACACATCCACAGGTAGCACTCCAAACTTTGCCATAATCTCCTACAAACCTTATGGCTAAGCATTCTCTGGGTCACATCACAGTTTTTAGACAAATTATGACGAAAACTGCTGTGCATGAAGGGATTTTGTATACAAAAACTCAACCTATCTACAAATCACACCTCATGGTAGCCTACCACCAAGGCACACTCAATCCGTCTCAAAACAGAGTAACCAACATAATCACTTTCCTGTCCTACAAAACTGGTGAATATCTTTTCACAGGAAACGCAAACTCAGTTACACAAGACACTCCAGGAGGCCTACCAGACACATGTAAACAACTGACCAAGTATACATGGCAGCAGGCCAATGCAATTTACGGAGGATCATTCAACACAAAGAGCAACAATTTGTTTATTGACAACAACAATTACATGTTAATTGAGAAGCTCTTTTCATCAACACAAATCACCTACTCCTAGAGAGGACGATTACCTCAACTTCTGTACACTAGTTTCACTGTCATCACGTTTGTCCTAGAATTTTGTATTGTAACGCCACTGGATGGCGAAACGAATCTACAATAAAGGATACCCAGATGTTGCACATGATGTCTTACTCTCCAATATCACACTGCAACTACAAACGCAGAACCAGAGAATGTGCTCTCAAAGATACCTACCCAAATTTTAACATCTCACAGTGAAATGGAAATCCAAAAGTCATTTCAAGTTCCGCCCTCAAAAATGTAAAGCACCCAACACGCGTACATAAACAGAATGCCAGCACAAGATTAGGTATTACGTAAGCACAGAGGAAATTGCTACACCAAATATCAAGCTTTACTTCAAGACATCTCATCACACATGTAACTTCACAGATCTTTCTGCATGCCTATTATTATTATTATTATATCATGGGTGACGCTAAACCCGGAGGGCTTATACCGCGCCTGTTGTGGGTAGGGATGGAAGGTATTCGGCTCATTGCAGGGAACTAAGCACACATCCAATTCCTGATCAAGGCCCTAGCCCCTCAACAGCATCAAAGGAGCCTCCATTGAGGGGGTGTTCTTATACGCTAACCTGATTCTTCATGCTCCTTTGTACAGCTTGGAGTGCAACCATCCCTATATTCAAGTTCTCCTTTCATTTGTGTATCTGCTGAAGAGGATCTCAGAAAGGGGTCAAAATATACAGATCAATTTATCGTCTGAGTTTCTGTCACCATGTGGGTTATTACTGAGCACTGACAAATACACATTCACTCGAACTGCGGTCCGAAAATTGACAGTCTGACGTCTAGGCTAATAGGAGAGATTCGGAGGTAATATTTACTGTATTACATTCCGTCAGAGACACCAACTGTAATACAGTTAAACACCTTCCCTCGGTCCAGGAGTTTTAACAGTAGATTAATTCTGTGAACTCAGATTAAGTTGTAATAAAAGTTTGTCGATGAATAAACGGCCTGAGCTTGCTACCATCTGCAGCTCATAAGACTGCCATCCCCACGAGCCCCTTTGGGGCGGGGCAGATGGTAGACCAGAGGCCTAACTTCTCCCTACGAGCCCCGTGTGGGCGGGGACTGTGACTAGGCCTGGGGACACTTGGTCCCAAAGATGAGGAGGTACTTGTACCTCCTCTCATGGGAGACTTAAGTCTCGAGACACTCCCCAGATAGGGAGCCAAGGCCGGGTCACCACTACTTGGAAAAGACCCAGGCCGGGTTACCACTACATGGAAAAGACCCGGGCCGGGAGAATACCGGCGAATAAAAAAAAAAAAAGATGAATAAACGGAAGGATAGACAAGAGGCTCGAACCACCGTCCGTAAATTGACAATCTAGTTCGAGTCCTTCGTCGATCTTTCTGTTTATTCATCGACAGCTGTTAATTACAACTTAATTTGAGACACATGTACAACAATTAGGTATCTTTATTCCTAAAGGTATCGGCTACATGGTAGGCTTCTTCAGTCGAGTCCTGAGGAGGCAGCAGAAGCAGTAGAGATGTAAAGATATACCGTAATCAGTCCATCACCCTTGATGATGTAGTTTTGAGGTGGTCAGTTCATCAGCCTGGAAAATAATTTTGCTCTATTATCTGGAACATCTTCAATAACCTTTTTTTGCCTGACCACTAATTACAAGTGAGGAGGGATGGATATGTGAGGGACCTGCCCTCTCAATTATTGCATTCTTACTTCTACTAGAGGGACCGCCTCTCCTGTCATCGAGATTGTCTGCGTCTCACCTTTGCCAGTATACAAGTCTCTATAGTGTTGCTTCAGCTTCACATTGTTCCAGACTACGGAGCAAGACTCTTCTCCAGGCTGAAGAAATGACCACGTAAAAAACTACGTCTAAAAGATGATGGACTGATCATCTTTACATCTCTACTGCTTCTGCTGTCTCCTCTGTACTCGACTGAAAGAATCCTACTGTACAAGCAAAACTGACTTGCACGTAACCAATCACTAAGCATCTCTAGTTCGAAAAATGCAAGCACTTTGCAAGAACAGTTTTTAGGAATGTGTCTTACTTATCATACCCATCTCATTCTGAAATTCGAACATCGTCAACTATTGTGGAGAAAACGTCTCCAGGAGGAGGGGTATCAGCCCCTTTAAGCCCTCTGAGGGACTCAGCCCAGCAGAGGGGCTAATAGTGTGTGGCTTCTTGGTCAACACTTTAATTTGGAACACGTGTCCATACCTGGGCACACCAGTAAGTCACGTCATGGGAGACCACTGTTGCAACGAGTGTGGATTAATGAGAGGCAATTATTCTCTTACCTTAGCAGGACAATTAAGGAAAATCCTGCACCCACTTTATAACCATTTTAAAGATAGCATGAATTGTTATCTATGCCCAGAGAGCAAGAACCAAGAATTCTGCATTGCATCATGGTGGAAGTTCGGCAAGCAAGGGAAACATGTTTGATCGACACTTCTTTTGTGTCGGGGAAGACGCTGAGGGCACGCCAGGCGACGGAGGCACCGCGGACCAGATTGCTTTAAACTCTGCAAGGAGAAACAAAGAACACTGATTCACGCGTTTTTGTGTATAAAGACAATCACATTCGCGGTATATGACAGAGAAGTGTGCGCAGCTTCCTGTAGTGACATTACTGTGAATTTAAAACGATTGAAAGACAAAGTAGTGTCGTATACCGAATGTATTGAGAATTATCTTTATAGACTAATGCACCGAGAGACTATTCTTCATTAAAGACACCGGGTACTCGGGTTATTCTTAAGGGTCCAATACACAAAAACCCCGGTAAGTCTACTTAGACGTATTGCAGTTCTATTGACTGCGCAGTTGAGAAGTAATGTACGATCTAGGTAGATTACCATAAACCCGGTAACAAACTGGCTTTTGAGCCCAACACAAATGAGTAAGGCTCTGGTCAGTATTCAGTTATTCAATGAGATACTGACACAACACTCCCTAGGGGTAATTATACTCATCATATCTTTCCCCTTCAGTTTTTTTAACCATAATTTGGTGAGATAAATTTTAACACATTTATAATTATTATTCGAATATGTGTGGCTAAAATTGCTTTTAAAAGCTCTAATTCGCTTTACCGTGGATTGTCAGTCTTTACATATTCAATACACATAACCTCTAAGCTGGTAAAATATATTCAAATATTCATATTCAATTGCCGTTCTAGTGTAGCAATGTGAATGACTTTTATCTAGATACATACATACATAAATACATACATACATACATACATGCATACATACATACCTACATACATACATATATGTATACATACATACATACATACATACATATATACATAGATACATGCATACATACATATATACATACATATATACATACATAAATACATATAAACTGAAAATTAAAACACAATATTTTTGCAAAATATATAATATTCAAAATTTGATAAGACAGAAAACAAGGAATGACAGTATGCAAAAATGTTGAGGCAGTGTCATCATAAAACTAATTTATATTCTTAAAATAAAAAATAGTCATGATAAAGCAATAAAAAAGGGGAAAAAATTGTTAGAGAACTTTAATAAAAAAAAATTTAATAAAACACAACATAACAGAAAAGGCTAAGGATTCAATGTGCCCCCCCCCCCCGCCAAAAAAAAAAAAAAAAAAAACCCCCGGGGGGGGTTTGCTCTATGTTTTACACTTTGTAAATAACATGGGGTTTCGGGTGCAGCACGCACTGCACTTTCATTTCCCCCTATCTGTATTACTGTAAAAAATATTTTACACGCTGAACCTTGACAATGTTTTTACAATTTTCAAACGTGTTTGTGTACACTGGGGTTTACGATTTTATCCCACACAAATGGCAGATGTTTGTGCAAAATTTTGAAAATTTGTTATATTTAAAATATATTATATATATATATATATATATATAAAATATATAAAACCTATATATATATTATATATATATTTATATTTTATATATATTTTATATAAAATATATAAAAATTTATTTATTATATTTTAAATTATATATATATATATATTAAAATTTTTAATATATATATATATATTATATATATATATATTTTAGATATTATATTTATATATATATTTTATTATTATATACTTAATATTGCATTTGTTGCAGTTCTTTAAATGTGTGTAAAAGCACCTTCTGGCAAGACAGTAAATGGAGTAAAATGATGGTGAAAGTTTTTTTTTTCGGGCACCCTGCCTTGGTGGGAATCGGCCGGTGTGAAAATAAAAAAAAAATAAAAAATTTTGTATTTGATTTGGTAAAACAGCAACCCCCAAAGGGGGGTACAAACCGCCCTTTCCCAAAAATGATGTAAAACGAAAGCCTGTAATTTTTTTGCATGATAAAAAAGTTTTGCTGATGTCTTTTGTCTGCTCAAAAAAATATGCAAGATTACAGGTTGTGTTGCTACTTCTTCTTGCACTTAGGTCAAAATACCCCTCATGTACCGTTTTTTTTATACCCCACTCATTGGTTTTCTTTGTTTTTATCTTAAAGTTCTTGGTTTCTTAAAATTTTTCCTTTTATTCCAGGGGGAAGGGGAATAAGAAATTTCCTCCGTAACCCTGAGTTTTTGTAAAATTTAACTAAAATGCCGGGGGAACAATGGGTGAAACCCCCCTTTTCCCTGTAAAAAAACTAAAAAAGAATGTAAGAAGGAAAATTTTTAAAAGTGGGAAGCCCCTGAATGTGCGGGGGATGTTGTGAAAATGATAAGAAAAAAGATGTTTGGTGGATGTTATAAATTTTAAAAAGGAAGCTGGATGTTTTGGTTTTAAGTAAAAACAAAGCTGAAGGGGGTGGGGAGTTTCCGTGGGAGGAAAAAAATGGGATTAGGTAAAGGGGTTTAAAAATAGAGTTAGAGCAAAAGAAGGAAGTAGCAAAAAATGGAAATAAATGGTAAAAAATACCGACACAATGGAAATTAAACACATTGCAGTATAATGTTTTTTTTATTAAATACATTTCGCCCAAAACAGTGAGTTTTTTTCTTTTGTGACTTAAAAAAAGTTTCACTTGTGGGGAAAAAACGTAGTCAATAAAGGTTTACATTATACTGAATATGTGTTTAATTTCGAATTAGAAATAAGTTGAAGGTAAGTTATGGCAGGAAAAGGGGGATACAAAGGTATTAATTAAAGGATTTTTGGGGGTTTTAAAAATAAAAAAGGTTGGATGGGGAAAAGTGGGTTTTTAGAAAGCGTATTGCACCGGGGAAAAGAGAGAAGTGTAGGGAGAGAAGAGTTTTTGGGGGAAATGTTGGTAAATGGGGGGGGGGTTTTTTAAACCCAAGTATGAGGGAAATTGGGGGTTTGGGGGGATTTCAGTGCTAAAGTGGGAAAAATTTTGGGTAGGGGGGTTTAGTAGTAATTTTAGGGTGCCAGGGGAAAATGAAAAGGGGGACCCTTTAATTGAGCTATGTGTAGAAAGGGGGCTTGGTAAAAAGAAATACATATTTTTGAAAAAAGGAGGATAAAAAAATATAAAGGATTTATATAGCAGTAAATGAAAGTAGTTTGTTAGATTATGTATTGGGGGGTTAAAAAAGGGTTTATGGGTGGCTTAGGGGTGTAAGTTTGGGAGAGGGGGAAAGGGTATATCGGAAACATTATTTAGTTGTAGCTACAGTTAGAGAAGAGGTAGGTGGGGGAAAAAAGGCAACAACAAGCAAAAGGGGGGTGAATGGGACTAAAATAAGGAGGAAAGGGAAATTTTGTTTTTAGATTAAGGAAATATTGGAGGGAAAAGGGGGGGCTGGGGGAAAATATGAGGGGTTGGGGGAGTTGAAGAGGGTTGGAATAGTTTTAAAAAGCAGTATTAGAATGTGGGGGCAGAAGTTTGTGGTTTTAGGGGTTTGGGGGCAGGGGGGAATTTAGGGAAAAAATTGGGGGGGGAAAAGATGAAGTAAAGGGGGTTTCCCAAAAAAGGAAAAAGTTTGTTTTGAGAGGTTTTTTTTTCAAGGCAGAAGGTTATAAGGAAAAAATAGAGTAAAATTTTGGGGAGTAGAAGGGAAAATGAAAGGGGGAGAAATGGTGAGGAGTGCCCAAAAAGGGGAGCAGATGATAGGGGTGGGGGGCACTCTAAAGGAAAATTTTTAAAGAAATTAAAAAAAAAAAATTTTTGGGTGAGTTTTTTAAAAAGTTTTAAAAAAGCCCAGAGAACGAATGGATTTGTCAGTTAAAAAAGAAAGGGGGGAAAGTAGATGGGGAGATGGAGGTTTTGGGTGATGGCAAGAAAAATTTTGAGGAAAATTTTAAAAATCGACGAAGGGAAAGGGGAGGGGAAATTTCTTTCATTTCCCAGGGGGGTATTTAAAACTTTTGGGCTTTAAGAGGAACAGGAGTGAGGTGGGGGGGTAAAAGTTTAGGCATTATGTAGAATGAAAGGGGGTTTTTTAAAAAACCGCTGGAATTTACGGGGGTTGATGGGCAGAAAAGTTAAAGCTTGGTGGGGAATTTTTGTTGGAGTGGTTTGGGATTTTTGTTTAATAAAAGTATGTAAGAGGGGTAAGGTAAACCCAGGGATTGGGGGAGCCCTTTTATAGTCCCTTTTTATAAAAAGGGAAGGGGGAAAAAAAGAGATTGTACAAATTATTGAGGAATAAATTTTTTGGGGTTACCAGGGAAAAATGTACGGTTTGGGTTTTATTTAAAGAATTAGGGTAAGACAGAATGTAGAGTTGCAGATGACAAGGAGGTTTTGGGGGTGGGGAAAGGGGATGTGTAGATCAAGTGTTTTGTTGAAGATATTGTGAGCGTATTTTAGATAAAGATAGGGAAGTTTTTTTTGCGTTTTTGGATTTAGAAAAGGCATGTGATGTAGGGAAGTAATGTAGCAGATGTTGCAAGTATATGGAATAGGTGGTAACTTACTAAGTGCTGTAAAGAGTTTTTATGAGGATAGTGAGGCTCAGGTTAGTGGGGTTTGTAGAAGAGAGGGGAGTTATTTCCCCGGTAGACAGGGATGTGTAATGTCACCATGGTTGTTTAATATATTTATAGATGGGGTTGTAAGAGAAGTAAATGCTAGGGTGTTCGAGAGAGGGGAGGGATTAAATTATGGGGAATTAAATACAAAATTGGACGTGACACAGTTACTTTTTGCTGATGATACTGTGCTTATGGGAGATTCTAAAGAAAAACTGCAAAGGTTAGTGGTCGAATTTGGGAGTGTGTGTAAACGTAGAAAGTTGAAAGTGAACATAGAAAGAGTAAGGTGATGATAGTATCAAATGATTTAGATAAAGAAAAATTGGATATCAAATTGGGGAGGAGGAGTATGGAAGAATTGAATGTTTTCAGATATTTGGGAGTTAGCATGTCAGCGGATGGATTTATGAAGGATGAGGTTAATCATAGAACTGATGAGGGAAAAAAAGGTGAGTGGTGCGTTGAGGTATATGTGGAGGCAAAAAATGTTATCTATGGAGGCAAAGAAGGGAATGTATGAAAATATAGTAGTACCAACACTCTTATTTGGGTGTGAAGCTTGGGTTGTAAATGCTGCTGCGAGGAGGCGGTTGGAGGCAGTGGAGAAGTCCTTTCTAAGGGCAATGTGTGGTGTAAATATTATGCAGAAAATTCGGAGTATGGAAATTAGGAGAAGGTGTGGAGTTAATAAAAGTATTAGTCAGAGGGCTGAAGAGGGTTTGTTGAGGTGGTTTGGTCATTTAGAGAGAATGGATCAAAGTAGAATGACATGACGAGCGTATAAATCTGTATGGGAAGGAAGGCGGGGTAGGGCCGTCCTCGGAAAGGTTGGAGGGAGGGGGTAAAGCAGGTGTTGTGAGCGAGGGGTTTGGACTTCCAGGAAGCGTGCATGAGCGTGTTAAATAGGAGTGAATGAAGACAAATGGTATTTGGGACTTGACGATCTGTTGGAATGTGAGCAGGGTAATATTTAGTGAAGGGATTCAGGGAAACCGGTTATTTTATATAACCGGACTTGAGTCCTGGAAATGGGAAGTACAATGCCTGCACTCTAAAGGAGGGGTTTGGCATTGGGCAGTTTGGAGAGATATATTTATATGCGTATATACTTCTAAACTGTTGTATTCTGGGCACCTCTGAAAAAACAGTGATTATGTTTGAGTGAGGTGAAAGTTTTGAATGATAATGAAAGTAATTTTCTTTTTGGGGATTTTCTTTCTTTTTGATCACCTGCCTCGGTGGAGACGGCCGACTTGTTGAAAAAAAAAAAAAAAAATATATATAATATATATATATATATATATTATATATATATATATATATATATAATATATATATGAATGTATATGCATATTTTTTTAAAGGTAAGTTTTTGTGTCCTTCCTCATAATACATTGACCATTTAAATTTATGCTTCTTAATTTGTATGTAGGTACAAGCTGGCCCTAGGTTGGTATGTGTAGTAACTTAAGGCCCTCAGACTAGGCAGGTTGTTTACCCTTAGGAGTCAGAACTTTTATTTACGTTACGCTGTAAAAGCGTATGAGGTTGTCAGCATACGATGTGGAGGCTGTGTTCAGTGTCTATATGTGTGTGCAAAACGTAAATGTCTTTTTGTATTTTATGGGCGCTTTCGAGCACTCCGTGAGCTGCTGTCTGTTCTGTGGGTGATTCTGTGTGTGTACTGTGTGCGTCTGTGTGTGCACTGTGTGCGACTGCGTGTGTATTCTATAAGCTTTTGTGTGCATCTCTGCCTCTCAGCCTCCATTACAGGCTTTTACTTAAATGGACTACCACGACCAGAGAGGGTCCGCAGGGCTTCATGCAGAGAGTGAAGGAGGGAGGGTGCAGTGTGGGCAGAAAGAGGTTGGAAGGGAGGGTGCAGTGTAGGCAGAAAGGGGTTGGAAGGGAGGGTGCATTGTGGGCAGAAAGATGTTGGAAGGGAGGGTGCAGCGTGGGCAGAAAGGGTTTGGAAGGGAGGGTGCAGTGTGGACAGAAAGGGGTTGGAAGGGAGGGTGCAGTGTGTGCAGAAAGGGGTTGGAAGGGAGGGAAGGAGCTGAGTAGGATGGAGCGAGGAGGAGGAATGGTGAATGGTAGGGTGAATGGTAAATAATGACAAAGGATTAAGGAAGGGAGAAAAAATGAAAAAAACAGGGAGTGTTATGGAGTGTGTAAGACAGGAGGAAAGAGAGAGGAAGAAATTGCGAGAAAGATGAAAAGGAGTGAAGGAAGAAGTGAAGGAGTGAGACTTAACACCTAATATACTACATTACATAAGTATGATATATGATGCATCAGGTTTAATATACTGCCATACCGGGAGTATTTATAGTGCTTATGATTGGTTATAGTCCTAAATTTATAAATAACAAAAAAATATTTAGTCCTTGACATTTAGATTCTACGCAACGTGTCATGTACACTAATGGAAATTTACGTGGAGTACTGAGAAGCACAGCTGGCCAGACGTCCCCTCAGGACATTCATGGGTACCACACTTTACACACATATACTATTTATATTATTAATTAAACACGCATTTGATAGACTCCTCTGAAATATTGTCCAATATTTAAACTACTTCATATATCTACATGTTTTTCTGAAGGAAAACAGAAACTATACAAAGTGAGATTCATCGGAATTAACAGAATGTTGACATGCATCACATCCCTCCAGAAAAGCAAATAATTTATTTTGTACATTTTTCTTTTTACTTTTTTTTCTCAGAGAACAATACTTTTTCCCAGGAAGCAAGTTCAGTGCAGTAACACTTTCTTTCGAGGAGAAAATTCAGCCGAGGAGCAAGTTCAACCCAGCAACATCTTCAACCACTAGAAGTATTTTCCCTCGGAGGAAACGTTTCCAACTAGAGAAAAGTTCCCCATACAGGAACATTCCATAGAAGAGATAATTATAACCTGGAGAACGTTTAGTTTAATACAATGTTCACAGAGAGAACAAATTCTATAAAATATATTTCTTCAATTAGAAGGTTCATCTGCTGACGACTGTTCCACTGATAACTTTTCCAGATAAACGTAATTTTTCAGCGGAATACATTTTCGTGATATAAACGTTCACTGCTGAGACAGTGTACCATGAATAAATTATCATGAGTATTAACTATCAGTGTATAACATTTCTACTATGAGAACAATTTCGTTGTAGTGAAGTATTTTTCAAAGAAAGAAATTTTTCCCAAGAAGGTTCCTCTTAAAAATCTCCTCAAGAAATTTTATTTTCTCAGTTAGAACCTTTGATGTAAAATATGTAAAACACATTTACTGAGAATGTTTCACTATGAAGAACTGTCCTGTGAACAAACAAATCAGCAAATCAACAAATCAGGCCAATCAAAACAAGCTGACAACGATAAAATGACTCAGTCACTGAAGGAAAATAATGACGCAGATGTTATATTTACATGTTTTTATAATGTATTTAACAGATATGACTTTAATTAAACTGATAAATCTGAATTGTAAAGGACCTGCCTAGTATGGGCCAGCAGGCCTGCTGCAGTGTTCCTCCTTTCTTATGTTCTTATGTTCTTATAGTGAAGTAAACATGAAATCCGTGAAGGAAGCCATCTCTTAAGATGCTCTTCTTCCTGGGATCACGTTATGCTAATGACAAAATTCTCCCAGTATCACAGAGACTCAGGGATCACATTCTGCCTGTAAGAACTTTCCTCTGAATGAGTTCCTCTTGGAAATATCTCTCTCGAGAAGCACTTTCTCACCGACGAACAGCGTCATTCAAGGGTCACGACTCCTCAGAGAATTACATTCTTATTGTGCTTAAGTTCCAAAGAACTTGCTTTTAAACAAGCAATTCAGGTCAATCAAAACAAGCTGACAACGATAAAATGACTCAGTCACTGAAGGGAAATAATGATGCAGATGTTATATTTACATGTTTTTGTAATGTATTTAGCAGATATGACTTTAATTAAACTGATAAATCTGATAGTGAAGTAAACATGTATAACATTGAAACATTGAAATGTATATTCAAAATTTTGAAAAAATCGCTAACCATAAAAAATTCTGGCACTTCCAAACTAAACTGTATCATTCTGCGAGGCAGTCCTGGCACCTTCTCTGATTCTCATAATCATAGCAGGGAGGCACAGAAAATTTACTGAGGTACCAAGAACCATGGATCGAAAGAAAATTTTTTCTTATACTGCATTATTATTATTATAATCAAAAAGAAGAGCTAAACCTACAAGGGTCACACAGCACAGCGGGGCAGGGGATAGTGCAGAATTATGAAGTAGCAAGGATGGAGTGGAAAACAGGAGAGTTAGAAAGGGCTGTGAGGAGTGCTAGAGGAAGGAACATCAAAGTTTGTGTAATAAATCAGTTACTGTCAAAAAGCCAACGAGGGAGTCAAAGGTGGGACCGTCAGCAAGGAGGGAAGATAAAGTAAGGGTGTTAGAGAGGTGACGACGTCGGAGGTAAATTCTGCGTGTTAACAGACTGGATGGTCCAACAAAATATAGCGAACGGAAACTAATACCTGACAAGTCTCACAGAGTGGGACAGGGCGCCCATTCATGAGATACCCGTGAGTGAGACGAGTGTGTCCGATGCAATGACGGGAGAGTGTAATCTCCCAACCTCTGCACTGATGCCAAGATGATCAGAAACTTGAACTTGGTTTGACAGAATGTAATTTGTTATGTATCATTTCAAACCAATATTGCTTCCAAAGGTTACGAAAGTGGTCAGAAATTACAGCAAAATAGTTTCTGAATGGAGCACCTCTATGTGAAACTGGAAGGTCATGTACTGCTGACCGCGCGGCAGTGTCCGTCAGTTCACTGCCCTGTACGTCAATATGACCGGGGATCCAACATAGCTGCATACAATTCAGCAGTAAAAATACTAGCCAAGTCTAATAAACACCCTCGCACTACGCTGTCCGGATACACTGCTGCAAACGCGACACCGTCAGACGATGTAGAACCATCATTGTACACTGCGATGGCGTGAGAATGAGACCAGAAGTGATTTAAAAGAAAGAGAGCAAGAAGCAACTGCAGGTATTTGGGCTTTCGCACATAACAGCTAGAAAGAACATAACAAGAACTGTTGGTAACCTTCCAAAGGGGTAGGGAAAATTTGATGCTACGTGAACACATAAAGGGGGCAATGAAGAGAAGACAAGTGCGTATGAAGCGAAGGATAAAGGGATGGAGTAAACAACAAACAATGATATCTATAACATCCGTTACTTTCCCATTATATGAAGGACTGCTACGTCTTGAGAGCGAACAATAGCGGAGAAAATGTGCATCACGGCGATCATTCAGGATGGAATATTCGGCCTCTGCTATATAGGCTTCTGCAGTGAAGAGCGAAAAGCATCTTGTTCCATAACGTAATCTCTGGTGATGGATGGGATCAAAGTTAGAAAGAGTGCAGGAGGAGGCCTAATCTAGTTTCGATAAAATGAGGGCGAATGCAGTCGAAGGGTTCCAAAGAGGTTCAACCGGTTATGACAAGTTGCCTTCAAGGAGGAATGTGAGGTTTCCGGATAAACCGATGGTCCTAACAGAAGGCGAAAACTGACAGTACACGTTCAGGATCGTGGGCAATACTGGTACATTGATTATGGTAAGTTTGAATATCCATGTGTGTTTTTTAAAACTAATTAATTTAAATCTAAGAGTAGTGACCCTGTTGGAACACGGTTGATACATTCTCGAGAGAAACTGCAATGTGGGGCGACAGTGCTGTGCCTGAACGAAAGCTGTAGCAAAGTCATTATCATAGAGTGTGGACCAAATATTAGATGATAAATATCTATAACAAGGAGAAAATTGTGGTGGTAAGCACACATCTTGGGGGGACACCTTCGCTTGGACAATGTCCCGGGTAAGCCACATCATTATCCAGACACGGAAATGTCTCTCATGAGAAGAATTTTAAGAAAAACGGCAGGATTGCTCTTAGGCCTAAGGATGAGCTTGGGTATGATGTTATATCTCAGGTTGTGTCATATGCCTTCTCAGATAAAAAAAAGATGACATTAACTTAGTGTTATTGCAAAAGCATTACAAACATACGCATTCAGAAAGTAAAGGGGTCCAATATAGAGCGTCTCTTGCAAAAGCCATATTAACTAGTGGAGAGACTATTTGTGTTTCTAAATACCAAACATCACGAAAGTCTATTTATAATATTAATAAAATAATAATAATAATAATATTAAATAATAATAATATTAATAATAATTATAATAATAATAATAATATTAATAATAATAACAACTTTATTTATACAAGGACATGGACAAGGTAAACAGGCCTAGCTCGACTTCAATGGACACACTACTTCGTAGACAGTCCCTTGTTATGCCAGGGGAACATTTCGCGGCAAAATTAGGTCAGTTTTGTCCCAGGATGCGACCACACGTAACCCATTGTACTAATGGGTGAAACATAGACAAAGAGGTGTCCAGAATATTGTCACCCTTATATATCGAAATAATGCTGAACATTGGTATTATGGTAGAATGACGGTATGACTGCAAGATCTGAGAGTATGGTGTTTTTCAATTGTTAACAGGAATAATGTCTTGGTGATACAGGAGATTGGAGAAAGATCGTGAACATTGCTAGCTTTTTAGCACCTGACGATGCGTGTACCACTCTTGAGAGCCATGAAACGTAATATTTCAACAGCATGGCGCAGGGCGCCTGCTGATACTATGATCAGAAAGAGGAAAAAAAGTCTGAGGAAGATATCGGATGCAAAGTGACAAAACTTTGCCATTATGTACTATGAGCTATTGTCAATTGGTCTTTTCTGAGTGGGAGGTATTCGATGCAGTGTAATCAGAGAAAGTCGTGGTCATTTAAGAACAGGACAGGAGGTGGTCCATTCTGAGGTGGGCGAAATGATCTGAAAAACCATCGTACGGTATGGGGGAAAGCATGGTCAATAGATGTGCGGAGCTCGGATGTGTCAAAGGAGTCAGGGCCGAGCCTTAGCATCAGGAGTGTGTGAGGTATATGTCAATCGTAGAAGATACTCGGGGCATTAGAAAAGTCCGAAGGTTGTCCAGTACAAGGCAGGGTCATAAGAGGATGCTGCTGCAGATTGGAGACTAGAAGGTAGCTGTTTCATGGGATAGGTTCTCTCTTTTTTTTTGAAGAAAAAAAGAGGAGAAAATGGAGGGGTATCTCCCAGGCGGGAAAGACTTTAAATATGAATGCAAGTGCACAAGTGGAACTCAGTAAAGCTGGGATTTGTGCAAATGCAGCATGGAACCTTGCCCATACATTACTCTTCATGAAATAAACCATAAAACAGACAAACAAACCTCCTTAACAAGCCACTCGGCAGACAAAAAGTGTTGGTAGGAAACCACCACCACCTGGAAAACGACAGGCATCCTCCAGAGATACACCCGTCACCTGATTAGACACCGTAAGGCCTTTCCCCGTAGATTCGGAGAGGTGTCAGGATCTCCAGATGATCCTATGGCAAACTACACTTCCACCAAGGATTCATCAGAATGGCTGAACCCGGAATATTACCAGGACTAGGAAAACTACAAAAGCCATAGGGAATCAACCTCAAAGGCAGTAATCAGGAAAGGGATGGGGGAGGTGGAGAATTGGAAAAGGTGGGATGGGAGATAGACCGGGAGGGAAGGAATGGGGGGGGTAATTAGATTCGATTAGTGGAAGTGGGTCTCTAGTGCACTGCATGTGAAATAGGCTTTAATAGATGGATCCAGATTCAAATCTCATTTGGAGGTGAGACTTTTAGGTGTTTGTACCCTGCTACCCTTTTGTTATGTTAGTAAATTGATGTTGGGAGTTAGTTGACTGTTTTGGTTGAATATTGAGTGATGGCCAAAAAAACACCCACAGAGAAAAATAGCCACTTTGCTTGGATTTCTTCTTTTTAATAACACATTGTTCATGTTTCAGGGTTAAGAAATAAAAGCACTAGAGCTATTTGTGATAATTTTTCTGTATTAGTAGGACTTAGAGATAAATAATGTCTCCCTGGTTGTTAACACCTTACTGGGCACTCCTAGGGAAAAATGCAAAATTATTATGTCCTTACTACTGGTCAATAGGTATCTTATGTAAGCACAATGAGCCTTTATATAGTAGATTTCTAAAAATAAGTTTTCATTCAAATGCGATATAATTCGATGCCAATAAATTTATGGTCCCGACCGGTAAACTTGTGCCACATTTTGAATGTGACAAAGTTCCAATTGTTATGAAACAATAAGTAAGCATTTTTCTAATTTATTCGGCTATAAGACGATATAAAATAAGGCATAGAGAACTGTTTTCAACATTTTTAAGTACTACAAAAAATATAAAGGTGAATCTAAGAGAAACATGGGTACATTGCCAACAGGGATAAAACTTGAAATTCCACTTTCATGAACTTCTTGAGGAAAGAAAATCAGTCATTCTAGATGAGTGTACTAGAATGAATGGCTATGAAACAATTTTTTTTCTTTTTCTTGTGCAGAGATGTTTCCAGTTTCGATATTGCAGAAAACGTTCATCAAGAAGATCTTCATCAGTGTATTCCTCAGATTCTATTGCGTTTCTTTCCCGTGGTAATCAAGGCTTTTTTGGTTCACTATCTTTTTCCTCATCACTTGGCACATGTGAATTGGTGGCAAGTATTAATCACTACTGTCAAAGCAAATTCCAGGTCTGCTGGCTATTTGTTATGAGTCTCTTTCCTAAAAAAAAAAAGACATATTTGGATATCTGTTTGGAGGCAACCACCTACAACATTTCTCATTCATTGGAAGGACAATTAAAAAAGATCCAGTACACACCCAAAACACTTACTGAACTCATATTTGACATCATAAAAAATTATATTAAATATTTATATTAATTTTTTATGATGCATATATGAGTTCAGTAGTGTTGGGGGTGGGTACTGGATCTTTTTATTGTCCTTCCAAATGAAATGAGAAAATTGTTGGATGGTGAGTTGCCTCCAAACAGTATCCAATTATGTCTTTTTTTTTTAGGAATGATGAATCAGAACAAGAGGGCCGCTGACCTGGAATTGACTTGACAGTAGTGATGAATACTCTGCCACCAGATTCACACGTGCCAAGTGATGAGGAAAAGATAGGGGATCCAAATAAGCCTTTGAATTAGCCACGGGAAAGAAACGCATTAGAATCGTGGACATAACACTGTGAAGATCTTCTTGATGATCGTGGTCTTCAATTCAGAAACTGGAAAACATCTATGCACAAGAAAAGAAAAATTATTGTTTCATAGCATTCATTTAGGTATACTCATTCTAGAATGAATGTTCTTCTCAAGATGTTCTTGAATGTGGGAAATTGCTAAGTTTTTTATCCCTGTGCATTGTACACATGTGTCTCTTTTGATTCACCTTATATTTTTTGTAGGTCTTAAAAAGTTTGAAAACAAGTTCCATTTATGCTTTTAATATCGTCTTTATGCCTAATAAATTAGATAAATGCCTTACTTTAATGTTTCATTAACTATTGGAACTTTGCAACATTAAATGTGGCCACAGTTACGCGGCGGCGGGTCCATAAAATTTCATTGGCATCACGATTTATCGCATTGGAATGAAAACTTACTTTTTTAGGAATCTACTTTATAGGTCATTGTGCTTACATTAAGATACTCGATGACCTTGTGTAAGGACATTATAATTTTGCATTTTCCTAGGAGTGCCAGTAAGGGGGGTTAACACCGGGAGACATGATTTATCTCTAAGGCCTACTTTTACTGAAAAAATTTATCACATAATAGGGTCTAGTGCTTTATTGTTAACCCTGAAACATGAACAATGATTAGTAAAAGAAGAAAAAAAAAAAAAAATAAAAAGGAAAAAAAAAAAAAAAAAAAATAAAAAAAAAAAGGAAAAAAATAAAATCCAAGCAAAGTGGCTTATTTTCTCTGTGGGGTGTTTTTGGCCATCTCTCAATATAAAAACCCAAATCAGTCACTAAACTCCAGACATCAATTTACTACATAGTATTAGGGGTAGAAGGGTTACAAAGACTAGCCTATATGTCTCACCTCCATATGAGATTTGATTCTGGTTCCTATATTGAAAGCCTATTGCACTTGCAGTGACACTATGAGACCCTCTTCCTCTAATCGAATCTAAATTCCCCCCATTTCTTCCCTTCCCTGGTTTCGTCCATACCCCTTCCCTCCTTTTCCATTTCTCTCCCTCTTTTTTTTTTCCCCATCCCTTTCCATGTTTTCTGCCTTTGGGTTGTTCCTTTGGCTTTGTGTTCCTAGTCATGGGTATTTTTCCGGGTTCTGGCCATTCTGATGAAGTCCTTTGGTCGGTTCTTTGTGTTGTTGCCATGGATCATCTGGAGATCCTGTCTCTCTCCGATCTACCGGTGAAAGGCTTACGGTGTTCTAGCAGGCTGACGGGTGTGGTGTATCTCTGGAGGATGCCTGTCAGGTTTCCAGGTGGGGTGGTGGGTTTCCTACCATCCTCTTTTGTCTTGCCGAGGTGGATTGGTTTATGTGAGGTTTGTTGTCTGGTTTGTTGGTTTATTTTCAGAAGATTAATGTATGGCACAGGTTCCCATGCTGATTTGCACTACCAGCTGTACTGAGGTTCCACTTGGGCACTGAATCAGATTTATAGTCTTTTCCCCCCTGGGATACCCCTCCATGTTACTCCTCTTTTTTTTTTAAAAAAAAATGAGAGACCTAGACATGAAACTCCTCCTTCTAGTCTCCATTCTGCTGCAGATCCTCTTATGACCTGCCTTGTTACTGACCAGCCTTCGGACTTTTTTCAATGCCCCAGTATCTTTCTTCGATGACATTTTCTCACTACACTCTGATGCTAAGGCTCGAGCCGGACTCCTTTGACCATCCGAGCTCCGCAAATCTGGGACCATGCTTGTCCCCATACGTTACGATGGTTTGCGATCATTCGCCCCCCACCTCAGAATGGACCACCTCCTGTCTGTTCTTATATGACCACGACCGTTCTCTGATGACACGGCTTCGAATACCTCCCATCAGAAAAGTACCAATGTGACAATAGATCAAAGTACATATGGCAAAGTTTTTCATTTGCATCCGATATCTTCCTCAGACATTTACTTTCTGATCATAGTATCAGCAAGGCGCTCCTGGCACATGCTGGTTGAATAATATTTACGTTTCAGCTCTCTAGAGTGGTTGTCACGCTGCGTCAGGGTGCATATGCTAGCACAAGTTCACGTTCTGTCTTCCTTATCTCCAAAGTCTTTATTCCCTGTAACTATTGATAAAACTCATTCGCTCAGTTCTTGCAGTCATACCGTCATTCTACCTAATACATTGTACGCATTATGTCGAGATATATGGTGACAATATTCTGGAACACATCTTGTCTATGTTCACCCATTAGTACAATGGGTATACTGGTTGTGGGTGCATCCTGGGACTATACTGACCTAAATTTGCCCGCAATGTTCTGCATAACAAGGGAATGTCTACGTAGTAGTGTGTAATTGAAGTCAGCTAGGTGCCGGTTTCAACTTGTTACATGTCCTTGTAGATATAAAGTTGTTATTATATAATTTTTATTATTATTATTATTATTATTATTATTATTATTATTATTATTATTATATTATTATTAATTATTATCTATTATTAATTAGACGTTCGATGTGGTATTTAGAAACAACAAAATAGTCTCTCTTTTTTCTACTTTTTTTACACTAGTTTAATATGGCTTTTTGCAAGAGCCGCTCTATTTTTGACCCTTTACTTTCTGTAGATGTCGTATGTTTGTAATGCTTTTGCCAATAACCACTAAGTTAATGTCATCGTTTTTTTATCCTGAGAAAGCATATGACACCAACCTGGGATAATAAACATCTTAACCAAGCTCACTACCTTAGGCTACGAGGCAATATGCCGTTTTTCTTAAGAATTTCTTCTCTGAGAGACATTCCGTGGTCTGGATAATGATGTGCTTTCCGGGACTTTGTCAAGCTGAGGTGTGTCCCCCAAAGATGTGTGCTTACCACCACATTTTGTCCTGTTTTATAGATGATTTTAGCTTCTAATATTTGGTCTACACTTATGATAATGACTTTGCAATAGCTTGTTTCAGGCCTACTGTCGCCTCATTGACAGTTTTCTCTCGAGAATATATCAACAGTGTTTCCAATGGGTCAATACTCTATGTGTTTAAATTATTTAGTTTGTAAAAACACATGGATTTTCTAATCACTTCCCTGATCAAATCCATTGCTACCTGTATCTGCCCACGATTATCTATGAACGTGATACTGTTCGTGTTTTTCGGCCTTCTGTTGGAACATCGGTTATCCGGAAACTCACATGTGCCTCCTTGAAGGAAACTTGTCATAACCGGTTGAACCTCTTTGGGAACCTTCGACTTGCATTGGCCCTCATTTATTCGGAATACGAGATATTGGCCTCTCCTGCATCGCTTTCTACTTTGATTCCTTCCATCATGTGATTTCGTTCATGACAAGCATTGCTTTTTCGCTTCTTCATTGCAGAGGCCTATATGCAGAGGCGAATATTCCATCCTTGAATGATCGACGTGATGCTCATTGCTCTCCGCTTTTTGTTCGCTCTCAAGGAACGTTAGCAGTCTTTCTATTATGGATAGTAACGGATGTTAGTAGAGGATCATGGTTTGTTGTTTACATCATCCCTGTTTCCTTCGTCTTCTTACGCTCTTGTCTTCTCTTCAGTTGCCCCCTTTATGTGTTCCGTAGCATCAAATTTTTCCCTTCCCCTTTGGAAGGTTCCACAGTTTTGTATGTTCTTTTCTTGCTGTTATGTGCGAAGCCCAAATCCTGCAGTTGCTTCTTGCTCTCATTCTTTTAAATCACTTCTGGTCTCATTCCCGCAATCGCAGTGTACAATGATGGTTCTACATCGTTGACGGTGTCGCTGGATTGCTGCAGTGTATCACGGACAGCGTTGTGCGAGGGTGTTTATTTAGACTTGGCTAGTAGTATTTTTACTGCTGAATTGTATTGCAGCTATGTTGGTTCACCGGTCATATTGTCGTACAGGGCAGTGAACTGACGACACTGCCGCGCGGGTCAGCAGTACATGACCTTCCAGTTTCAATAGAGGTGCTCCATTCAGAATTACTATTTTGTGTAATTTCTGACCACTTTCGTAACTTTGGAAGCAATATTGGTTTGAAAATGATACATAACAAATTACATTCTGTCAAACAACGTTCATGGTTCTGATCTCTTGGCATCAGTGCAGAGGGTTGGGAGATTAACGTTCCGTCCATTGCATCGGACACACTCGTCTCAACTCCGGGTATCTCATGAATGGGGCACCTGCTCCCCACTCGGTGTGACTTGTCAGGTATTAGTTTCCGTTCGCTATATTTTGTTGGACAATCCAGTCTGTTAACACGCAGAATTACTCCGACGTCGTCACCTCTCTAACACCCTACTTTATCTTCCCTCCTTTGCTGACGGTCCCACCTTTGACTCCCTCGTTGGCTTTTTGACAAGTAAATGAATTTATTACCACAAAACTATGGATGTTCCTTCCTCTAGCGCTCCTCACAGCCTTTCTAACTCTCTGTTTTCACTCCTTCCTTGCTACTTCATAATTCTGCACTTTTCCCTGCCACGCTGTGCTGTGTGACCCTTGTAGGTTTAGCTCTCTTCTTTTGGATTATAATAATATAATTCAGTTTAATGGAAAAAATGTCTTTCGATCCATGGTTCTTGGTAACCTCAGTAAAATTTCTGGTGCCTCCTGCTATGATTTTGAGAATAGAGGAAGGTGCAGGACTTGCCTCGCAGAATGATTTAAGTTTAGTTTGGAGTCGTAGTGCAGAATTTTTTTTGGTTAGCGATTTTGTCAAATTTTGAAGAACATTTCAATGTTTCAATGTTATAAATGTTTACTTCACTATCAGATTTCATCAGTTTAATTAAGTCATATCTGCTAAATTACATTACAAAACACATGTAAATATAACATCTGCATCATTATTTTTCCCTTCAGTGATGAGGTTCATTTATCGTTGTTCAGCTTGTTTGATTGTCCTGAATTGCTTGTTTAAAAAAGGAAGTTCTTCTGGAAACTTAAGCACAATTAAGAAATGTATATTCTCTGAGAGTTGTGACCCTTGAATGTCGCTGTTTCGTTCGGTGAGAAAGTGATTCTCGAGAGTGATATTTCCAAGAGGAAATCATTCAGAGGAAAGTTCTTACAGCAGAATGTGATCCCTGGTCTCTGTGATACTGGGAGAATTTTGTCATTAGCATAAACGTGATCCAGTGAAGAAGAGCCATCTTAGAGATGGCTTCCTTCCGGATTTCATGTTTTTACTTCACTATAAGAACATAAGAAACATAAGAACGGAGGAACACTGCAGCAGGCCATGCTGGCCCATACTAGGCAGGGTCCTTTACAATTTTTTTTTTTCCCCAAAGAAATTTTATAGTTTAATTAAAGTCATATCTGTTAAATTACATTATAAAAAACATGTAAATATAAACATCTGCGTCTTTTTTTCTTCCAGTGACTGAGTCTTTTTATCGTTGTTCAGCTTGTTTTGTTGATTGGCCGATTTGTTGATTTGCTGTTTTGTTTGTTCATGGACAGTTCTTCATAGTGAACATTCTTCAGTAAATGTTGTTTTACATATTTTACATCAAAGGTTCTAACTGAGAAAATAAAATTTCTGAGGAGATTTTTAAGAGGAACCTTATTGGGAAAAATTTCTTTCTTGTAAAATACTTCACTACAACGAAATGTTCTATAGTAGAATGTATACACGGATAGTTTTTAATCATGATAAATGTATTCATGGTACACTGTCTCAGCAAGTGAACGTTTATTTCACGAAAATGTTTTCGCTGAAAAATTACGTTTATCTGAAAAGTTATCTGTGGAACAGTCGTCAGCAGATGAACTTTCTAATGAAGAAATATATTTTATAGAATTTGTTCTCTCTGTGAACATTGTATTAAACTCTAAACGTTCTCCGGTTATAATTATCTCTTCTATGGAAATGTTCCTGTATGAGGGACTTTTCTCTAGTTGGAAACGTTTCCCGAGGGAAAATACTTCTAGTGGTTGAAGTTGTTGCTGGGTTGAACTTTGCTCCTCGCTGAATTTTCTCCTGAAAGAAAGTGTTACTGCACTGAACTTTGCTTCCTGGGAAAAAAGTATTGTTCTCTGAGAAAAAAAAAGTAAAAAAAGAAAAAAATGTACAAAAATAAATTATTTGCTTTTCTGGAGGGATGTTGATGCATGGTCAACATTCTGTTTAAATTCCGATGAATCTCACTTTGTTAGTTTCTGTTTGCCTTCAGAAAAACATGTGATATATGAAGAGTTTAAATATTGGACAAATATTTCAGAGGAGTTCTATCAAATGCGTGTTTAATTAATATTATAATAGTATATTGTTGTGTAAAGTGTGGTACCCATGAATGTCTATGAGGGGGACGGGTCCTGCCAGCTGTGCTTCTCAGTACTCCCACGTAAATTTCCATTAGTGTACATGATGACACGTTGCGTTGAATCTAAATGTCAAGTGATATTCTTATTTTTTTGTTATTTATAAATTTAGGGGGGTGACTATATCAATCATAAGCACTATAAATACTCCCGGTTTTATGGCAGTATATTAAACCTGATGATCATATATCTAATTATGATAATGTAGTGTATTAGGTGTTAAGTCTCAACTCCTTCACTTCTTCCTTCACTCCTTTTCATCTTTCTCGCAATTTCTCCTCTCTCTTTTCCTCCTGTCTTACACACTCCATAAACATCCCTGTTTTTTTTTCATTTTTTTATCCCTTCCTTAATCTTTGGTCATTATTTACCATTCACCCTAATTCACCATTCCTCCTCTCGCTCCGGCCTTCTCAGCTCCTTCCACTCCCTTCCAACCACTTTCTGCACACCACTGCACCACCTCCCTTCCAACCCCTTTCTGCCCACAATGCCCCTCCTTCCATACCCCTTTCTGCCACACTGCATCTCCCTTCCAACCCTTTCTGCCAACTGCACCCTCCCTTCCATAATCCCCTTTCTGCCACACTTTGCACCCTCCATTCCAACCACATTTCTGCCAACACTAGATCCTCCCTTCCACCCCTTTCTGCCACTCTGCACACCCTCCATTCCAACCCCTTCTGCCACACCTGCACCCTGCCCTTCCAACCCCTTTCTGTCCCACACTGCACCCTCCCTTCCAACCCCTTTCTGCCCACACTGCACCCCTCCCTTCCCAACCCTCTTTTTAAGCACACACTGCACCTCCCTTCCAACCTCTTTCTGCCCACACTGCACCTCCCTTCCAACCTCTTTCTGCCCTCAATGCACCCGCCCTCTTCACTCTCTGCATGAAGCCTGCGGACCTCTTCTGGTCGTGAGTAGTTCCATTTAAGTAAAAAGCCTGTAATTGGAGGCCTGAGAGGCTGAGATGCACACCAAAAGCGTAAAGTATACACACGCAGTCGCACACAGTGCACACACAGACGCACACAGTACCACACAGATCACCCACTGAACAGACAGCAGCTCACGGAGTGCTCAGAATGCGCCCTAAAATTACAAAAAGACGTTTTACGTTTTGTACTCACATATAGGACACTGAACACAGCCTCCACGTCGTATGCTGACAACCTCCATACGCTTTTACGCGTACGTAATAAAAGTTCTGACTCCTAAGGGTAAAACAACCTGACTAGCTCTGAGGGCCTTTTAAGTTATAACACATACCAACCTAGGGCCAGCTTGTACCTACATAACAAATTAAGATGCATAAATTTTAAATGGTCAATGTATTATGAGGATGGACACAAAAACTTACCTTTACAAATAAATATGCATAATACATTCATATATATATATATATATTTTTATATATATTTTTATTTTTATATATTATATATATATTTATATTTTTTTTTTTTTTTTCAACAAGTCGGCCGGTCTTCCCACCGAGGCAGGGTGATCATAAAGAAAGAATAACCCTAAAAGAATATAACTTTCTATCATTCATAACTTTCACCTCACTCATACATAATCAACTGTTTTTTCAGAGGTTGCCCAGAATCAAACAGTTTAGAAAGTTTTTACGCATAAAAAATATATATCTCCAAACTGCCCTCCAATATGCCAACCCTCCTTTAGAGTTCAGGCATTGTACTTACCATTTCCAGGACTCAAGTCCGGTTATATAAAATAACCGGTTTCCCTGATCCCTTCACAAAATATTACCAGCTCACATTCCCAACAGGCATCGTCATGTACAAAGACCATTTGTCGTCATTCACTCCTATTAACACACGCTCACGCTCGCTTGTTGGAAGTCCAAACCCCTCGCCCCACAACAACGGCTTTACCCCCTCCCTCATAACCTTTCCCGTGGACGGCCCTACCCGCCTCTCCTTCCCATACAGATTTATACGCTCGTCATGGTCATTCTACTTTGATCCATTCTCTCTAAAATGACCAAACCTACCTCAACAAACCCTCTTCAGCCCTCTGAACTAATACTTTTATTAACTCCAAACCTTCTCCTTTATTGTTCACACTCCGAATTTACTGCATAAATATTTACACCCACATTGACCCTTAGAAAGGAACTTCTCCACTGCTCCAACCGCCTCCTCGCAGCAGCATTTACAACCCAAGCTTCCACCCATATACGAGTGTTGGGTTACTACTATACTTTCATACATTCCCTTCTTTGCCTCCATAGATAAATTTTTTGCCTCCACATATACCTCAACGCTCCACACTCACCTTTTTTTCCTCATCAGTTCTATGATTTACCTCAGCCATTCATAAAGCCATCCGGATGACATGCTAACTCCCAAATATCTGAAAACATTCATTCTTCCGTACTCCTCCTCCCCAATTTGATATCCAATTTTTTCTTTATCTAAATCATTTGATACTAATAATCACCGTACTCTTTTCATGTTCACTTTCAACTTTCTACGTTTACACACACTCCCAATTTCGTTCCACTAAACTTTGCTGTTTGTCTTTTAGAATCTTCCCATTAGCACAGTATCTCAGCAAAAAGTAACTGTGTCACGTCATTTTTTGTATTTAATTCCCCATATTTTTAATCACACCCCTCTCTCGAAACACCCTAGCATTTATTCTCTTACAAAAAACCCCATCCCTATAAATATTATTAAATACAACCATGGTGACATTACACATGCCTGTCTTCCGGGAAGTAGGACCTCCATCTCTTCTACACAAACTAACTGGAGCATCAACTATCCTCATAAAAAACATCTTTACAGGACACTTAGTAAGTGTACCGCCTCTTCCATATTTCTTGCAACATCTGCTACATTAACGCCCTTCAATCACATGCCTTTTCTAAATCCAATAAAGCAATAAAAACTTCCCTATCTTTATCTAAATACTGTACATATATGCTTCAACATAAATACACTAGAATATACACATCCCTACCCTCTCCTAACCTCCTTGCGCATCTGCAACTCTACATTCTGATCTTACTCTAATTATTTCCATAATAAATCCCATACCGTACAATTTTCTGGTATACTCAGTAAGCTTATTCCTCAATTAATTTGTACAATCTCTTTTGTCCCCCTTCCTTTATTATAAAGGGACTATACTGGGTCTCCACCAATCCTAGGGACATTACCCTCTTACATACATTTATTAACAAAAAATACCAACCACTCCACAATATGTCCCCACCAGCTTTTTAACATTTCTTGTCATCATCCCGTAAGTTTCACAGCTGCTTTACCCCCCTTTAATTCTACAGAATGCCTCGATACGAACCTCCCCACAATCACATCCTGTTCCTCTTCAGTCCTAAAGATGGTATACCTCCCTGGGCGTGTCATGAAATTTCCGCCTCCCTTTCTTCGTCAGATTTTTTAATAAGTTCCTCAATATTTTTATTGCCATATACACCAAAACCTCCATCTCCCCATCTAACTTACTCCCCTACTCTGTTTTTAATGACAAAAGCCATTCGTTTCTCTAGGCTTTCTTAACTTGTTTAACAACTCCAAATTTTTTTTCTTATTTTCATTTAAAATTCCTGATGAGTGCCTAACACATATATCATCTGCTTCCTTTTGCACTCTATCACCTCTCTCTTCACCTTTTCTTTACTCTCCATATACTCTACTTTTCTTTATAACACTTCTGCCTGTAAAAAACCTCTTTCTTAAGCTCACTTTTTCTCTTGTGGACACCCTTTACTTCCATCATTTCACCATCTTTCTCATTCCACTCTGCACCCCACTCTTCCTATAAACCACAAACTTCTGCCCCACATCTATTTATCTGCATTTTTAAAACTATTCCAAAACCCTACTTCAATTCCCAACTACTCATACTTGCAACCCCCAACTTTCTGCCAATTGTTGCTTATATCTCGACACGAACTTCCTCCTCCCTTAATTTATGTACTTTCACCTCCTCTTGCTGTTCGTTTGCATTTTTTCCCACCTACCTATTACTCTAACTGTAGCTACAACTAAATAATGATCCGATATATCAGTTGCCCCTCTACAAACGTGTACATCCTAAGGAGCCTACCATCAACCTTTTATCCACCAATACTTAATCTAACAAACTAACTTTCATTTACGTGCTATATCATACCTTGTATATTTATTTATCCTCTTCTTCATAAAATATGTATTACTTATTACCAAGCCTCTTTCTACACATAGCTCAATTAAGGGCTCCCCATTTTCATTTACCCCTGGCACCCTAAAATTACCTACTACTCCCTCTACAACACGTTTGCCCACTTTAGCACTGAAATCCCCAACCACCATTACTCTCATACTTGGTTCAAAACTCCCCATGCATTCACTCAACATTTCCCAAAATCTCTCTCTCTCCTCTACACTTCTCTCTTCTCCAGGTGCATATACGCTTACTATAACCCACTTTTCACATCCAACCTTTATTTTACTCCACATAATCCTTGAATTAATACATTTGTAGTCCCTCTTTTCCTGCCATAACTTATCCTTCAACATTATTGCTACTTGAAATATAAACACATATGCAGTATAATGTGATCCTTTATTGACTACGTTTCGCTCACACAGTGAGCTTTTTCAAGTCACAAACAGAAAAAGCTCACTGTGTGGGCGAAATGTAGTCAATAAAGGATCACATTATACTTCATATGTGTTTATATTTCCATTGTGTCGGTATTTTATACCATTTATTTCCATTATTGCTACTCCTTCTTTAGCTCTAACTCTATTTGAAACCCCTGACCTAATCCCATTTATTCCTCTCCACTGAAACTCTCCCACCCCCTTCAGCTTTGTTTCACTTAAAGCCAGGACATCCAGCTTCTTCTAATTCATAACATCCACAATCATCTCTTTCTTATCATTTGCACAACATCCACGCACATTCAGACTTCCCACTTTGACAATTTTCTTCTTATCATTCTTTTTAGTATTTTTTACAGGAAAAGGGGTTACTAGCCCATTGTCCGGCATTTTAGTTGAACTTTTACAACTTCTCATTCGGCTTTACGGAGGAAGTTATATTCCCCTGTATTCCTTCATTGAACTCAGAGGATGACATGGATGATGAAAAGTGAAACCTAAAGTAGCCAAGAACTACCTTAAGCATATTATTAGCATGTCGAGAAAGACATGAACCTTCCAATTGAGTGGTCACAAAATACGTGTCTGTATGTATGTGACCTAGTGCAAGAAGAAGTAGTCACCTACCTGTAATCTTGCATTTTAACAACAAAGCTCAGAAAACTATCATCATGTAATAAAATTAAGCTTTCTTTAACTCATTTTAAGGAGTAGTATGTGTATCTGTCACTAACTATATATATATATTATTTTTATATTTATTATCATCAAGATTCCACCAAACAGGTGTTTCGAATAAGAAAACTTTCACCATCATTCGATCCATCATGATTGCCAGAGCGTTTGTACTATTCACATTATCATTAGAACAATTGAACATATGCATAATATATGATATATATAGTATATATATTATTATGATAGTAGTATAGTATTTCATATAATACATTGATAGTTACATATTCATATTATTTGATATTATTATCACATAAGCGCTTGGATATTGTATATTCTATTAATATAGTGGTTGTATTATATATTATATATTATATATATATATTTATATATATATAATATTATATATATATATAATATATATATATATATATATATATATTATATATATATATATATACTATTACAAAATCTGCACAAACATCTGCTCAGTAGTGTGCATATATCGTAACACAGTGTACACAAACATCTGTAGAATATTGTATAAACATTGTCAAGGTTCAGCGTGTACAAATATTTGTACAGTAATATGCAGATAGGGATAGTGAAAGTGCAGTGCGTGCTGCACCAGAAACCACCTATGTTATTTACACGTGTAAAACATAGTAGCAACCCCCGGAGAGTTTTTTTTTTTTTTTTGGGGGGGGGAACACACTGAATCCTTGAGCCTTTTCTGTTATGTTGTGTTTTATTAACATTTTGTTTATTATGTTCTCTAACAATTTCTTCCATTCTTTTACTCTGCATGTTATCATGACATATTTTATATTCAAGAATATAAATTAGTTTTATGATGACACTGCCTCAACATTCTTGCATGACTGGTCAGTATCCTCTAGTTTTCTGTCTTATCAACTTTAGAATATTATATATTTTGCAAAAATATTGTGTTTTAATTTTCAGTTTATATGTATTTATGTATGTATATATGTATGTATATATGTATGTATGCATGTATCTATGTATATATGTATGTATGTATGTATGTATGTATACATATATGTATGTATGTAGGTATGTATGTATGCATGTATGTATGTATGTATGTATTTATGTATGCATGTATGTATCTAGATAAAAGTCATTCACATTGCTACACTAGAACGACAATTGAATATGAATATTTGAATATATTTTACCAGCTTAGAGGTTATGTGTATTGAATATGTAAAGACTGACAATCTACGGTAAAGCGAATTAGAGCTTTTAAAAGCAATTTTAGCCACACGTATTCGAATAATAATTATAAATGTGTTAAAATTTATCTCACCAAATTATGGTTAAAAAAACTGAAGGGGAAAGATATGATGAGTATAATTACCCCTAGGGAGTGTTGTGTCAGTATCTCATTGAATAACTGAATACTGACCAGAGCCTTACTCATTTGTGTTGGGCTCAAAAGCCAGTTTGTTACCGGGTTTATGGTAATCTACCTAGATCGTACATTACTTCTCAACTGCGCAGTCAATAGAACTGCAATACGTCTAAGTAGACTTACCTGGGTTTGTGTATTGGACCCTTAAGAATAACCCGAGTACCCGGTGTCTTTAATGAAGAATAGTCTCTCGGTGCATTAGTCTATAAAGATAATTCTCAATACACTCGGTATACGACACTACTTTGTCTTTCAATCGTTTTAAATTCACAGTAATGTCACTACAGGAAGCTGCGCACACTTCTCTGTCATATACCGCGAATGTGATTGTCTTTATACACAAAAACGCGTGGATCAGTGTTCTTTGTTTCTCCTTGCAGAGTTTAAAGCAATCTGGTCCGCGGTGCCTCCGTCGCCTGGCGTGCCCTCAGCGTCTTCCCCGACACAAAAGAAGTGTCGATCAAACATGTTTCCCTTGCTTGCCGAACTTCCACCATGATGCAATGCAGAATTCTTGGTTCTTGCTCTCTGGGCATAGATAACAATTCATGCTATCTTTAAAATGGTTATAAAGTGGGTGCAGGATTTTCCTTAATTGTCCTGCTAAGGTAAGAGAATAATTGCCTCTCATTAATCCACACTCGTTGCAACAGTGGTCTCCCATGACGTGACTTACTGGTGTGCCCAGGTATGGACACGTGTTCCAAATTAAAGTGTTGACCAAGAAGCCACACGCTATCAGCCCCTCTGCTGGGCTGAGTCCCTCAGAGGGCTTAAAGGGGCTGATACCCCTCCTCCTGGAGACGTTTTCTCCACAATAGTTGACGATGTTCGAATTTCAGAATGAGATGGGTATGATAAGTAAGACACATTCCTAAAAACTGTTCTTGCAAAGTGCTTGCATTTTTCGAACTAGAGATGCTTAGTGATTGGTTATGTGCAAGTCAGTTTTGCTTGTACAGTAGGATTCTTTCAGTCGAGTACAGAGGAGACAGCAGAAGCAGTAGAGATGTAAAGATGATCAGTCCATCATCTTTTTAGACGTAGTTTTGACGTGGTCATTTCTTCAGCCTGGAGAAGAGTCTTGCTTCGTAGTCTGGAACAATGTGAAGCTGAAGCAACACTATAGAGACTTGTATACTGGCAAAGGTGAGACGCAGACAATCTCGATGACAGGAGAGGCGGTCCCACTAGTAGAAGTAAGAATGCAATAATTGAGAGGGCAGGTCCCTCACATATCCATCCCTCCTCACTTGTAATTAGTGGTCAGGCAAAAAAAGGTTATTGAAGATGTTCCAGATAATAGAGCAAAATTATTTTCCAGGCTGATGAACTGACCACCTCAAAACTACATCATCAAGGGTGATGGACTGATTACGGTATATCTTTACATCTCTACTGCTTCTGCTGCCTCCTCAGGACTCGACTGAAGAAGCCTACCATGTAGCCGATACCTTTAGGAATAAAGATACCTAATTGTTGTACATGTGTCTCAAATTAAGTTGTAATAAACAGCTGTCGATGAATAAACAGAAAGATCGACGAAGGACTCGAACTAGATTGTCAATTTACGGACGGTGGTTCGAGCCTCTTGTCCATCCTTCCGTTTATTCATCTTTTTTTTTTTTTTTATTCGCCGGTATTCTCCCGGCCCGGGTCTTTTCCAAGTAGTGGTGACCCGGCCTTGGCTCCCTATCTGGGGAGTGTCTCGAGACTTAAGTCTCCCATGAGAGGAGGTACAAGTACCTCCTCATCTTTGGGACCAAGTGTCCCCAGGCCTAGCCACAGTCCCCGCCCACACGGGGCTCGTAGGGAGAAGCTAGGCCTCTGGTCTACCATCTGCCCCGCCCCAAAGGGGCTCGTGGGGATGGCAGTCTTATGAGCTGCAGATGGTAGCAAGCTCAGGCCGTTTATTCATCGACAAACTTTTATTACAACTTAATCTGAGTTCACAGAATTAATCTACTGTTAAAACTCCTGGACCGAGGGAAGGTGTTTAACTGTATTACAGTTGGTGTCTCTGACGGAATGTAATACAGTAAATATTACCTCCGAATCTCTCCTATTAGAGGCCAGGGTTAGCCTAGACGTCAGACTGTCAATTTTCGGACCGCAGTTCGAGTGAATGTGTATTTGTCAGTGCTCAGTAATAACCCACATGGTGACAGAAACTCAGACGATAAATTGATCTGTATATTTTGACCCCTTTCTGAGATCCTCTTCAGCAGATACACAAATGAAAGGAGAACTTGAATTTATAGGGAGGTTGCACCTCTCAGCCGTACAAAGGAGCATGAAGAATCAGGTTAGCGTATAAGAACCCCCTCAATGGAGGCTCCTTGATGCTGGTGAGGGGGCTCTTGATCCAGGGAATTGGATGTTTGCTTCAGTTCCCTGCAATGAGCCCGAATACCTTCCATCTCTCCCCCCACAGGCGCGGTATAAGCCCTCCGGGTTTAGCGCTCCCCCATGATATAATAATAATAATAATAGGATGCAGAAAGACTGGTGAAGAAGTTCATGTGATGACGAGTCTTGAAGTAAAGCTTGATATTTGGGTAGCAAGTTCCTCTGTGCTACGTAATACCTAATCTTGTGCTGGCATTCTGTATTATGTACGGTGTTGGTGTTTACTTCTTGAGGGCGAACTTTGAAATGACTTTTGATTTCCATTTTCCCTGTGAGATGTTAAAATTTGGGTAGGTATCTATGAGAGCACATTCTCTGGTTCTGCGTTTGTAGTTGCAGTGTGATTTGTGAGAGTAAGACACATGTGCAACATCTGGGTATCTTTATTGTAGACGTTTCGCCATCCAGTGGCTTTATCAATACAAATTATAGGACATAACTTGAAGACAGTAGAACTATGTACAGAACATGAGGTAATCAGTCCCTCAACCTAGGAGTAGGTGATTTGTGTTTGATGACAAGAGCTTCTCAATTAACATTGTAATTGTTGTTGTCAATAACAAATTGTTGCTCTTTGGTGTTGAATGATCCTCGTAAATTGCATTGGGCCTGCCTGTCCTATGTATACTTGGTTGCAGTGTTTACATGTGTCTGGTAGACTCCTGGAGTGTCTTGTGTAACTGAGTTTGCGTTTCCTGGAAAAGATATTCCCCAGTTTGGTAGGACAGGAAGTGATTATGTTGGTTACTCTGTTGAGACGATTGAATGTGCCTTGGTGGTAGGGTACCATGAGGTGAGATTTGCTAGATAGAGTTGAGTTTTTGTATACAAAATCCCTTCATGCACAGCAGTTTTTCGTCATAATTTGTCAAAACTTGTGATGTGACCCAGAGCATGCTTAGCCATAGGTTTGTAGGAGAAATTTGGCAACAGTTTGAGTGCTACTGTGATGTGTTTGTATAACTGCACTTTAGAAAGATTAATCATATTATTGGTCTCTGTATGTCTTGCCCAAAGACTGTTCTTGCAAAGTGCTTGGATTTTTCCAACTAGAGATGCTTAGTAATTGGTTATGTGGAAGTCAGCATGTCCATTGGCTAGAATAGCGAAAGTCTGAAGATACCCTCTTAGGCATCTTCAAACCAAAACACACTCATTCGATTATATTAACGTACACACGCGTTCAGAGTCACTTCACGTTCACATTAATACACACACACACACACTTACACTAATACACACATGCACGAATAACAAAGTAACACACCCAGTGGCTGTTGCCACTAGCGATCTTGGGCATGTGCTGCTGCCCATAGATAAGTTCTGTCACAAAACACGGAAAGAAGTGTAAATACCTGGACCGAAAAGTGAAATCCTTAAAGCGACGAGTTAAACTAGATAATCAAAGTATTTACTGAAAGACTTGGAAGTGTTGGAGCAGTACGGCACCGCCAACAAAGATAAGCTGCCGCCACAACCATCACTTATAATAATAATAATAATAAAAATAATAATAATAATAATAATAATAATAATAATAATAATAATAATAATAATAATAATAATAATAATAATAATAATAATGTCTTTATTTACTACAATTACATGTACAAGGTATACAGGCCTAGCTGACATCAATGACATTCTACTATATAGAAAGCCGCGTGTTATGCAGAGCATTTCGCGGAAATTAGATCAATTTTGTCCCAGGATGCGGCCCACACTAGTCGACTAACTCCCAGGTACCCATTTTACTGATGGGGAACATAGATAACCGGTATAAACACGACCAATGTTTCTACCCTAGCTGGGAATCGAACCCAGACCCTCGCCGTTTGTGGAGAGAGCTCTACCCACCAGGCCACTTCGCTGCAAGAAGACAAGTATTCACCAATTCTGAGGTTAATGGTCAGGTTCCACGTGTTCTGGTAAAGCTGGAAGTTAAGGGTTCAATCTCCTCCAGAGAGTTTAAGTGTCAGAATGAGAGGTATTAGAATTTATTAAAGGAGAGATACAAAGGGGGTGGGGGGAGAGGGAGTGCGCAGGCGCGTGAGGACTGTTTAGGTCCCCTACACGCAAGTATGTGGACACACACACACACATACACACACACACACACACACACACACACACACACACACACACACACACACACACACAGGAGAGAACCTAGTAGCGATCAGTGAAGAGGCGGGGCCAAGAGCTGAGTCTCGACCCCTGCAACCACAATTAGGTGAGTACAATTAGGTTAGTACACGCACACACGCACACGCACACACACACGCACACACATACTTGGCAAACCTGAGAACAGCATTCCGACACCTTAGTAAGGGAAACATTCAGACACTGTCACCGTGTATGTCAGGCCCATACTGGAGTATGCAGCACCTGTTTGGAACCCGCATTTGATAAAGCACGTCAAGAAACTAGAGAAAGTACAAAGGTTTGCAACAAGGTTTAGTTCCAGAGCTAAGGGGAATGTCCTATGAAGAAAGATTAAGGGAAATCGGCCTGACGACACTGGAGGACAGGAGGGTCAGGGGAGACATGATAACGACATATAAAATACTGCGTGGGAAAAGACAAGGGGGACAAGGACAGGATGTTCCAGGGAGGGCACACAGAAACAAGAGGCCACAATTGGAGTTGAAGACACAAATGAGTCAGAGAGATAGTAGGAAGTATTTCTTCAGTCATAGAGTTGTAAGGCAGTGGAATAGCCTAGAAAATGACGTAGTGGAGGCAGGAACCATACACAGTTTTAAGACGAGGTTTGATAAAGCTCATGGAGCGGAGAGAGAGGGTCTAGTAGCAACCGGGTTTAAGAGGCGGGGCCAGGAGCTAGGACTCGACCCCTGCAACCACAAATAGGTGAGTACAAAAGGTGAGTACACACACACACACACACACACACACACACCACACACACAACACACACCACACACACACACACACACACACACACACACACACACACACACACACATACACATACACACACACACACACACAAATACACACACACACACAAAACACACACACACACCACACACACACACACACACACCCCACGCACACACACACACACACACACACACACACACACACACACAGCACACACACTCACACACACACACACACGCAAGCACACACACATTTGTGAACGACATGACGGAAGGAATAGACATTGGAGTATACGGCACCAGTCTGGAACCCACACCTAGCCAAGCACGTAAAGAAACTAGAGAAGTGCAAAGGTTTGCAACAAGACTAGTCCCAGAGCTAAGAGGTATGTCCTACGAGGAGAGGTTAAGAGAAATCAACCTGACGACACTGGAGGACAGGAGAGATAGGGGGACATGATAACGACATACAAAATACTGAGAGGAATTGACAAGGTGGACAAAGACAGGCTGTTCCAGAGATTGGACACAGTAACAAGGGGGGACAGTTGGAAGTTGAAGACACAGATGAATCACAGGGATGTTAGGAAGTACTTCTTCAGCCACAGAGTAGTCGGGAAGTGGAATAGTTTGGGATGCGATGTAGTGGTGGCAGGATCCATACATAGCTTTAAGCAGAGGTATGATAAAGCTCACGGTTCAGGGAGAGTGACCTAGTAGCGACCAGTGAAGAGGCGGGGCCAGGAGCTTGGACTCGCCACCTGCAACCTCAACTAGGTGAGTACACACACACACACACAAACACATATACACATACACATGCACACACAGACGCGTACACACACGAGAACATATAGGAACATACAAGCTAGGAATACTTTAACTGGTCTGTTTACGTGTCTATTTTGTAATCATTGTTAAGTAAGAAATACATTATTAGACGGCAACACAGAAGTTCAAAGACGTGAAGCATGAGAGGGCACACACGCACACAAACACACTCATAAAACACCGATGGGGATTTGAGGAAATGGAAGGCATGGACATGATTGGAGAAAGAGACTACATCGTAGGTACAATTCAGTCCGGAGAACATAAAGTAGTCATTGGAGTGATGTATAACCCACCACAGAACTGCAGGAGGCCAAGAGAGGAGTACGAAGAAAACAACAGGGTGATGGTGGACACACTGGCTGAGGTGGCATGAAGAGCTCACTCGAGCAGAGCAAAGTTACTGGTAATGGGCGATTTCAACCACAGGGAGATCGACTGGGAAAACCTGGAGCCACATGGGGGTCCCGAAACATGGAGAGCCAAGATGACGGATGTGGTACTTGAAAACCTCATGCATCAACATGTCAGGGACACAACCAGAGAGAGAGGGGAGGATGAGCCAGCAAGACTGGATCTTGTGTTCACCCTGAGCAGTTCAGACATTGAGGACATCACTTACGAGAGGGCCCCTTGGAGCTAGCGATCACGTTGTTTCTGAGTTTTGATTAAATAGTTTGAGTTACAAGTGGAGAAGGTAACAGGAACTGAAGGGGACAGGCCAAACTATAAAAGGGGGGACAACACAGGTATGAGAAACTTCCTGCAAGAGGTTCAGTGGGACAGAGAAATGGTAAAAATCATAAACGAGATGATGGAATATTGCAACAAAGCAAGGAGGCAAGGAAAGGTTTGTTCCCAAGGGAAACAGAAAAATAGGAAGACCAAAACGATTCTTGGTTTACCCAAGGTGTAGGGAGGCAAAAACTAAGTGCAACAGAGAATGGAAAAGGTACAGGAGGCATGGGACCCAGGAAAACAAGGAATTAGTAAAGAGCCAGAAACGATATGCACAGATAAGGGGGGAGGCCCAGCGACAGTATGAAAAACGACATAGCATCGAAAGTCAAATCTGACCCCGAAACTGCTGTATAAGCCACAATAGGAGGAAGACAACAGTCCAAGGGCCAGGTGATAAGGCGAGGAAAGAAGGTGGAAACTCACAAAAACGATCAAGAGGTATGTGAGGAGCTCAACACGAGATTTAAGGAAGTATTTACGGTAGAGGACAGGAAGGACCTCTGGGGGACAGATCAATGGGGACACCAGCAAGGAATACACCAACAATTGTTGGACGACATACATACAGATGAAGAGGAGGTGAAAAAACTGCTAAGGGACATCGATACCTTTAAAGGCAATGGGACCGGACAACATCTCCCCGTGGGTCCTTAGAGAGGGAGCAGATATGTTGTGCGTGCCACTTACCACAATCTTCAACACGTCCCTGGAAACTGGGCACTACCTGAGGTATGGAAGACGGCAAATGTAGTTCCCATTTTTAAAAAGGAGACAGAAAAGAGGCACTAAACAATAGACCTGTGTCACTGACGTGTATAGTATGCAAAGTTATGGAGAAGGTTATCAGGAGGAGAGTGGTGGAGCACCTGGAACGGAACAAGAGTATAAATGCCAACCAGCACGGATTCATGGAAGGCAAATCCTGTGTCACAAACATTCTGGAGTTTTATGATAAAATAACAGAAGTAAGACACGAGAGAGAGGGGTGGGTTGATTGCATCTTCTTGGACTGCAAGAAGGCCTTTGACACAGTTCCTCACAAGAGATTAGTGCAGAAGCTAGAGCATCAGGCGCATATAACAGGAAGGGCACTGCAATGGATCAGAGAATACCTGACAGGGAGGCAACAACGAGTCATGGTACGTAATGATGTATCACAGTGGGCACCTGTGACGAGTGGGGTCCCACAGGGGTCGGTGCTAGGACCAGTGCTATTTTTGGCGTATGTGAACGACATGATGGAAGGGTTAGACTCAGAAGTGTCCCTGTTTGCAGATGATGTGAAGTTAATGAGGAGAATTAAATCTGATGAGGACCAGGCAAGATTTCAAAGAGACCTGGACAGACTGGACACCTGGTCCAGCAAATGGCTTCTCGAATTTAATCCTGCCAAATGCAAAGTCATGAAGATAGGGGAAGGGCACAAAAGACCACAGACGGAGTATAGGATAGGTGGCCAAGACTGCAAACCTCACTCAAGGAGAAAGATCTTGGGGTGAGTATAACAACGAGCATGTCTCCGGAAGCACACATCAATCAGATAACTGCTGCAGCATATGGGCGCCTGGCAAACCTGAGAACAGCATTCCGATACCTTAGTAAGGAATCGTTCAAGACACTGTACACCATGTAAGTCAGGCCCATACTGGAGTATGCAGCACCTGTTTGGAACCCGCACTTGATAAAGCACGTCAAGAAACTAGAGAAAGTACAAAGGTATGCGACAAGGTTAGTTCCAGAGCTAAGGGGAATGTCCTATGAAGAAAGATTAAGGGAAATCGGCCTGACGACACTGGAGGATAGGAGGGTCATGATAACGACATATAAAATACTGCGTGGAATAGACAAGGTGGACAAAGACAGGATGTTCCAGGGAGGGGACACAGAAACAAGAGGCCACAATTGGAAGTTGAAGACACAAATGAGTCAGAGAGATATTAGGAAGTATTTTTTCAGTCATAGAGTTGTAAGGCAGTGGAATAGCCTAGAAAATGACGTAATGGAGGCAGGAACCATTCACAGTTTTAAGACGAGGTTTGATAAAGCTCATTGAGCGGGGAGAGAGAGGGCCCAGTAGCAACCGGTGAAGAGGCAGGGCCAGGAGCTAAGACTCGACCCCTTGCAACCACAAATAGGTGAGTACACACTCCATACCGCCACAAAGGGTGCACACACACACACGAGGAGAGGTTAAGGGAAATCGACCTGACTACAATGGAGAACATGAGAGATAAGGGGGGGGGGGGAACATGATAACGGCATACAAAATACTGGGAGGAATTGACGAAGTGGACAAAGACAGGACGTTCCAGAGATGGGACACAGCAACAAGGGGACAGTTGGAAGTTGAAGACAGATGAATCACAGGGATGTTAGGGAGTTTTTTCTTCAGCCACAGAGTAGTCAGGAAGTGAATAGTTTGGGAAGCGATGTAGTGGAGGCAGGATCCATACATAGCTTTAAGCAGGGGTATGATAAAGCTCAGGGTTCAGGGAGAATGACCTAGTAGCGACCAGTGAAGATTCGTGGCCAGGGGCTAGGACTCTACTTCTGCAACCTCAACTAGGTGAGTACAACTAGGTGAGTACACACACACACACACACACACACACACACACACACACACACACTATACACACACAAACTCACACAACAGGCCTAGTGTCTAATCGACATGTGCCTAGGACAAAATGGTAACTAACACACACACAAATGTAGTCCCAATTTTTAAAAAAAGGAGACAGACATGACGCATTAAACTACAGACCTGTGTCACTAACGTGTACAGTATGCAAACTCTTGGGGAAGATCATCACGAGGAGAGTGGTGGAGCACCTGGAAAGAAACAAGTGTATAATCGACAACCAGCACGGTTTCAGGGAAGGAAAATCTTGTGTCACAAACCTACTGGAGTTTTATGACAAGGTTACAGAAGTAAGACAAGAGAGAGAGGGGTGGATAGACTGCATTTTCTTGGGCTGCAAGAAGGCCTTCGACATAGTTCCTCACAAGAGGTTACTGCAAAAACTAGAGCATCAGGTACACGCAACAGAAAAGGCACTGCAACGGAGGCAACAACGAGTCATGGTACGTGACAAGGTGTCAGAGTGGGCGCCTGTGACAAGCGGGTTCCAAAGGGACAGTCCTAGGTCCTGTGCTGTTTTCGGTATATGTGAATGACATAACTGAAGGGATAGATTCAGAAGTGTCCTTGTTTACAGATGATGTGAAGTTAATTAGGAGAATCAAATCGATCGAGGATCAGGCGGGACTACAAGGGGTCCTGGACAGGCTACAAGCCAGGTCCAGCAACAGGCCCCTTGAATTTATCTTCCCAAAAGGGAAAGTCATGAAAAGGGGGGAAGGGGGCAAAGAAGACCAAAAAACACGGGTTTAGTCTGTTGGAAAAGGGTGCAAACCTCACCCCAAGGAAAAAGATCTTGGGGTGAGTTAACACCGAGCACATCCCCTGAGGCACACATCAATCGATAACGCTGCAGGTAGGGGCGTTTGTTAAACCTAAGTATGGCCCCCCAAAACCTCATTAAGGAATCGCGAAGACCCTGTAAATCTTTTCGTCGGGCCCCATACGGGAGTTTTGCAGCCCCCCTTTTGGAAATCCCCCCCTGTTACGCCCCCCTACTTCACTCCTTTTCCCAAAAAAAAAAGGGGCCTTGTTAAAATAAGTTCTGTAAAAAATATATCGCGAACCCTTTTTATAGCTAGAAAAAGCGGGGTTCAAACTATATTTTTAAATTTTCGGGTTACAGTAGGGAAATCATCAAAAGAACCTTTGTATTTATTTGTATTTATTATATCTTTCCCCTGATTATTGTAAAAATTAAAAATTATATTATTTTAAATTATTAGGTTTGGTTTATGAAGAAAAACCCATTTTTTGGGGCCCATTGGGTTTGGTTTTCTAGAATTGAGCCACGCGTCGCCTTTGGCCGAGTTTGAATTTCAAAATTTGAAGTATTTTGGGGTGAAGTCGCCCCCTTTACCCTTGATCGGTAGGGTCTTAAACCCAAAGCCCCCTTACCCTTAAACTAAAATTTTAATCCCAAAGTCTTGCCTTTCCCATTATTTGGGGAAATTCCCATGTCATTTTGAAAGATAACTATTTCTTTACCCGACCTTTCAAAAAGGTAGTTTATTATTGAAATTTTTGTTCATACTTTTTAAAGAGAATTTGAAGTAAGTTTGGGTTTCTTGCTGTTTTAGTTTTTTCATTTATATTGTTTGGGGGTTTTTTTAAAATTCCCAAACCCAAATCCCAAATTTTAAACCCTAAAGATTGGAAAATAAAAAAAAAACTAACAAAAAAAAAAATGGAGTTTTTTGGGCCCCTATTGTTACGGTAAAGATTAGTCGTAACAATTGGGTTGTCTGTCCGGGAGCTACCCCCCCTAAAGTAAAATTTTTGGGTTTTTGCTTTAAAAATTTAAAGCTCCCTTGGGGGAAAATTTAAAAAAATGGACCCAAAAATTAAGTCATTATTAGATAAATTAAACAGAGGCCTACTTTTGGGCCCTTTTTAAAAATTAACCGTTTTTGGGGAAAAATAGTAGACAGTTGGTTTCCCTTTATAATAGAAACATGGGCCCCGGACTCTTGGGGGGTTCCTAATTAAGGATAGTTTAAATTTCCCGAAAACCAAGAATCCCAGAACTAGATTCGGAAGATATTTTTTATTTTTCAGTTTGGGGAAATTTTGAAATCCCAGGGGACGGGAACTGCCTTAAAAATGAATTTGGGAACGGGTTAAAAGGGCCCTTAAAACTCAGCCCGGGTCTAAAAGCTTCCCCCTTTCTTTTCCCGGGAAATGTATGGGTTTGGTTGGCCGCCCCCCCCGTCAAATGTTGGGGTTAATTTTGGGATAGTGCTCGCCCCAAAATATTTCCCGGAAAAGCCCCCGGGATTCCCTTGGGAAATTATTCCCCCCCCGGGTTTAACGTCGAAAAATTTAGAGAGAATAAAAGGGCATATTCCAATTACAAAAACTTCAAATCGAAAGCTAGAAGACGTCTCCCCCGGGGAAAGGGAATTTAGGCGTGAAAGGTTTCGTTTTGAAACAAAGCAGAAGGGAGTTCCGGAAGAAAGAGACGTGAAGACCCCGGAAACCGGGGGTTTTGATTGCTTTAAAGCAGTCTAATGGTACCTAAGTTTAAACAAAACCCAGATTTTGATGAATTTTTTTAAAAAAAAAAATTTTTGAGAATCGGGGGCATTTCCCAATGGGGGGCCCCAAAAGAAAAAAGGGGCCCCAAATTGCTCCCCCCCTTTCTCTAGGGGGAAAGGCCCCAGTTTTTGTGTCGCCTTTTTACCATATGAGTTTTATGTCAGTACGACGTAGTAAAGAAAAACTATTTAGAGCTTTGGGACATCCCTCCCAAATTTTTAAAAAAATTTGCTTTTCGTTCCATGAAAGGGGAAAACGGGACAAACTATTTAAATTTTTGCCCGGGGGAAAAGAAGTGGCGTTTAAAAACTTTTGGTGTCGAGTTCTCGGGTCACGATTTAAAAACAGATCTTCAAAATTAATGTTACTGGGAGATTTGTAAAAAAATTTTTCCAGAGGGAGTTCCCGGGAACTTTTTGGGCCCACCCGGGCAAACGACTTTGGTTAGGGGGACTCCCCGCGCTGGAAAGAAAAACTTCGAGATTTCCCAGAGGTTGGTACAATTAAAAGCACCCCAGGTTTTTAAACCAGCAAGGGAGACCCGAATGCGAAGTTTTGGGTAAGCGCCCTCCCAAAAACCCCGTTCACCCCCGTGTAAAAAGGAAACCCCAAAGTAAAACCCCCAAAATTTTCAATCGGGGCCCCCTTATAGACCGTTTGGCCCTGGGAAAAAATTAAATGTTCGTACTGTTCGAAGCTGGGACTTTTTAAAAGCAAAAAGCTTTAAGCGGGGATAGGGGACCGGGAAAGGAGTCCATCCTATAGATTGCCCACACAAATCATATCCTCTAGATCACCCAAGGAAGTCCGAGCCAAGGTAGCTCTCTGCCCCAAAGGAAAAAAGGATCCTTTATGACTAAACAGGGAAAATGGGTATCATGTCCCCAAAATTGTCAAGAAATATGGTTTTCCCTTTCTTTTCCAAAAAAACAAAGTAGGAATTTCCGTAGCCAGTTGTTGAAGAAAAATTTCCTTTTGGGTTCGGGGGGCCTAAATTAAAATTATTAAGGAAAGGGCTGTTTTCATTTCCCCCGGGTATATACGGGTTTCGCGCTCTGTTGGAAGCTTAGGTTTGGGTCCTACGCGAGTACCCCCGTACAAGTTAAAATGTTGGGAAAAACCCTTTTTTTCAGGCTGGAACCCTCAATCGGGTGTCTCCCAAATAACTTTCCCCCTAAAAGGCGTGACCTATTGGATTGGGAACGGGGGGGGCTTAGCGGAAGAAGGAAATTTTTGGAAAGGCCCATTTGTTATGGGAAAAACCAAAAGAGGGGAAAAATTTGTCATCGAAGCCCCCACGAACGGAACCTTCCCTTTTTCTTTTGAGGAGTAAATAACCCCGGGGGATGACCAAACAGTCGGTTCTTTGCTGGGATCGGAGGAAGTCTTGGGCGACGTCGACGTAGGGGTAAGGGGAAAATTCAACGAAGCTTGGTTTTAGAGCCAACCCAAACCACCAGAACCCCTACCAGTTCCTAAGTCGGTGGTTTCCCCAAAAAATTTTTTCTGAAGGGGATTAGAAAAAGGGGGCTCGAATGGAACCCCCCCTTAAATGACATCAGGAAGCTTCTGTGTTGGGGGGAAAAAAAGCCCCTTTTTAAAATGACAGCTCTTTATTGGGGAGAAGGATTACTGAAAAGAAAAATAGGTTCTCATAAAAGTGATCTCTAGTGGTTTTTCCTACCCCTTTTGAAATTTTGATGTAAGTTTGTCTGCCCCCCTCAAAGGGGAACCCTTTGGGACAAAAGGAAAATTTTTGAAAAATTGCTAAACAATTCACTGGCCAAAAAAAGAAGGAAGGGAAATGGAACGGAAAGTAAGGGAAATGTTCCCTGGTCAACTAGTAGGAAAACCTGCAAAATAATCCACCCCCTGCGCCGTTTTAACCCCCTTTCAAATAACAGGCGAACCCCCTTTTTACGTCTGGTGATCGGGCTGTGTCGGCCCCTACCCAAGACTCGGCCGGGCAACCAGGGCCCGTTAATATCATGGACACAGTCACCCCGGTACCCCGGAAAACCCGTTTTCCCCTTTGGGGATTAATTTTCGCCTTTAAAAGTGAGAGCCCCTGATTAAAATTCTTTTTCTACTTTGGATTTCCAAAAGAAGTTTTAAACGGTTTAAGGGGGCGAAATTTTTCTTCAAAAAAATTTTTCCCTGGGAAACCTTGGCCCCAGTTAGGGGTCAAGACGGTTTACGCGACGGGCCCCCATTTGACCCCATTTACAAGGGGTGGTGGAAAGGTTTCCCTCAAAATTTTAAGATTTTGATTTAGGTCCCATTGTTTAAAAGTATTTTTAAAGATTTTGGGGTGAAGGTATTCCCCCTTCTCCCTTTTTTGCCCCAAAAGGGAAAACGAACAAGACAACTTGAAGTTTTCGCAAAATTTAGCAAAAAAAATGGGCCTCAAAATTTGAGGGCCAGTCAGGTTCTCAAAGAAGCTTGGACCGGGGGGAAACGCCGCCTTTTTTGGAGCTCTCCTACCTTAAAAGAAAGAAAAAAGGCCCGAAACCTAGCTAGAGAATTGGCCGCCGGAAAAATTACGACAAAACAAAAGGGGTAGATGAAGGGGAAAACGTGTCGAACTAAACTTCGTTCATTTGAACCAAAAAATCAAGTTTGGTTCCCAAAGATTTCATCAGGGACATGCTTACAGCCCAAAAATTTTTAAGGCCCCCTTTGAAAACGTTTAAGCGCTAAGTGACGTGAAAAATATTGGTTTAAAGGGCGCCCAAAAAGGGAACTCACAACGGAGATCACCCTTAAACCAACCTTTAAACCCCCCTTTTAGGGGAAACGTTTTTACCGTTTTACTATAAATCCTCTGAACCCAAAAACGGGTTCCCGTTTAAAATTTGGATGAAATGATAGGAATACCCGTTCTTCTGAAAAAATTCGGGCAGCCTTAAAGGGAAATTTTAAAATTTTTACTGATAAAAACTGGGGAAAGGGGGAAGGGACACGAAAAAAAAAACCCCGATTAAGGCAAATTTTCCCCCCATTCAAAGGAAGTCCCCCAAAAACCCTGTATTGGGTGTGCACGATGTTACTCTTTCCCCGAGGGGGGGGAAACCCAAATCCAATAAAACAATTTTCCCCACAGAGTGAGTCCCAAGAAAAATTTTGAGCTAGAAAGGGAGAGGTGAAAATTTTTTACTTTCAAGGGTTGATAAAGCCCAAATAACCGTCCTTTGGGGATCCCGTGATTCTGTCCCCCAAAAAAAAATGGGGCCTCCCGTATGTGCACGGATTTTAGAAAAATCAATGCTGTAACCCGACCCCGATGGGTTTCCCAAAACCCGAAATTTACGCTTAATAGACAAGGTCTCCCGAGCTAAGTATATCCCGTTTAAAATTGGGGTTGTTTTTTAAAAGGGTTTAAACCCAAGGGCCCCTTGTCAAACCCAAAAGTCAAGAGATATCGGCCCCTTTTCATACCCGGTGGCCTTACGAGTTTTGCGTTATTTCCTTTGGTTCTGTAACGCGGCCTTACGTTCCCGGTTTTATGGGAAAATACTTAAAAAAAAACCCCCCCCCCCCCCCCCCCCCGGCGGTTGGACGGATTTGAGCTTTCTTAGACGACTTAGGGGTATTCAGCGACAGTTGGCCCCAACACCCTTTGACAGCTTTTTTAAGGGCCCTTTTTTGGGCGCCCTTTAAATAAAAAAATAATTTTACAGTGGAAAATTTTTCCAAGTGTGAGTTTGGCCCGACGGAAAAATTTAAAAACTTGGATTTCGGATTGGACAAAGGGGAAGTCCCCTCCTTTGAACGCCAAAATAAAGGCCCCCTTAGAATTTCCTACCCCTAAGGGTAGGGAAAGCGTATCAAGGGTTTTTAGGGGGTTGCCCGGGTTTTACCCTCGGTTTGTTCCCAATTTTTTCACATAGCTTTTCCCCCCAATGAATTTAAAAAAGTCCAAAAACAAGTTTTCATGGGCCCAGGACTGTTTAAATTGCTTTTAATCGTTTTAAAAAAATTTCTATCCCCTTCCCCGTTTGCTAAGTCCTGGGTTTTAATAAACCAGCCATTACAAATAGATGCCCGTGCGTATGGGTTTGGGAGGCCCCCATTTTACAGGGAAAGGGTCCAAAAATTTTGACCTATTACAAAAAAGTTTCTTATTTTTTTCTAAATTAACGAAACACCAAAAATTTTTAAATTTTTCAAAATATAGAAAAAGAAGCCCCTTTGCTCTCGTTGTTGCCTAAAAATTTTGTGTATATTTTGGTCTTTACCCTCAGATTCGGTTTTCCGATCATTCCCTTTTTCTTCTTAAAAATTTTTTGAAATCGAAGAACGCCCGAATACTTTTGTTGGGCTTTTAGAAATTTAACCCCTTTTTCATTTCCTTTCCCATATAAAAAGGAAAACATTTAAATTTATTGCTGATTTCCCCCTTTTAAAGGCCTTTAAATTTTATTTTAAAATTCCTTTATTTTTTTAACCCGTATTGAGTCGGTACTTTTATGACCATCTATGTTGTGGGAAAGCTTTGGGGTTGGGTGTAAAGGGTTTCTGTCTATGTTTTCAACTCTCTTTCTAGAAGATGCTACCCCCCACAGAGGTTAAATCCAAAAGGCGACCGTAGGGCCCCGAGGGGGGGGTGTTACGGCCCTTTTCACTCCATTATATCAAAAAAAAAAAGGCCTTGTTAAAAATTTAAATTCTGTAATAATATATCCCCGAACCACTTTTTTATGCTAGAAAAGCAGGTTCGGGCTTATATTATTTTTGGGTACAGTATGAATCATCAAAAAAACCTTTGTATTATATTGTATTATATTATATTTTTTCCCCATGTTATTGTAACTATTAAAATTTTATTTATTTTATTTGGTTAGGGATTATGAATGTGGGAACCCCCTTTTGTTTGACCCAAATTTGGGGGTTCTAGAAATTGGGCGCCCCCGCGTCGCCTTCTGGCCGAGCTGAAGTCAGGGCTATGAATTTTTGGTGGTCAGTCAGCTCCCAGCTCTCCCCGGGTTTGGGTCTTCAACCAAAAACTCCTGCTTAAAATAAAATTTATACCCCAAATTTGGGCCCTTTTCCATTTGGGGAATTAAGGGCATTATGAAAGATAAAATAAATTTTGTTACCCCAGACCCCTTTTTAAAAAAGTAGATTATTTAAAAATTTAAATTTTGTATCTTTTCTTGTTAATGGGGGAAATTTTTAAAAAAAAAGATTGGGTTTTTTGCTGTTAGTGTTTCATTTTAAATTTCTTGTGGTTATTTTAATTCACTAACCAAAATACCAAACAAAACTAAATGATTGGTAATAAAATAAAACTAACAAAAAAAAATGGGGGTTTTTTGTGCCCCCATTGTTCGGTGAAGATTAAGTGTAAACAACACCCGGTCAAACCCGTCAAGAAATTAGAGAAAAATGCAAAGGATTGCAAAAAACTAGTCCCCAAAACTTTGGGGAATTTCCCCACGGGAAAAAAGGCTTTGGGGGTCGGCCCGAGACACGTAGGCTTTTAGGGGACTGATTTAAACATATAAAAAACTGCCCCAAAATAGACCAAAAATTGAAAAAAAAAAAGATGTTCCAGGGATGGGCACAGGGAAACCAAAAGGGGCCCGGTTTGGGGTTGAAGACTTAGGAGTTCCCAAAAGGGTATTAGGAATTTTTTTTTCAGTCACCGGGGTTTTCAGGCAGTGGAAAAAGCCCAGGGAAAAGGGTATGGAGGGGGCAACCCTTTACGTTTTTTAAAACGAGGGTTTTATGAGTTAGGAGCGAGGGGAGGGAAAAACCAGTAGCCCTTTAGGAAAAGGGGGGAGCCCGGAGCTAGAATCGGACCCCCGCAACCACCCCAAAAAGGGGGAGTCCAAATTTGGGGGAGTACACACCCTCAAAAAAACCCAAAGGGATTTTGATGGGCTGGGAGAGAGAGGAGACAGAGGGAGAAGCAAAAAATACATAAAAAAGGGAAAACCTTTTGGGCGGAGGTCCCAGGGGAAAAATTGCCGGGGAAGTACAACCCACCCCCGAAAAGCAGGGGAAACCAAAGGGAAGAGTATGATGGGGAGCAAAAGAGGATGGTTTACAAACTACCGAGGTGGCCGAAGAGGTTAAAGCTAGCAGGGCAAAACTGCTGATCATGGGGGACTTCCCAAACCCCCAAAGGGAAATTTGAATGGGAAAAATTGGGCCCAGGGAGGCCCAAAAAAAAAGTGGAAGGCCCAAGATGATGGAGGTGGTACTGGAAAACCCCCATGTACCAGCACGTAAGGGACACTACTAGGAGAAAAAGGGGGAGGATGAAAACCCGGGAAAACTGGAAACCCGTATTTACCTTTAAATAGTGCAAAAAATTGAGGACATCACATATGAAAGGGCCCCCTCGGCCTAAAATGCCCTAGGGGTTTGACGTCAAATAAAATAGAGTTAAAAGTGGAAAAGGGGGAAACAGAAAGGGCAGGGGTTTTGAAGCCCAAAATACAAAAAAGAGGGGGGCTTACAGACATGAAGAATTTCCTACAAGGGGTTCAGTGGGGCAGAACTGGCTGGAAAATCAGTACACGAGATGATGGGATATGTGATAACAAGGATAGAAAGGAAGCTGAGGAGAGGTTTGTATCTGAAGGAAACAGAAATAACGAGAAAGCCAGGATTAACCCTTGGTTCACCCAAAGGTGTAAAGGGGCCAAAACCAAATGTGTTAGAGAGTGGAAGAAGTATAGAAGGCAAAAGACCCAAGAGAACAATGAGAGAAGTCGTAGAGGAAGAAACGAATCTGTACAGGTAAGACGGGAGGCCCAACGACAATATGAAAATGACATAGCAGCAAAAGTCAAATCTGACCCGCAGCTGTTGTACAGCTACAACAGGAGGAAAACAACATCAAGGAGCAGGTAATCAGGCTAAGGAAGGAAGGAGGAGAGATCACAAGAAGTGACCACGAAGTGTGTGAGGAACTCAACATGAGATTGAAAGAAGTGACCACAGTAGAGTCAGTGGAAAGCCTTCCATCTGAGCATAAGGAAACACTCGTGAATAATCTGGAGATCACTGAAGAGCTTGGCGCAAGTGATCACAAATCCATCACTTTTAGCATTAATTGGGAATGCAAGAATAATGATAATACAGTAAAAATCCCTGATTTTCGTTCTGCCGATTATAATGGACTTAGGGAACATCTGTCTAATATTGATTGGGGTTATCTAGCTAATGATTTTATTGACGATAATCATACTTATGAATATGAGGGGATCTGCTTTTATGATTGTTTTCTTAATAATGTACACAGTGCCCAGAGTATATCATTCCCCAGAGAGAAATTTAGGTCTAATAATAACGATCCCAAATGGGTTAAGAGGAGGCTAAAGCATCTATTAGGGGAAGAAAGGGAAATTTATAACGCATAAGAAGAGGAGAGGTTAACCTTACTGAAAATTGTTCACCTTAAAAGAGAAGTAAAAAAGGCGATTAGAAAGGCTAAAGGTGACTATAAAATTAGAGTTACAAATTAAATCAAAGACTAATCCAAAAGGGGGTTTTCTTTCAGTGTATAGGACAAAGGTGAAGGAAAAAGTAGGACCTCTGAAAACTGGGAATGGACAGGTGACGGATAATGAACTGGAAATGTGTTCCTTATTTAATGACTATTTTTCGTCATTTTTTTACACGGAAGATGTAAATGAGATTCAGTAATTAAAAATTATTTAGTTCCTGATGAATTTAAGTTAACTAATATTACTGTCACGAGGGACATGGTTATTAAACAGATAGACAACTGAAGCAAAAAAAGTCACTGGGACCCGATGAGTTGTTTTCCAGGGTACTTAAGGAATGCAAGATGGAGCTTAGTCAGCCATTAACGAGTGTATTCAATGCGTCCATCCTTACCGGTGTTGTGCCAGAGTTGTGGAAGATGGTAATGTGGTTCCTATATTCAAATCAGGGGATAAGTCCACTCCTTCAATTACCGTCCAATAAGCCTGACATCTATAGTGGGCAAGTTTTTTAGAATCAATTATAGCTGACATTATCAGAAAATCACCTTGAAGAGCAAACTTGATAAACGAATCTCAGCATGGATTCACGGAGGTCGTTCCGCCTGACAAACTTGCTGCGTTCTTCAATAGAACATTTTAGGGGTTGACAGTGTAAGGAATATGATATTGTTTATTTGGATTTTAGTAAAGCCTTAGATAGAGTACCTCACAAAAGACTCTTAAGAAAAGTGGCAGCTCACGGTATAGGAGGTAAAGTTCTAGCATGGATAGAGGCATGGCTTACCAATAGAAAGCAAGAGAGTTTCCCTTAATGGAGTGAAATCTGAATGGGGGTTAGTCACTAGTGACGTTCCACAAGGATCAGTTTTAGGTCCTCTCTTGTTTATAAATTACATTAAGACCTTGATGAAGGGATTTCGAGTGACATGAGTAAAATTTGCTGATGTACAAAGATAGGCCGTATAATTCACTCTGAGGAGGATATCAATGAACTCCAGGAGGATTTGGACAAATTAATGTTTTGGGTCTGAAAAATGGCAGATGAAGTTCAATGTGGATAAGTGTAAGGTACTTCCCCTTTGGGTAATGAAAATAACCCTCGAAGCTATAATCTAGGTGAAGTAGAGCTTGATCATACAGAATGTGAAAAAGACTTGGGAGTCATGGTAAGCAGAAATCTAAAGCCAAGACAGCAGTGCCTTAGTGTGCGCAACAAGGCCAACAGATTACTTGGATTTATCTAAAGAAGTATAAGTACAGAAGTCCAAAAGTTATTTTACAGCTTTTATACATCACTAATGAGGCCTCTTTAGATTATGCTGCTCAGCTTTGGTCCCCTTACTACAGGATGGATATAGACATTAGAGAACAAAAGAGAAGAATGACTAAAATGATTTACTGTGAAGGAAAACCTCCCGTATGAAGATAGACTCAAAGCCTTAAATCTCCACTCTCTGGAGAGGCGTAGAATGAGGGGAGATATCATTGAAGTGTATAAGTGGATGACGGGCATAAACAAGGGAGATAATAAAGTACTGAGGGTGTCGAACGAGGTAAGAACCAGGAATAATGGATTTAACGTTTCGCCACACAGTGGCTTCATCAGTCCATACAAAGGAGAATCTTGAAGAACAGGAGGAGAATGATGTAATCAGTCCCTCAACCTTGAGTCGATGTGGTCAGTCCATCAATCTTGAATAGAATACGGCATACGTGCTGAGAAGGAGCTTATAAACCGTTGGCAGGAGAGGTGCAGCAGTCATAGGTCGTGAAACATTTGTTCAATGTTGAAGTAGGTCGTGCCCAAGAATTAGGCAAGCGAAGAATTCCCAAGTATTAAGATCCCAAGAAGTTGCAGTGTCTGACAGGTTTGTAGATGAATGGTTCAGAGAACCGACATGTTGATAAATTAGACACATGTGCAACTCTTGGGTATCTTTATTGAGGAAACGTTTCGCCACACACTGGCTTCATCAGTCCATACAAAGGAGAATCTGTGTACGAATGGTATATAATACGACAAGATGAGATTAAGACACATGTGCAACATCTGGGTATCTTTATTGTAGACGTTTCGCCATCCAGTAGCTTTATCAATACAAATTCTAGGACATAACTTGAAGACAGTAGAACTATGTACAGAAGATGAAGTAATCAGTCCCTCAACCTAGGAGTATGTGCGAAGAGCACCATAGTCGTGGAGATTCTGAAGCAGAAGAAAGGATCCTGGCGCTTATATAGTAACGTCAGGTGTAGCAGACGAGGGCATATTCACTGGTAGGCGGGATTCCCCAGTGGAAGTAGGTCCTTCCCAAAAAGATGGGTGCTCTTCGCACCTACTCCTAGGTTGAGGGACTGATTACCTCATCTTCTGTACATAGTTCTTCTGTCTTCAAGTTATGTCCTAGAATTTGTATTGATAAAGCCACTGGATGGCGAAACGTCTACAATAAAGATACCCAGATGTTGCACATGTGTCTTAATCTCATCTTGTCGGTATTATATACCATTCGTACACAACTTGTCAGACACTGCAACATCATGGAATCTTAATTCTGAGGACATGTACATAACCTTCACGACTACGACAACTACTACTACAACTAACCCATCTTTTTGGGAAGGACCTACTTCCACTGGGGAATCCCGCCTACCAGTGAATATGCCCTCGTCTGCTACACCTGACATTACTATATAAGCGCCAGGATCTTTCTTCTGCTTCAGAATCTCCACGACTATGGTGCTCTTCGCACCTACTCCTAGGTTGAGGGACTGATTACCTCATCTTCTGTACATAGTTCTACTGTCTTCAAGTTATGTCCTAGAATTTGTATTGATAAAGCCACTGGATGGCGAAACGTCTACAATAAAGATACCCAGATGTTGCACATGTGTCTTAATCTCAAAGGAGAATCTTGAAGAACAGGAGGAGAATGAGGTGATCAGTCCCTAAACCTTGAGTCGATGTGGTCAGTCCACAATTTGAATAGAAAAACGGCATACGTGCTGAGAAGGAGTTTATAAACCTTGGCGGGAAAGGAGGGCACCCAAGTCATAGGTCGTGAAAAATTTTGGGTTCAATTTTGAAAGGTCGTCCCCAAGAATTAGGAAAGGTTGGGGGAAATTATTCCCTTTTTTTCCCTCCTCCGGGTTTTTAAAGATTCTCCTTTTTTAGGGGACTGATAAACCCACGTGTGGGGGAAACGTTTCCTCAATAAAAAATACCAAAAGTTGAAACATGTGTCTAATTTATCAACATGTCGGTTTCTAAACCCATTCATCTACAAACCTGTCGGGCATGCAACTTCTTGGGATCTTAATACTTGGGAATTCTTGGGCTTGCCTAATTTTTGGGGGAAACGACCTACTTCAAATTGAAAAAAAATGTTACACGCCTTGATGCTGCCCTCTCCTCCCCAAGGGTTTTAAGCCCCTTTTCCCCGCCTTTATCCCCTTTATTCTTTTCCCAAGATTGAGGGCCTAACCACTTCGACTAAAGGTTGAGGGACTGATTACCTCATTTCCTCCTGTTCTTAAAAGATTCTCCTTTGTAGGGGACTAAATAAAAGCCACTGTGTGGCGAAAACTTTTCCCTCAAAAAAGATACCCAAGAAGTTGCACATGTTTTAAAATTTATCAACTGTGGTTCTCTAAACCATTCATTTTACGAACCATTCACTAAAAATAAATTTAAAATTGGAAAAAATTTTAGTTTTTAAAAAGGAAATGGAAAGTAGGGTTTTTTTAAACAGGGTTGTAGATGCGTGGAACAGTTTTCCGTGGGGGGAAGGGGGGCGGGAAACCTTGGGGTTAGCTTTAAAAAGGAGATGGAAATATATGAGTGGGAGGGGGGGGTTTTGGGATTGGTGTAATGGGTTTGGGGAAATTTATTTTTTGGGAATCTTTAAGGTAGTAGTCTTTTTTGATAAGGACCTGCCTTGCATGGGCCAGTAGGCTTTCTGCATTGTTCCTCCATTCTTATGTTTTTAGTTCTTAGTGTCGTTTTGAAAAGGACCGCCTCGCATGGGCCAGGGCCTTTTTGCAGGTGTTCCTCCTTTTTTGTTCTATTTTTAAAAAAAAATTTTGGAAAAAAAACATCATTTTTCTGCCTGACAGCGGTGGGGCGGGTTGTGGGTCTGCACCCCTCTGCTGTTTTAGGGAAGCTCTCATAGTAAAAAACCTAGGTGAGTGGGATGAGTAGGGTAAATGCTGCGGTTTTTGGGCTGCTTCGTGGGACGATTTTCCCTCTTGTACATGATCATCAGAGAGGGCGTATTTTTAATAAAAGGGCGACGAGGTATATGGGGATAGCCCCCCTGGGGCCCTTTGATTTCGTTTTAAATTTAATTCGATGGCTGCGTATGGTCGTTGGGCGGGCAAGATTCCGCATGTGAGTCTAGATGGGAATTCCCGCTGTAAGAGTGCTTTTATTAAAGTCTCTCGACCCTTTTACGTGGGGGAAATTGGCAAAATCCCCTTTGAGGCAGGGCGAGGTGACATTAAAGGAAAAATGTTTGAGGCGGGATATGGTACCGTGCATCTGGCAACCCAAGGCAAGTGGGCGGCAGGTGCATACATGGGACGTCCGGAGGGTACATTCTCCCTCAAAATGACTCTGAGGCATCCAAGCCCATCTTACGTTGTGATGAAGGAGTTCCAGACCCAGATTCTTGTGTCTTATGCTGTGCAACGACGTACGTGCAGGTTGTGTGGGGAGTATGATAACAAGGCGGCGACGTGTGTGCAACAGAGGAGGTGGATGGCGCAGACTGGTGGAGCACCAGTTACAGGTGTGGATGCTGTCGTGGAGAGCCCCACTGGTAAACGAGGGAGTGGACGTCTGTAGAGTGATATAGTTGAAGATTCCCTTGTGGTGAATGATGGATGTGCCATAAGTTGTGTCGAGCCAGAAATGGCCACTTTGCCGGTGACGGGAGAGGAAGTGCTTGTGCAGCAGGAGGTGATGGCGCTGGAGGAAGAGCTGAACGAGGTTTCGAAAACTTTAACTCCATCTGGGGAGGATGACGTCCCTGTACGGGAGAACGTCTCAGAGTTGCAAGAAGAGAGTGCCAGTACATGCATAGGAAGCGAGGAGATCAGCAGGCACAGAGAGGTGTCGCCGTGTTCTGTGCAACAGGAAACGGTGGAGGTTGAGGTTCATTGTGAGGAATCCTCGGAAGACAGCATGGCGGTGGAGGGCGTCACGAGGAAGAGAGCGGCAGCGTCAGATTCAGATGATGTCGTGACGCAAGCGCCGAGGTCTGGGAGGAAGGACGAATATTCTCTAGGTACCCAGGATAAGAGGCATTGAAAGAAGGGGGGTGGGGTGGATGGTGTGAAATCATGTGTTGACCCTGGAGCAGGAGGCCCTGGGAAGGAGGAGAGGAGGAAGGGTTGGAAATTTTAAGGCCTTAGGTGTATGACTGTGAATGTGAATGGACTGTTTAATAGAGTGAAGAGGGAATGTTTCTGTATGCTTGTGTGTAAATAGAGAGTGGACGTAGTGTTTCTACAGAAACATAATTTCAGGGGGAGAAGAGTGCTAGAGGTGGCATGGTTTAAGGTTATGACTCTGCCATCTGCATGTTTGAAAGGTGGTGTGGGTTTATTGATAAAGGAGGTGAGCCCGTTTGTGTTGATACGAAGTGAGGGGGGGAGGGTGTTGCGTGTGGATGGGTGGTGGATGGGGCAGAGGGTAACCTTTGTAAGTGTGTATGGGCCAGCGGAAAACGATGTGAAAGTAAGAAAGGATTTTGTATGTTATGACCTAGTTTTCTCCTTACGTGGTTTACAAGTGGTGGCCATCGTTGGTGGGGACTGGAATTGTGCTATGAGGAGGGCTGATGTGGAACCACAAGGGGCGGGTTACATGTCGGCAGCCTTACTAAATCTCTTGGTGGATGTTAAGTTGAGGGATGTAGTAAGTGGGGGGGAGTGGGAGGCAGGCATACTTTCTGAGGTAGGGGGTTACGCAGCTTAGGTTAGATAGATTGTACATATCTCACGGGGTTTTGTCAAAGTTTGTCTGTACAATAGAAGTAGCTTTTTCAGATCATCGGGCGGTAGTGGCAGAGGTGGAGTAGGAGTCACTAGCTAGTATCTCTAGTGGATACTGGAAATTAAATACGAGTGTGTTAGAAGATGAGGAGGGGTTGGAGGGTTTTACAGCACTGTGAGAGAGGTTAAGTGAGGAGGTAAAAGGGGTGGAGGATGTGGTGACGTGGTGGGATGGAGTAGCTAAGGAACGAATTCAGGATTATTACGTGCTGGAGGGAAAAAGAACCAATTCTTTAAAATATGGGCTCATTAACTATTTGGAGGACAGGTTAACGGGTTGTTATGTAAGGAGGGCAGTGGCGGGTACTTATCCTATGGACGACATTATGGTAATTAAGGGGAGGTTGCGCAAAATCCAGGACGAGAGGTTCCAAGTGGTGAGAGTAATGGCAGGGGTGGAAGAAGTGTTATGGGGCGATAGGCCGTCGTCCAGTGTATTGAGCAGGTAAAAACAATGACAGCAGGCAACAGCTATTCCATGGATGGAGGTTCATCAGTCGGTGGGTGGGTATAGGGTGGGTCAGGTTATACAAACTACAGATGGGATGGGGGTGTTTGTGGGTAAGTGGTATGAGCAGCACTGGCAAGAGGAAGGGGTAGGAGCTGGGGATTTAGAACAGGTGTGTGGGAGTGTGATATGTTGTTGGGAAACAGTGATAGGGAAGCACTGGGTGGGGAAATATAATGAGAAGGAAATATGGAGAGCTTTAAGTGAAATGCGAAAGGGCAAAGCGCCGGGAATCGATGGACTACCTGCAGAGTTTTCTAAACAGCATTGGGAGTAATGAGGTTTTTTTTTGGTAAGGTTATTAATATGATGAAGGAGAGGGGCAAGTTGGGAGAAAAGCAGGCAACGGCTGTATTAGTCTTGGTACCGAAGGGTAAGGGGCAGCATACACTTAGGGACTACTGGGCAATATCGTTGTTATGTGCGGATTATAATTTGTTTGCTAAGATTTTAGGAAATAGGTTTAAGTGCGTAGTAGGGCGGGTCATATCAAGAACTCAGTTTGGGTTGCCAGGAGGTCTATGGTGGAAGAACATGGGTTACTACACGATTTCGTGGAAGAAAAAGGGGGGGAGGGGGGCTTGGTTGCACTATACTGGCAATAGAGGGTTTTGGGGAAGAAATAGTGGGATGGGTAGATGCGTTATATCGTGCAGCAATGGCGAGGGTACAGTTTAATGGAAGATTGGGGGGGAGGATTGTAATGAGTAGGGGACTTCGACAAGAGTGTCCTATGTCACAGCTTTTGTTTGCGTGCATACAGGGCCCCTTTTATAGAATGGTGGAGCAGCAAATGCGCATTAGTGAGGGAGAAGGGAGTGGAGTTGGGAGGGTTTGGCCAGTTCTAATATGGTATGTAGATGATACTACTGTTCTGGTTAGGGAGGGGATGTCAATGGACGCCTTAGATGAGGTAGTCAACATGTTCGCAGGTGCAACTGGTATGAGATTGAATTCAGAGAAGTCCATAGTCATGAGGTTAGGAGCTTGGGTGGGGAGGGTTGAGTGGGGTAGTGCAGTCGTGACAAGGTGGGTGACTTCCTTAAAAATTTGTGCTCTTATCTATGCAAATGATCTGGATGTTGCACGTGTGGAAAACTCGGTTAGGTTGGTAGACAGGATTCTGGGTTACTTGGGAGCATTGCTGCCTTTTTATTTGACCCTTGTGCAGCGTGCCATTGTTATTAACGTCTAATTGTATAGTAAGGTTCGGCACGTGGCTAGCTGTGTTCCTTTTAACTGGGATGGCAATTGCGACAATAGGATTTTTAAATTCTTGTGGGGTTTGGGCTGTGATTGGCTTAAAAGGGATGTGGTAATGTTACCTGTTCCTCAAGGGGGGGTTGGGTTTGATGGATTTAAAGTGGGGGTCAAATGTATCTTCATTAAGAGGTAGGTGATGAGGAGGATGTGGGTGGGGGGGGGGGGGGGGTCTGGTCAAGATACACGGTAGATTGAAACATATGTTTACTGGGGTAGAGTTGATTGAGTGTGAAACTGTTTTGGGGGCTCTGGTGTTGTCTCGGGATCAGGGGAAGGTAAAAATAGGCAGGCTGTGTAGGATATTAGTAGGGAGGGTAGTGGTACCGGTGAAGGGGATTTTCCCCATGTATGACTGGGAAAGTATATGGGGTAGGTTCAGTAGGTTAAGGTTACAACCCCGTGGGCATGAGGTCATGTATCGTTTTTTTGCATGTGATTTTAATGTTGGGTGTGGTTTTATGGGATAGATGGGTGGTTGAGGGGGAGTCTGTGGAATGTGTGGAGGGGAGGATTCGGCGTTCCACGTAGTGTATTTTTGTGAGGAGATGGGGAGCATCAGGGGTTGGTTGAGCAGAGTGCTGCATAGGGTAGGGGGTAAAGGCATTTCTGTTCTGCAGGCATTAAGTCGTGATGTGGGGGGTATGGATGAGAGTATTATTAGGGCTGTGGGGTACATTATGGGACATTATATATAAATATCATGGGGAATGCTTGGGAAAGGGGTTAGCGAGGTGAAGCTAACCCCCCTGAGGCACAGATAACATTACCACATCCCTTTTAAGCCAATCACAGCCCAAACCCCACAAGAATTTAAAAACCCATCTAAGTATATTCGCAATTGCCGTCCCAGTTAAAGGGAACACAGCTGCCACGTGCCAAACCTTACTATACAATTAGTCGTTAATAACAATGGCATGCTGCACAAGGGTCAAATGATAAGGCCGCAATGCTCCCAAGTGACCCAGAATCCTGTCTACCAACCTAACCGAGTTTTTCACACGTGCAACATCCAGATTATCTGCATAGATAAGACCACAAATTTTTAACGAAGTCTCCCACTTCCTCACAACTTCACTACCCCACTCAATCCTCCCCACCTAAGCTCCTAACCCCATGATCATTGACTTTCTCTCAATTCACTCTCATACCAGTTGCACCTGCAAACATGTTGACTACCTCATCTAAGACATCCATTGACATCCCCTCCCTAACCAGAACAGTAATATCATCTACATACCCTATTAGAACTGGCCAAACTCTCCCAACTCCACTTCCTTCTCCCTCACTAATGCACATTTGCTGCTCCACCATTCTATAAAAGGGGTCCTGTATGCAAGCAAACAAAAGCTGTGACATAGGACATCCCTGTCTAAGTCCCCTACCCATTACAATCATTCCCCCAATCTTCCAGTAACCTGTACCCTCGCCGTTGCCCCACGATATAACGCATCTACCCATCCCACTATTTCTTCCCCAAAACCCTGTCCCCTAAGGATAGCTCTCAATGCTTCTTGCTCCTCTCTATCATATGCTCCTTGCCAGCCTAGAGCAACCAAGCCCCCCCTTCCCCCCCTTTTTCTTCCACGAAATCCTGTAGTAACCCATGCCCCTCCACCATAGACCTCCCTGGCAACCAAAACTGAGTTCTTGATATGACCTGCCCTACTACGCTCTTAAACCTATTTCCTAAAATCTTAGCAAACAACTTATAATCCACGCATAACAACGATATTGCCCGGTAGTCCCTAAACGTATGCTGTCCCCTACCCTTCAGTACCAAGACTAATACAGCCGTTGCCCGCTTTTCCCCCAACTTGCCCCTCTCCTTCATCAAATTTAATAACATTACCAAAAAAAAACCCTCATTAGCTCCCAGTGCTGTTGATAAAACTCTGCAGGTAGTCCATTGATTCCCAGCGCTTTGCCCTTTCGCATTTCACTTAAAGATCTCCATATTTCCTCCTCAGTTATTTCCCCACCCAGTGCTTCCCTATCACTGTTTCCCAACCAACATGTCACACTCCCACACACCTGTTCTAAATCTCCAGCTCCTACCCCTTCTTCTTGCCAATACTGCTCATACCATTTATCCGCAAACACCCATCCCATCTGTAGTTTGCATAAACGGACCCACCCTATACCCACCCACCGACTCATGAACCTCCATCCATGGAATAGCTGTTGCCTGCTGTCATTGTTTTGCCTATGCAATATACACAATGACGGCCTATCTCCCCATAACACCTCCTCCACCCCTGCCATTACTCTCACTGCTTGGAAACCTCTCGTCCTGGATTTCGCGCAACCTCCCCTTAATTACCATAATGTCGTCCATAGGATAAGTACCTGCCACCGCCCCCCTTACATAGCAGCACACCTTAGCCTGTCCTCCAAATAGTTAATGAGCCCATATTTTAAAGAGTTGATTCGTTTCCTTCCCACACATAATAATGCCAAATCTGTTTCCTTAGCCACACCATCCCACCATGTCACCACATCTTCCACCCTTTTACCTCCTCACTTAACCCCCCACAGTGCTGTAAAACCCTCCAACCCCTCCTCATCTACTAACATACTCGTATTTAACTTCCAGTATCCCCAAGAGATACTAGCTAATGACTCCCACTCCACCTTTTCCACTACTGCCCAATGATCTGAAAAAGCTACTTCTATTGTACAGACAAACTTTGACAAAACCCCGTGAGATATGTACAACCTATCTAACCCAGCCTCATAACCCCTCCTCACGAAAGTATGCTCTACCTCCCATGCCCCACACCTACCACATCCCTCAACTGAACATCCACCAAAAGATTTCGTAAGGCTGCCCACATGTGCCCCACCCCTTGTGGTTCCACATCAACCCTCCTAATTACACAATTCCAGTCCCCACCAACGATGGCCACCACAGGTAAACCACATAAGGAGAAAACTAAATCATCACATACAAAATACCTCTTTACTTTCACATCGTTTTCCGCTGGCGCTTACACACTTACAAAGGTTACCCTCTGCCCTATCCACCACCCATCCACACGCAACACCTCACCCTCCCTCCCCCCTCCCCCATCATTCGTATCAACACAAACGGGTTCGCTTCCTTTATCAATAAACCCACACCACCTTTCAAACGTGCAGATGGCAGAGTCAGAACCTTAAACTATGTCACCTCTAGCACTCTTCCCTCCCTGAAATTGTGTTCCTGTAGAAACACAACGTCCACTCTGTATTTACACAGCAGCATACGAAAACATTCCCTCTTCACTCTATTACACAGTCCATTCACATTCAGTCATACACCTAAGGCCTTCTTAAAATTTCCAACTCTTCCTTCTCTCCTCCTTCCAAGGGCCTCCTGCCCCAGGGTCAACACATGATTTCGCACCATCCATCCCGCCCCCCCATTCTTTCAATGCCTCTTATCCTGGCTGCCTCGAGAATATTCATGCTTCCTCCCAGACTTCTGCGCCGGCGTCAGGACGGCATCTTAGTCTGACGCTGCCACTCTCTTCCTCGTGACGCCCTCCACCGCCATGCTGTCTTCCAAGGATTCCTCACAATGAACTTCAACCTCCACTGTTTCATGTCACACAGAGCACGGTGACTCCTCTCTCTGCCTGCTGATCTCCTCCTTCCTTCCTATGCACGTCCCAACACTCTGTTCTTGCAACTCAGCGATGGTCTCTCGTACAGGGACATCATCCTCCCTAGATGGAGTTAAAATTTTCAAAACCTCGTCCAGCTCTTCCTCCAGCACCATCACCTCCTGCTGCACAAGCACTTCCTCTCCTGTCACCAGCAAAGTGGCCATTTCTGGCTCGACACAACTCATGGCACGCCCATCATTCACCACAATGGTATCTTCAACTATATCGCTCCACAGACGGCCACTCCCTCGTTTGCCCGTGGGACTCTCCACGATGACATCCACACCTGTAACTGGTGCTCCACCAGTCTGTGCCATCCCCCTCCTCTGTTGCACACACGTCGCCGCCATGTGATCGTACTCCCCACACAACCTGCATGTACGTCGTTGCCCAGCATAAGACACAAGAACCTCTGCCCCGAACTCCATCACAATGTAAGATGGGATTGGATGCCTCAGAGTCATTTTGAGGGAGAATGTACCCTCCGGACGTCCCATGAATGCACCTGCCTCCCACTTGTCTTGGGTTGCCAGATGCATGGTACTATACGCCTCAAACACGTTCCTTATGTCAGCCTAGTCATCCTCAAATGGGATGTTGCACAACTTCACCCACGTAAAATGTCGAGAGACGTCTATGAGACGCACTCTTACAGCCGGGGTTGCATCTAGACTCTCATGCTGGAATCTTGTCACCAACGACTCAGACACAGCTGTCGAATTCAACTTAACGAAGATTCTGAAGGCCCCTTTCTGGGCTACACCATATACCTCATTGTCCTGTATTCCGTACATCTCTCTGATCATCATACGGCAGCAACACTTGTGCGTAGAGGGGGAAATCGCCCACGAAGCAGCCAAATGCCGCACAGTATTAATAACTCTATGCTGTACAGTCAGCGCCATGTTGTTGCTATGAGAGCTCGCCTGAAAACAGCAGAGGGGTGCAGAGCACAACAGCACTCCACTGCAGTCAGGCAACGAATGTTATTGGGCTAATAAGAACATAAGATCATAAGAACATAAGAAAGGAGGAACACTGCAGGAAGCCTGTTGGCCCATACTAGGCAGGTCCTTTACAATTATCCCACTAACAAAACATTTGCCCAACCCAATTTTCAATGCCACGAAGAAATAAGCTCTGATATGAAAGTCCCACTCAAATCCAACCCTCCCACTCATGTACTTATCCAACCTAAATGTGAAACTACCAAAGTCCCAGCCTCAATAACCCAACTAGGTAGACTGTTCCACTCATCTACTACCCTATTTCCAAACCAATACTTTCCTATGTCCTTTCTAAAAATCTAAACTTATCTAATTTAAATCCATTACTGCGGGTTCTCTTTGGAGAGACATCCTCAAGACCTCATTAATATCCCCTTTATTAATACCTATCTTCCACTTATACACTTCGATCAGGTCTCCCTCATTCTTCGTTCTAAACAAGTGAATGTAACTTAAGAGTCTTCAATCTTTCTTCATAAGGAAGATTTCTAATGCTATGTATTAATTTAGTCATCCTACGCTGAATGTTTTCTAACGAATTTTATGTCCATTCAGTAATATGGAGACCAGAACTGAGCTGCATAATCTAGGTGAGGCCTTACTAATTATGTATAAAGCTGCAGTATGACCTTGGACTTCTGTTGCTTACATTTTCTTGATATAAATCCCAGTAATCTATTTGCCTTATTACATACGCTTAGGCATTGCTGTCTTGGTTTAAGGTTGCTGCTCACCATAACCCAAGTCCTTTTCGCAATCTGTTGGCTAAGTTCTACATCATTTAACTTATAAGTACTAGGGTTATAGGCACTCCCAAGCTTCAGAACCTTGCATTTATCTACATTGAACTGCATCTACCACTTTTCTGACCAAGAATGCAGTTTATTTAAATCCTCCTGAAGTTCCATAACATCTACGTTAGAATCAATTATACTACCTATCTTTGTATCATCGGCGAATTTGCTCATATCACTAGAAATTCCCTCATCAAGATCATTGATATATATTATAAACAACAACGTGCCCAAGACTGATCCCTGTGGAACGCCACTTGTTACAGATCCCCACTCGGATTTAACCCCATTTATGGACACTCTCTGCTTCCTGTCAGTGAGCCATGACTCGAGAGCACTTTTCCCCCAATGCCATGAGCTGCCAATTTTTTTAACAGTCTAAGGTGCGGAACTCTATCAAAAGCCTTACTATAATCTATGTAAATATTATCAAATTCTTTATCGTGGTCAACAGCCTCAAAAGCTTTACTGAAGAAAGTTAATAAATTAGTTAGACAAGACCGGCCTCTTGTGAATCCATGCTGAGTATCATTAATCAAGCTATGCTTATCGAGATGGCTTCTTATAATCTCAGCTATAATTGACTCTAGTAATTTGCCTACAATTGAGGTCAGGCTTATTGGGCGGTAATTTGACGGTAACGACTTGTCCCCTGTTTTAAAAATAGGAATTACATTACCCATCTTCCACATATCAGACACTACACCTGTTTGAAGAGATAAATTAAAAATATTAGTTAATGGTTCACAGAGTTCCATTTTGCATTCCTTAAGAACCCTTGGAAAAACCTCATCAGGACCCGGCGACTTATTTTGCTTCAGTCTGTCTATCTGCTTCACAACCATTTCACTAGTGACTGTGATGTTACATAATTTATCTTCTTCTAGCCCACTATAAAAATTTTAATTACTGGAATATTGTTAGTGTCTTCCTGTGTAAAAAATGAGAGAAAATAATTATTAAAAATCGAGCACATTTCATTCTCTTTGTCAGTAAGGTGCCCATAGTTATTTTTAAGGGGACCTATCTTATCTCCAACTTTTGTTCTATAGACCTGGAAAAAACTTTTTGGGTTAGTTTTAGAATCCCTAGCAACTTTTATTTCATAGTCCCTTTTAGCTTTTCTTATCCCTTTTTAATTTGTCCCTCTTAATGTCAATATACTGATTCATAAGATGACCCTCACCTGTTTTGATACGCCTATAAATTCCTTTCTTATGCCCTAGTAGATATTTGAGCCTATTATTCATCCATTTTGGGTCATTTCTATTTGATCTAATTTCTTTATATGGGATAAACGTTCTTTGAGCAGCATGTATAGTGTTCAGAAAACTGTCATACTGATAGCTTACTTCGTTACCCCAGTCAACAGATAATAAGTGTTCTCTAAGCCCATCGTAATCTGCTAAGCGAGAATCTGGGACTGTTACTGAGTTATCGCTACTATCGTACTTTCGTTCAATGCTAAATGTAATTGATTTGTGGTCGCTAGCACCCAGTTCCTCTGAAATTTCTAAATTATTAGCAAGGGATTCATTGTTTGCCATAACTAAGTCAAGCAGGTTATTTCCCATTGTAGGTTCTGTCACAAACTGCTTCAAAAAACAATCCTGAAGTACTTCTTAGAAGTCGTATGATTCTAAATTCCCAGTCAAGAAATTCCTATCAATATGACTAAAGTTAAAGTCTCCTAGAATTATTACATTATCGTGCCTTGTGGCCTTAACAATTTCCTCCCATAGTAGTCTCGCTTGGTCCCTATCTAAGTTTGGGGGACGGTATATCACTCCTAAAATCGTTTTTCTGCCATCTGAAATTCTATCCAAACAGACTCTGTATGTGTTACTTCAGACTTAATACCCGTTTTTATGCAACAGATCAAGCGATCTCGGACATACAATGCCACCCCACCCCCCTTCCCGATACTTCTATCTACTTGGAACAATTTAAAACCCTGAATATGACATTCCGCAGGCATGTCCCGACATTTTGAAATAAACCACGTCTCAGTTAAGGCAAATACATCAATGTTACCTGCACTAGCAACTAATCTCAACTCGTCCATCTTATTCCTAGCACTACAGCAATTAGCATAATAAACATTGAAAGACTCTCCTTTCTCTTTACCCTTCCTGCTCATTTCTGTTTTTCTACTAAACCAATTACTGTCCTTATCACCCAAAGTCCCTGGCTTTTCAATATCTACCTCGTTCTGCTTATTACTAGTTCCCCTAGAACTCGTAATATTACTACACTGGGACTTCACTGTTCGGTTGGAGGTGAGCTATGTGTGGGTGGAGGTGAGCTATGTGAGGGTGGAGGTGAGCTATGTGTGGGTGGAGGTGAGCTATGTGAGGGTGGAGGTGATCTATGTGTGGGTGGAGGTGAGCTATGTGAGGGTGGAGGTGAGCTATGTGAGGGTGGAGGTGAGCTATGTGAGGGTGGAGGTGAGCTATGTGAGGGTGGAGGTGAGCTATGTGTGGGTGGAGGTGAGCTATGTTAGGGTGGAGGTGAGTTATGTGAGGGTGGAGGTGAGCTATGTGAGGATGGAGGTGAGCTATGTGAGGGTGGAGGTGAGCTATGTGAGGGTGGAGGTGAGCTATGTGAGGGTGGAGGTGAGTTATGTGAGGGTGGAGGTGAGCTATGTGAGGGTGGAGGTGAGCTTTGTGAGGGTGGAGGTGAGCTATGTGAGGGTGGAGGTGAGCTATGTGAGGGTGGAGGTGAGCTATGTGAGGGTGGAGGTGAGCTATGTGAGGGTGGAGGTGAGCTATGTGAGGGTGGAGGTGAGCTATGTGAGGGTGGAGGTGAGCTATGTGAGGGTGGAGGTGAGCTATGTGAGGGTGGAGGAGAGCTATGTGAGGGTGGAGGTGAGCTATGTGAGGGTGGAGGTGAGCTATGTGAGGGTGGAGGTGAACTATGTGAAGGTGGAGGTGAGCTATGTGAGGGTGGAGGAGAGCTATGTGAGGGTGGAGGTGAGCTATGTGAGGGTGGAGGTGAGCTATGTGAGGGTGGAGGTGAGCTATGTGAGGGTGGAGGTGAGCTATGTGAGGGTGGAGGAGAGCTATGTGAGGGTGGAGGTGAGCTATGTGAGGGTGGAGGTGAGCTATGTGAGGGTGGAGGTGAGCTATGTGAGGGTGGATGTGAGCTATGTGAGGGTGGAGGTGAGCTATGTGAGGGTGGAGGTGAGCTATGTGAGGGTGGAGGTGAGCTATGTGAGGGTGGAGGTGAGCTATGTGAGGGTGGAGGTGAACTATGTGAAGGTGGAGGTGAGCTATGTGAGGGTGGAGGAGAGCTATGTGAGGGTGGAGGTGAGCTATGTGAGGGTGGAGGTGAGCTATGTGAGGGTGGAGGAGAGCTATGTGAGGGTGGAGGTGAGCTATGTGAGGGTGGAGGTGAGCTATGTGAGGGTGGAGGTGAGCTATGTGAGGGTGGAGGTGAGCTATGTGAGGGTGGAGGTGAGTCTATGTGAGGGTGGAGGTGAGCTATGTAGGGTGGAGGGAGCTATGTGAGGGTGGAGGTGAGCTATGTGAGGGTGGAGGTGAGCTATGTGAGGGAGGAGGTGAGCTATGTGAGGGTGGAGGTGAGCTATGTGAGGGTGAGATGAGCTATGTGAGGGTGGAGGTGAGCATTAGTGGTGGAGGAGAGCTATGTGAGGGTGGAGCGTGAGCTATGTGAGTGGTGGAGGTGACTATTGAAGGGTGGAGGAGAGCTATGTGAGTGTGGAGGTGAGCTTATGTGAGGGTGAGGTGAGCTATGTGAGGTGGAGAGAGCTATGTGAGGGTGGAGGTGAGCTATGTGAGGGTGGAGGGTGAGCTATGTGAGGTGGAGGTGAAGCTATGTGAGGGTGGAGGTGAGCTATGTGGGGTGGAGGTGAGCATGTGAGGGGAGGTGAACTAGTTTTGTGTTCTCAAGTCTTGGAACATTTATATCAGACGAGCGTTTTTATAAATTTAAGTTTTTATTAAATATATAAATGGTTGAGTAAATACTTGCTATAAATATTTAAAGCAATTAAATGTAGTAAAAAAATGTAAGTAGCTTACACACCAATGTAAGCTAGTATATTTCTTGTTACTTTATATACTTAACATACTATAAGGGCAGTTATTAATCGAAAGAAAATAAAATCTTGGATGGTTTATGTCGGTATATCATCCACACATGCAGCCTTGGTCCACTCATTCTAGGGTTTTAAATTGAAAAATTTAACACATGTGTAGTTCTAATCCCTTGTAATAATATATAATAAATCAGCACTCATGCATGGTGCGGTTCGGCCGCCATCTTGCACAATGGTGGCTGCTTTGGGGTTTTCGTGTAATAACTAGGAACGTTGATAATGGCAAGAAATTGTTTAACCAAGAGTGATAAAACACTAATAGATATATATTTTTGGTTATCAAAGTTTTTACCTTAAGTGCAACGGGAATGAGCAACAGCTTAAATAAAAGTTATAACTTTGAGATAAAACGAATGGTGGTTTACTTTAGCAAAACGTTTTTTGAGATATTTGGTAAAAAAAATAATTATATTTTGGAATAAAAACAGACTTGACACCATAGACATATGTATTTAGCCTATTTCAATCTTTATTTCATTGCTTGTAATTGGGGTCCTGATTTCACAGTATTTAGCCTTTCATTAAATTTAATCCGTTATTTTTGTTGAAGATAAGTGACAAGACAGATGATATTTTTGAAAGTTTTCTTTGTAGTTTAAGTCTGGAAGAAGCTGCAACAATACAAGTCAAAAGAGGACCGAACACTTTACTTAATGGCAGTTTGGAGCGTAAAGAAGACTTCACTTCTAAGACTGAACAAAGCGCAAGTCTACATCAGTTTCAGTAAGAATAGTAAGAGAACGTACTTTAGATCAGGCAGGTCCATCTACAATGCTGATGAGGAGTTAAATCAAATGACTCTTAAAAATTGTTGCTTATTCATTGCAGAAAAATCTACTGACGACTATTGTAACCAGTGTCAAAATTAGTACATCTAAGGATTAATTTGCTGTCGAAGCTCGCTTTCACTCCGACTTCATTTAGAAGAATCACTGGAGCAGAGAGTTGCCTTAGTCTGTTTGATTTTTTTTTTAAGTAAATGAAAACTACCAGTACAAATTTTAAATTATCAATTATATCTTGAGAGGTTTCTACAGTGGTTAGGAGAGTGTTTATGATGAATGAATTTGCAAGAAAGTATCATCTGAGAGGCGTGATGCTAAGTATTGCTAGCGTTGTTTTGATGTCATACGAACTAGGATGTGGTTTATTTGAATAGTTGTTTTTCTTCTGCAACAATGGAAGACGGTTCAGATATGATCTTAGAGACACTCACCTTTTTCACTGAAAATATTACAAGGAAAAAAAAACAAATGAGCTGCCAAAAAAAACATTAGACTTTTGACATCGTTCGTTTTCGTTCTTTTATTTACGTTGGCTTGGCTGTGTACTTGTTATACAAAACGAGTGGATAAAACATTTAAATTAATATTTTAACTCGCTTTTTTTTAATTTGCTTCTTATCACAGGGCAAAGTACTAACCTGAACTTGAAACCAGTATTAAGAATTAACTCTTCCAAAGTATTTTCATAATGCAGATCTCAGGTGTTTGAAAACGAAAGATTTCGATTTTTTTGGAAAAAATAACCAATCGAGGGTAAAACTGAAAACATTTAACCAAGTTATGTTTCTAGAATGACAGGTAAAGCTGTGTGAGAATTTACTTGACATTATATGGATCATCAAGAGATCAATACTTAAAATGATTATTTATTATTTATAAAACTGAACACGAAGAAGATACAACAACTCCAGTCAAACTTTGGATTGGGCCACACTTCCTCCCACAACAGCTAGCACCTGCACCCTTCTCCCACAAACTGCAGCAGATGCACACTTCCTCCCACAACAGCAGCAGCCTGCACACTTCCTCCCAAACAGTAGCAGCCTGCACACATCCTCCCATAACAGCAGCAGCTGCACCACATCCTCCAACAACAAGCAGCAGCTGCACACTTCCTCCTTCAACAGCAGCATCTGCCAAACTTCCTCCCACAACAGCAAAAACCAGCAGCTTGCACACTTTCCACAACAGTTGCAGCTGTCACAATCCTCCCATAACAGCAGCCGCTGCTCACACTTCCTCCACAAACAGTAGCAGCTGCACACATACTCAATAACGCAGGCAGCTGCTCACTTCCTCCCACAACAGCGCAGCTGCACACTTTCCCACACCGCAGAAGCTGCACACTTCCTCCCACATCAGCAGCAGCTTCACAACTTCCTCCCACAACAGCAGCAGCTGCCACACTTTCCTTCCCACAACAGCAGCAGTGTCAACTTCCTCCCCGAACAACAGCGCAGCAGCGGCACTTTCCTCCCACAATCTAGCAGCAGCTTGGACACACTTCCTCCCACAAAGCAGCAGCTTGCACACTTCCTCCCCACAACAGCAGCAGCTGCACACTTCTCCCACAACAGCTCAGCAGACTTTGCAAACTTCTCCCACAAACAGCCCAGCAGCTGACACTTTCCTCCCCACAACAGCAGCAGCTGCACACTTCCTCCACAAAAGCAGCAGCTGCACACTTCCTATCCACAAACAGGCAGCAGCTGCACACTTCCTCCCACAACAGCTAGCAGCTGCACACTTCTCCCAACAACAGCAGCAGCGCTGCACACTCTCCTCCCACAACAGCAGCAGCTGCACACTTCATCCACACAAAACAGCAGCAGCTGCACACTTCCTCCCAAACAGCAGCAGCTGCAACTTCTCCCACAATGCAGGCAGATGCTACACTTCTCCAACAACAGCAGCGCTGCAACACTTTACCACAACGCAGCAGCTGCACACTTCCTCCCTCATCAGCAGCAGCGACACACTTCCTCCCCTCAACAGCAGCTGCTCTGCCACACTTCCTCCCTACACAGCAGCATGCTGCACATTCTACCACAACAGCAGCAGCTGCCACACTTCCTCCCACAACAGCAGCAGCTGAATCACTTCCTCCCACAACAGACTGCAGCTGCACACTTTCTACCACAACAGGCAGCAGCTGCTCACTTCCTCCCAAACAGCAGCAGCTGCACACTTCCTCCCCACAAACAGCTGCAGCTGCACACTTCCTCCCAACAACAGCAACAGCTGCACACTTCCTCCACAAACAAGCAGCAGCTGCACACTTCCTCCACACGAGCAAGCAGATGCCACACTTCATCCCACAACAGCAGCGCTGCACACTTACTCCCACAACAGCAGCAGCTGAAAAACTTCCTACAACAACTGCAGCAGCTGCACACTTCCTACCCACAATTAGCAGAAGCCCTCTGCACCACTTTCCTCCCACAACAGCAGCAGGGTCAGTGCACACTTCGTCCCAAACAGCAGCAGCTGCTTACTTCCTCCTACACAGCAGCAGCTGCCACACTTCCTCACTACAATTGCAGCACTGCTCATTCCACCCAACAACAGCAGCAGGTGCTCACTTAGTCCCACAACAAGCACAGCTGCATACTTCCTCCAACAACAGAGCAGCTGACACTTCCTCCCACAACAGCAGCAGCTTTGCATACTTCCTCCAACAACTGCATCAGCTGACATTTCCCACAAATCAGCAGCTGGTCTCTTGTTTTCTAAAGAGTTTTTTTTCAGGCCTAAAGTGGTTTTAGACATACCTTAGCCCATGAATGATGAGGGCTGGACTCTCGTCTCTGGAAAGAACTTGCTTACCGTGCATGCACAACTCCGCTCAGCAAACTGACAAGCTATTACATTTAAGCTTCTTGCAACAGCAAAATTTCTTGCAAACCTGTGAGTTACAGGGAAGCAGGTCGTTTATGCTCAACATTGTGTAGCTGTGTACTTGATGGTTCAGAGATCGACATGTTGATAAATTAGGACACATGTGCAACACTTGGGTATCTTTTAAGTGAGGATACCCAAGATACCCAAGTGTTGCCCATGTGTCTAATTTATCTATGTTGTAGCTACAATGTAGTAGATCATATGGAAATTACCCTCTGTTTTCTTGGAAAGAACTTATTAATGGTGATGGCGATGAAAATATGTGTAATATAAGTCGCCAGAAACGATTCAATAAGGACATTTTAGGTTTCTCCTAATTTAAGTTTTTTTAATCTTACGTTACTTATTACTTCATACAAAGTAAAAACTTCTTGGGTAATCACAAAACAGACAGTTACGTAGAAACTGGTGCATAAATGCTGACAAGCGTTAAGAAATTTTTGACCCGGACGGTTACAAATTTCTCAGTGGCCACCTAGATAGATTTCACTTGATCTTGGTGAGGTCCAGTGAGGAACAAGGAAGAGGTTCGCTAAAGATATAAAGGTGATGGTGGAAAGGTATCAAGGTATTGGGACACACCTATGGCAGAACTAATTGCTGGAGCCACCAACGAAACAGTGTGATGGACCATCATAGAAAACAAATCGAAACAATACTATGTTTTCATATGCAGTAATTCGTGGTATCGAAATTATCTTACTATAGTAATCTGTTATTATACAGACTGAAATGCTAATATATATTATATGATTTGGACTTTTGCTATGATCGAAAAAAAAAAAAATAGTTTCGGTGCGAGTTTAGGTTGTATTTTTCTCACTTTTTTTTTATGTTCTTCCAATGGTATTACAAATTTATCAAAAACTACAGCCAATCAAGCAAAAACGATGACATATCCGGAATAATCACCAAAAGCTTTACTCTTAAAATACGTGTAATATCTTGGCCAGAAAAAGGGACGTCTGTGTTCATTAAGAACTGCAAGAAACCCCTTTTACGTGCTACTATGTTATACTATGGGAGAAGGAGCTATAGACATGGGTGAAATGCGAAATTCCACGTCACTCAAAACAACGGGATATAGCCCCACTCATAAGGTAGGCCAAGGAAAGCATTAAGCTAAGAACTATAGACCATAGCTCTAACGTCCACACATAGAAATCTTTGAAAGAATACTAAGAGCATGATTGCAAACCACTTAGAATCGCAAAAACTGCACAATCCAGGGCATATCACTATGATATGGTTTGGATGTACTGGAAGAAAAACAGAATGTTCTGTAACACACGCAAAACTTTGCAAAAGCTTTGAAATGTGCGATCATGGGCGTAATAGCGCACAAAATACGTGCAAAAATGAATAACTGGAAAAGTGCGGAGAGGGATTTTAAACTTTCTAAAACAATCGATATAAAGAGAAAGTGGGTCAAGCAGAGTTAAAATCGGAGGCTGCCACAAGTGAAAAGCTCTGTTCCACAAGGCGCAATACTCGCCCCCCAGCTCATATCAGACATAGACAGACATTGTAATCAACAGCACCGTGTCATCCTTTTGCAGACGATAATAGAATCTCATAGACTGTCATCTATAGAGGACACGGTGAACCTCCAAGAAGTTATAAACCATAGGTTTTTCCAATGGGCAACGGAATAACAATGTGATGTTCAATGAAGACAAATTCCAACTACTTCGTTATGGAACACTTGAGGAAACAATAACTAAAACAGAGTATACTACAAACTTGATCATCAATTGAGCGGAAAAATGATGTGAGGGGACCTGGGAGAGTGGTTAATGTCTGAGGGATTCACTTTCAAGGATCCACAACGTGCCCACGACACACACTGCCAAAGGAAAATCATAGGACTGATAGTGAGAACGTTCAAAACATGAGCTGCCAAGCCAATGATGATCCGTTTCAAATCACTTGTTCTCTCTTAGCTGGAATATCTGGAGAATGTACAGAGAACCTTTACTGAATATATAAGAATCTATCCCCCCTCAACTACTGGACATAGCTTGGAATCCACTTGGCTTTACAGCTGGAACGCAGGCGAGAGAGATATATCATTATTTTCACTTGGAAAAAATCCTAGAATACCTGCACACAGAAATCACTCCTACGAAAGTAAAAATACTGGGCAAGCGGTGCCAAAAATATACACCCAATGAAAAGTTAGGGGCGCCATTGGTACAACTAAGGGAAAACACCATAAGTGTCCTGGGCCCCAAGACTGTTTCAACAGCTCTCCAACCATACATTAAGGGGGAATTTCCAAAGGCTTCATGGGTGCCTTCAAGCAGGGAGTGGACAGATACTTGAAGTCGGTGCGGATCATCCGGGCTGTGGTTCGTAGTTTTGGACAACGTTGCAGCTGCAGTATCAAGTTGGTTGATCAGGCCCTGATACCAGTCGAGGTGGTTGTGGACCGCTGACGCGGGGGCGGCGATGTTTCCCCCGATAATACCCTCCAGGTAGACTTCAGGTAGACCATAATCAATAGTTATATTGCAATATTCAATCAGTTTTGTATTTTTAGTAGTATATTTTCTTGTTTCATGACATAAATAATTTTTTTTTTTTCCAGTTTATTCAAGTTTCTTGCATCAGTTGAAGGGACTCGAACGAAGGTTTATTGTCTCATTTTTTTCCGAGGAAGAAACAACCCAACAAGAAATGTTTCAGAGATTTTTCTCGGTAATTGGAAAGCATATCCAGACTGGCACCCACCATGCAGAAATTTATACAAAAATGCTTCACAATTAACTCCATCTCTAGCGTTTCGTAGGATTTTAAACAAGAATAAAATAGCACTCTGTTTTTGTTATTAATGTAAACAATTTAGGTTTAATTAGCAGTGACAAATAGAAATTTACATATGTCAACTACGGTTAATTTCATGTTTCTTTTTAATAAAACTACGACTCTGAAAGTTTGGGACTGTATTGATAACTACTGTTTCAACTTTTTTAAAATTTCAGAAAAGTTTAAATTGCAGGTACACAGGATAAACTTTGTCGACATCATCTTTATTTTGAGCCGATCAAAAGAGCATGTTTTGGTTATTGGTAACATTAAATGAATATCCACTTTTAATCGATAAAGCTGACAAAGTGGTTAATATGCACCCAAAAACGCATGAACTTGACAATCGGGAAACCTCACTTGTAGTGAAAATAAGTTATTCTCCAGTTATTACATGAGTTCCAACGACTTCTAACAGTTATTATGGAACTTTTTTTTTTTAACATTCCCCGCCTGTCTCCCGCCCGTGGTTGGGAGTAACCAACAAGGAAGGAAACACTTTCAATTTCACTCGTTCAAACACTATAATGATAGAAAGGCGCACCTCTTCACAGATCCAGTGAACTACAAACCTCAAACTCCTCTTCCCCTCCATCAGAGTTGCAGTACAGTATTTCCCATCTACTTAAATTCCTTCATAAATGTTACCTTACTTACATTGTAAGAGCATTCTAAATCAATATAAACCATTTGATCCACTCAGTTTTATTTTACATGTTCACACATGTCTGTTGAAGTGGAATCCCTAGACTCAGTTAACTGCTTCACCTTATCCTCCTCTCTTCTACCTTTCATGAGATGGCCATTAACCCTTCTTCCTCAAACACCACATTTTATATGTACTCATAGTCATACTTTTTTTCTCTGTTCTCCCTGAGTGTCCAAAGAACTCTACAAACCCCTCCTCATCCTCTGAAAAAAAAATAACTTTAGTGATCCTTACCTCCTAATCTCCAGTTCCTAATTAGCTGCATAATAGTAGACCACTCATTGTGTGTATCACTATATCTTAGTACATTCCTTTTTTTTATAAATTAAAAGGTTTGCCTTTTTAATTGCACCCACCCTTTTACCTTCAAATTTCTGTGGGAATGGGTCACCTCTAAAATTAACAGAACAATCTGCCGACAAGTCCACTCCCAATATTATGAATACATTTTCTTCCAACTATATCTTCCTCCCTCGCTACTAATAACCCTATGTCTCGCATTGCTTGCATTTTTTTATATTACACTGTTACGCAGAAAGTGGCACCTAAGAGCCTGGATCTAAGGGCATGGTAAAAGGTTACACGAGTTCTCAGGCAGAAACAGGCCACCCAGGGCTATCCCTGTCAGAACAGAAGGCGCTTAAACCAGCTATTATTACTTCGAGTGGGTGTCTTATCACAGGGTTTAGGCAAAAATTCTTAGGTAGGAAAATATAAATTTATTATTCTTAACATATCTACACACACACACACACACACAACACTCACACACAACACACACACACCACAGACACACACACCACACAAACATGTCATACACACACACACATACTAGCTTAAACAACCCTCATTTATTCTCAGTCTAAATGCCCAAAAAACAAGGGACATAGGAGCCCGTAGGCCGTGGAGGTAGTAGCCAAAAACAAAAACAGCCCAGCGGGCACCAGGCCCTGTCCTTAACTCTTCCACGACCCATTTCATCTCCTTTGTCATCAGTCTCACTCATCCCAAAGAACCCTGACCATATCAGAGCCTAGGTGAGCATACTGGTCAAAATTAAGAGCCTATGGTTGAGCTTGCCTAACAAAAAGAGTACAAAATGGACAGCATCTTCACTCCCTCCAGCTCACTCCACGTGAACTGCGCCAAGCACCAAGCAACCCACGCTTACCCGCTAACTTGGAAAGTAAGTCCTGCTATGATTTTTTTCATTTCACAGTTTAAGAGTACTTACAACGTACCCCAATAGCATAGCATATTTCCTAAAAATTATGAGTGGTCATTTATCCATAATTCATACTTATGAACACTTCTCCCACTATAATATATATGTCGTGCGATAGGTCAGAATTTGCGATCTTGGCTTAAATAGCAACGCTCATCTTGCCATATAGGACAAAGCGAATATTTGCGTATGCAATAATTTCGCCACGAATCATTTGAACCTAACGAAACAAAATATATTTCACTGTCGTTTGTTTAGTATTAAAAATTATTTGTAAACAAATCTAAAATATTTTTTAGTTGGGTTAGGCTAAAATATAATTTGTTCTTGCTATAATTAGGTTACGTAAGTTTTCTAGATTCTTTTGTGCAAAATTATTAAATTTATTACATAAACATTAATGAAAAATATAAATCTTTAAACGTATAAGAGAAGAATTTTAGAATGGTCTTAATTTTAAATGGTTCTTGCTAATTGACAGAGTTTACATATTGGCACGAACATATATATATATATATATATATATACTATTTATTATATATATATAATATTTATATATATATATTATATTATATTTTAATATATATTTTTATATACTATATACTATTTAGTATATATAATGTATTATATATATTATTATATATATATATAATATATATATATATTATATATTATATCTATATATATATATTTTATATATATATATATATATATATATATAATATTATATATATATATAAATATATTACAAACGCAGTGCAGAAACCTGCATAACACGCGTCACCTTGCTGTTTTCTATTGTTTATATATAAGTTGCTGTTTTACACATCCCAGATATAATTAGAATATTTTAAGCTTCTCTTTGATTCACCCAGTTAGAACGAAACACCCAAGGATTCATTCTTTTACCCTCCCAACCATTAAACATGTTCCCCCAAACACCCCATGTGATATAACATTCCGTCTAAGGCCTACTATTACTGAAAAATAAATTTCCCTATTTCCTTTATAACACCATATCCTGCACTCCTTATCACATAAAAGTCTTTACTGCTTTAAGTACATACCAACCTATTCCTACATTGCCTACATCTGCCAACATTCCTTCACTATCCTCCTATTTATCCCTTTTTCTAATCCTTTAAGTCTCCGTCAGTTAATACCTAATAAAACTGAAGCTGTATAATAAAAATACAACACTACAGCATAGAATTAGTGTTTGTCAGTGGTATGTAAGGGATTTAGGTGCACAATGTTTGCAGTTCTTCCATTCAAAGATCACAGTCTTGCGCTTGTCGGTTTTGCAAGCTGCATGTGATATAGTGGATAATAAGAACCTTCAAATGAAAATTTTCTGCGGAGACAAACATCATTATTTAATTAACATTGGTCTAGAACATTACGACATTTGTTAAGTAAAAAGGACCACAAATGCAAAATCTAATGTGACATTTTATTGTGGCAACGTTTCGCTCTCCAGGAGCTTGTCAAGCCTCGTTTACAAAACAGCTTCATGCACACAGAGGGTATATATAGGCTTTGAGTGAGGGTGTCGTACAAGCAGAGGAAGCAGCAGCAGTAAATATGTGGCGGCAAGTCAGTGGTACTTGAGAAAGGTTACCAAAAGTATGGCTTGGGTTGCATATGAAGTAGGTGGGCAAATGTACTTGTTTTTTTTTATTTTTTTTACAAACTCACTCACAGCTTATATTGGACCTCTGTCGGTCCATGTATTATTTTGTACACGGCTTGATAAAAAAACTCCTGGAGAGCGAAAACGTAGCACATAAACAAATGTCACATTACTTGCATTTGTGTCCTTTTACTTAACACATTATTTAAGGTAGGAAAAATTGCGATTTTGGAATATGTAACATTCAGTTATGTTTGCTCATAAAAAATTCAGTCAATTACCTATATTATTGGTAACTCATAAGGCCATAAGACTATAATCCTTGGAACAAAGGCAGGAAGATAATTCAATTACCTTTGGTGCTAAATTATGGAATTTGGTTTCAAATATTAATTCTGAATTTGCTCTCTAAGAAGATGATTTAGTAGGCTGATGGTGATAAGTATTCCGTAAGGAAAAAGTAGGCTATGATATTATTTTTATTCATTATTATTATTATTATTATTATTATTTTTATTATTATTATTATTATTATTATGATTCTGTTGTTGTTGTTGTTGTTGTATTAAAGTGGGTAGAATTACAGAACAATATGTAAAGTAAAAGGACACAGTGCAACTAATGTGACATTTTATTGTTGGGAACGTTTCGCTGTAGGTAAGACACATATGCAACAGTTAGGTATCTTTTTTCGATCGTTTCGACTACACGTAGGCTTACTTCAGTAGAGTACAGAGAAAGTGATAGAAGCAGAAGGATCTTGAAGACGATGTAATCAGTCCATCACCCTTAAAGTTTTGAGGGTGGTCAGTCCCCAGTCTGGAGAAGAGCTTTGTTCCTTTGTATGAAACAATATGGAGAAGAAGTGACAGAATGGAGCCTTATATAGCGCCAGGAGGTGAGACGTAGGTCACTAGAAGAGGTAAGAACTCAGATGTTGGGAGGTCAGGTCCCTCTCAAATCCAGCCGTTCTCACTAGTAGAGGTTGTCGAAGTTGATTGTAGGTCTGTACCAAGATACCCTTGTGTTGCAGTGTCTGACAGATTGAACATTAAAATGGTATAAAATACCGACAGGTTGTTAGGTAAGACACATATGCAACAGTTAGGTATCTTTATTTCGAAACGTTTCGCCTACACAGTAGGCGTGATGGACTGATTACATCGTCTTCAAGTATCTTCTGCTTCTTTCAACTTTTCTGTACTCGACTGAAGAAGCCTACTGTGTAGGCGAAACGTTTCGAAATAAAGATACCTAACTGTTGCATATGTGTCTTACCTAACAACCTGTCGGTATTTTATACCATTTTAATGTTCAACGTTTCGCTCTCCAGGCTTGATAAAGCTCCTGGAGAGCGAAACGTTGCCACAATAAAATGTCACATTAGTTGCGCTTGTGTTGTTGTTGTTGTTGTCGTTGTTGTTGTCGTTGTTGTTGTTAGGTATCCAGAATGGGTACCTTTAAGTGGTTGCATGAATTACTTTATTTTTTCTTCCATTATTATTATTGTAATAAAAAGAAGCGCTAAGAGAAGAGACTAGCGAGAGTGGAGACGATACCTGAGGTAGACTTAGTAAGGACTGTGAGAAATATTATCAAAATCTGTGTATTAAATCAGTAGCTGTCATAAAGGACGAGTCAAAAAGAGGGAGTCTGAGTTAAAGCTGGGGCCGTCAGCTAGGGTGGAAGATGAAGTAACGGTGTTAGAACGTGTACGACGTCGGAGGTAAATTCTGTGTGCTCATTGAAAAACAGTGGAATATGGCAAACTGAAATTGGAACCTGACACTTCTCATAAAGGGAAACAGGGCGCCTCTCCAAGAGATACACATGAGTAAGACGGGTGTGCCCGAAGCAAATAGGGGAGATCGTAGTCTCCCACCTTTTATCAAGTTGACTTGATAAAATATAATTTGTTGAGTCATATCGGAACAACGTTGCTGCCAACGGTTGCGAAGGCAGTTAAAGATTACAGCAAAATAGTCCGAGTATGGAATAAGAACATAAGAACATAAAAAAGAAGGAACACTGCAGCAGGCCTACTGGCCCATGTGGGGCAAGTAGGTCAACCCCCGGCTTAAACCAATGCCCCACCCAGTCAGGTCACCTCCACTTACGGAAGGATCACGGCTTCTGACCCAGTAGCATCATCTAGTCAGGTCCAACTCACACCCACTCTCACCCACTCATGTATATATCTAACCTATTTTTAAAACTACACAAGGTCTTAGCTTCAATGACGGTACTCGGGAGTTTGTTCCACTTATCCACAACTCTGTTACCAAACCACTGCTTTCCTATATCCTTCCTGAATCTGAATTTTTCCAACTTGAAACCATTGCTGCAAGTTCTATCAAGACTAGATACTTTTAGCACGCTATTTACATCCCCTTTTTTATTCCTGTTTTCCATTTATACACAGTCATATCCCCTCCTAATTCTACGCCTTTCTAGAGAATGCAGATTCAGCCCCTCAGCCTATCCTCATAGAGAAGATTTCTGATACATGGGATCAACTTTGTCATCCTCCTCTGTACGTTTTCCAGTGCATTTATATCCATTCTGTAATACCGTAACCAGAACTGAGCAGCATAATCTAAATGAGGCCTAACCAAGGATATATAGAGTTGAAGAACAATCTGAGGACTTCTATTATTTATACTTCTTGATATGAAGCCATGGATTCTGTTAGCTTCATTGCAAACGCTTATGCACTGTTGTCTTGGTTTCAGGTTACTGCTAACCAGAACTCCTAAATCATTTTCGCAATCAGTAATATTAAGAGCTACATTATTTAGTTTATATGTGACATGGTTATTATCCTTTCCAACGTTTAGAACTTTGCATTTGTCTACTTTAAACTGCATCTGCCACCTCTCCGGCCATTGCATCAGTCTATTCAAATCATCCTGGAGTGCTCTAATGTCCTCATTAGAAAGAATTGGACAGCCTATTGTGGTGTCATCAGAAAATTTGCTTATGTCGCTATTTATTCCCTCATCTATGTCGTTTATGTAAATTTTGAATAACAAGGGGCCCAACAGTGACCCCTGTGGAACACCGCTTATGACATGTCCCCATTCTGATTTCTCCCCATTTATGCAAACTCTCTGCTGCCTATTTGTCAACCATGCCTCTCCCCAGGAAGAAAATTCTCCTCCTATTCCGTGTGCCTTAAGTTTTTTTAATAGCCTCTGATGTGGAACTCAATCGAAAGCCTTACTGAATTCCATATGCACACAATATCATATTCAATACCATGATCTACCTCCTCAAACACCTTAGTGAAGAAAGTTAGGAACACCCTTTAGTAAAACCGTGCTGAGATTCATTAATCAATTTGTGCCTTTCAAGATGGCTACGAATTGCTTCAGCAATTTTTGATTCCATAAATTTTCACACTATGGAAGTAAGGCTTATTGGTCGATAGTTCGAAGCTAAGGACCTGTCACCTGCCTTCTAAATAGGTATTACATTTGCCATTTTCTATTTATCAGACACCATGCCACTTTGTAGTGATATGTTGAGAAGATTAATGAAAGTTTTGTTAAGTTCCTCTTTACATTCCAAAAATCTTTCAAACCAAACTCAAAGGGGTGGGGAATTGAAAA
>NC_069485.1:13958766-13984230 GCF_026875155.1 Cherax quadricarinatus
CAAAAAACCCAACAACTTTATTATTTTTTTAAATACAAACCTAACAGAATACCCCATTCACTTTTTTTTAAAACAATGACCTGTCTTTGTAATACTCACTTGTGCTTTATAGTAATCAGTTTACATTAATGTTTTTCACTGATTTCATCATTGCTTAGTTAATCTTAAGTTAATTCTAAGCCAGCCCGTAATGCTATGCATAGTATAAGTGGCTTTGGCATGCTGCTCTTATCTGCATTTTTTTTTTTGTACCTCTGTAAGTGTGCTCAAATTATAAATACTTGAGTTTACGGAGAAGATCTTGGCTTCATTTTCTTTGAGAGAAAGGAATAACTGCTGTGAAGTATCTTAATATAAACCCTCTAAAATCTACATCTGTTAGAGTTTCTAAGGAGCTTTTCATAGAATTCTGGATTATATTTTTAATTTTTCATTTTCTCATACTTTTACTTATGTTGCACTGAAGGTCTTTCATCTTGTCATTTTTTTAACATTTTGAAGAATACTTCACATTACTAACCCAGAAAGGTCATTAACACAGCATAACCCAAGAGAGTCAAGCAATGTGGTTTATTTTCGTTAGGTCATTCGGTTTTCTTTCATAGGCTGTGACCAAGAGCCGGCTTACACATAGGTAAGCATAACAAGGGGCTTTCTGTATATTAGTAGTATGTCATTGATGTCAGCTAGGCCTGTATACCATGTATGTGTACATGTACTTGTAGTAAATAGATTTTTTATTATTATTTTTTTATTATTTTTAATATTATTATTAATTATTATTATTATTATTATTATTATTATTATTATTATAGTAATATATGTGTAAATTCACTAGGATAACTTAAAAAAGTGACTATCCATTGGGGTCCTTGTAATATATTATTATGAGCAGCATAAGCTACAGGTACATAAGCTACAGGTACATAAGCTACAGGTACATAATCTACAGGTACATAAGCTACAGGTACACACAAGACAATTATTGTGGAAAATTACATTTATCTGAATGTATCATTATATACATAACAGTAAATGAACAAAGATAATTATTATTTATCAGTTAGACAAGTAGGAATTTGGGACACCTAGGTCGCAAAAAATGTCCCCCTTCGATACCTACTACTGTCATATCCACAAGTTGCTCTGGACCTATTAATTACAAATGAAAAATACATCACCAGGAATGCTGGTAAATATATAAATCTGTGGACTGTATATTAAATTAATAAAAAAATTATATATATATATATTATTTTTTTTTTTTTTTTTTATAAATTCCTAAATAAAAAAAAACTTTCATAATTATTCAATCCACACATTTCTCAGAAGGGGTTTCCTAAGAAATCACTTACACCCTTTAGAGTGGGGTCCCCTTCCATCACAGGGACCATCCGCCCCTGCCTAACCCTTCAAAAATTTTATGGTCCTAACCAGTCAATAGTAAAAAATTTGTCCCATTCCCCATTCCCCCTTTGAGGCCCGGGGAAGGCCAGGCCCCAAAAGGGGGGCCCTTGGACTTTCAGCCGGCAAATTTAAAATAAAGATATTTTTTATAATATATTTAAATTATAAATAAAATACCCCATTTAAAAGGCCGGGCCAAAATCCGGCTAACCCTTTAATAAAATTAATAGATAGGGAGCCAAGGCCGGGTCACCACTACTTGGAAAAGACCCGGGCCGGGAGAATACCGGTGAATAAAAAAAAAAAAAAAAAGATCGACACCATGCCTAACCCTTCTAGGTAGGGTAGGTGCCTGAGTCGAGCTTACAGCTCACAAGACTGTCATTCCCATTTAGCCCCCTTGTGGCGGGGATGGCAGGCCAGGAGGCCTAGCTTGTGGCTAGGCCTGGGGACAGTGGTCCAAAAGATGAGGAGGCATTGTGCCTCCTCCCATGGGAGACTTAGGTCTCAGACACTCCCTAAAGAGGAGCAAGCCGGGCCACCACTTGTGAAAAGGCCCGCGGCGGGAGAAATACCGGCAAATATTTTAATATATTAAATATACTCATAAAACCCCCCCTGTCACATTATGATAATAATACCGGCCAGACTATTAAACATATTATAACCTGACTTTGCTGGGGTTTCCTGGAGCTGTCTTGTCAGTCGGCCTGATATCTCAAGTTATGCACCTGGAATGCACATCAACAATTTCGCCCTATTGAGAAGGTGTCAGCCAATTTTAACCTCTAGAGCACGAAAAAATTCTTCCCATTACACTAACGTTTTCTGTTCAATTCAACAACAAAATGACGGACTGCTGTTCTTTTAAAAAGCTACACTTTTATTAAATACAATATAGGGCCTCTGTTTACCCTATAAATTACTGTTATTTCCGGAAAATAATATAGATTTTCCACACAGCGGCCGGGCGGAGTTCGTTGTAAACGACCTCAAATTACTCCTTCCTTTAGAGATGGATTCCAGCCGTTATGGCTGCGTGGGCTGTTCTCCTAGTAGGTCTTACTACGATTTCATTTTCCAGCCTCATTGGTCTGCGTATCTTCCATATCACTCGTGTCACTTTCCCTCAGATTTCTCATTTACATTTGATTGAACACCTAATTCAAGGGAATCAATTTATAATTGTGCGTAAACTTTCCTGGCCATGACACAAACACTTTGACATTCCTGACAACACCTTGTGCATTGGGTACATGTCAAAACTTTGCCAGAGGCACAATGTTCGATGGTTGTTTCAGTGTCGATTAACCAATTCACCTGGTTGAATGGTTTCTCTGTCGATTTACTGCCTCTGTCGCTCCTTTTAAAAGTGTTCACGTAGTTTAAGAAGATATTCCTTACGCACACATTTGACCAATGATCAATTACTTTATTTAAACATTTTAATTTTATTACACAAACACTGCCGCATCCTTGTTAATCTTCATCACTTTTTCCGGATTATCTCTATTGACAGGGCAGCTCCCAATTTCCTTCCACATATTAGATGAGAAGGTGTTAATACATCTGCATCAGGTGTATCACTCATGTACGAGAGAGGCCTATTATTTATACGATTTTCTGCCTCCACTAACACTGCACGGAATTCTTCCAAATTAATTCTCTTCCGGTGTAGTACTTTGCGAGACACCTCTTCACTGTGCCTATCAGTCTTTCTACAGCCCCCCCTGCCAAGGGACTCTAGGAGTAATAAATTTCCAGGTACACCCTCGCTGGGTTAAACAGAGATTGAACATCGTTACTATTATTTAATTCTATCAAGATGTTGAGCACCTGCTACAAAATTTGTGGCATTATCCGAAATCATCAACCTCGGACAGGATCTCCTAGCTGCAAATTTTCGAAACAGCTGTATAAACTGTTCTGCAGACAAGTCCTGTGCCACTTCTAAATGAACTGCCCTAGTAGCAGTACAGGTGAACAAACAAACATACACTTTCAGTGGAACACCATTTGACGTACCTGTTAAAATTATTGGACCACTATAGTCTACACCTGTTACATCAAATGGTTTCACTAATTGTACACGCTCCTTTGGCAATGGTGGAGGACCTGGGTACATATAGGATCTGGCATCCACACGGCGACATATTACACAAGATTTAATCACCCTTTTTACACTTTGCGTCCTTGCGGAATCCAGAAAATTACCCTATACAATTTAAGGATACCTTGTACCCCACCATGCATTACCTAATTTTATGGGCATTAAAAACAATTAAATATGTTAGATGATGAGTTTGGGCAGTAACATAGGTTGTTAGCATAACCACCCAATCAGCATTTGTAACCTCCTCTACCTACTTCCATTGTTCTTAATACAGCCCCAATTTCTCTATTATGGAACCTTTCACATTGTTCTTCCATCATACTAATCTCATATACCATCGATTTCTTCCTGTACCTCTTAATCCCATATTCAAGGGGCTGTGACAATTATATGAGCTATTCATCTGTTAGAAATTGACACCCAACTTAGTTACCATGATAAGTTTGAGTAAAGAAGATACCTATTATATCAATGGCTAAAAGGGGGTGGAAAAAACAAATATTTGAGAGGTGGTCACAGTAATATCAACAGGAGCAATATACGCCTTTTGTACAGGCCCAATAGCTTTATTTACCAACCAGCTCGGTTCCTTTAAACCATGATACAGCATTTGCAAATTTCGCATCAGGTGTAACTCTCGAGACAAAGACTCAGCTGATTCTCCTCCTCACCCGTATAAGCTTAAATGCTATATTGCCTGACCCAACTCTTATACTTCTTCCTTGCATCTGAATATTTCAGCGACTCTGTTATGTACGATACACCCAATTTTACTGTTTCCATTAGAACCATTCAGGTCCCTTGTTTATCTAGGTTGGAAAATTCCTGCACACTAACAGACCTTTAGGCAGGTGAAATTACTGCCCTAGAAAAATGTACAGAGAAACCTAACGACGCGCGACCGGAGATAAAACACCTCAATTACTGGGAGCGCTTGAAGTTCCGAACCTGTATTCCTGGAATGCAGGCGAGGAGAGAGGGGGGGGGGTTACAGATTTTATACACTGGAAAATCTAGAGGGATAGTACGACCTTGCACACGAAAATCACTCACAACAAAAGCAACAAGACTTGGCAGACGATGCAACATTCCCCAATGCAAAGAAGGGGTGACACTCGCAGTAAGAGGAACATACAATAAGTGTTAGGGGCCAAGGACTGTTCAGGCTGCCTCCCAGCATACAATACGGGGGAATACCATAGCCTCTGACAGTCTTCAAGCTGACACTGGACATGCACCTAAAAATCAGTACAGACCATCTAGGCTGTGGCTGCATGTTGGAATGGTGCAAGCCAGCAGTACCAGGTGGGTGATCAGGCTCAGGTCCACCAGGAGGCTGATCACAGACCGGGCCGTGGGGCGTGACCCCGGAACTCTCTCCAGGTAAACTCCGGTAATTCCTCATTTATCAGACCAAATTACAGTGTCGCTAATATTTCTCTCTGCAACTTATTTCTTATATAATTAGCTAATTTGGACCACCTACATAAATGGCTGTTAATTCCAACTGAGGCTAAGGTACGTGATTTAATGGGAGACCCTTTAGCCTTAGCATAACACGAGAATAAACACTATTACATTGAGGTAAGCAACTGTCCATATGCAATTTCTAGCATCACAAAAAAATGTGGAGTATATTTTTTTCTATTGGAATTGGCCACTAGCGTGGACACTCCAACATTTGAATTTTTTCATTTCCAATTAATTCCCACCTGTTTAACTGAATTTCTTAGGTTAGGTTTCATCCCAAGCACATTTAAGTTCTATGCTTCGAGTATTAATAATTTCCCTTCCTTGTAGTATAAGGGGTGACACTAAGCCTAGTGGATCAAAACAATTTGGAAACTTCAGCAAGCACCTCTCTTAGTTCATTTATTGGGCATTAACAAATCTCTCTTAGCATCCAGTTAATCCCAATCCATTACTTTCATTTTGGTGCTCATCTCCAGGGTAATCTTGATTTATTTTGTCCATTAATTTGGACGAATTACTATTCATTCTCAGAGGCTATTTGAAACTTTGGCTTATTTTAAACGCTTTGCATTATTTTAAGTTTTTTTATTTTTCAATTTACAGTACCTTTCAGTTGCCGTCACCCAGGAAATTAGTCCAAATAATATTGTTTGCTCATTATGTTTGCTCAATAGAATCCCGTACGTTTAGGTGTGCATTTAATCGACGCATGAAGTCGGAACGGATGGATGTAAGCACCAATAAATATGCTCCTAAAGCGAAAGGTTTTCAGCGGGCCTACTGGGTCATTAGGATTCTCAGGCCTTAAGGAAGTGGGTAACACATCATCGGATCAGCCTCTTGGAAACCCACTCTTAGAAAGCTTTATTATGTCAGCCGTAAAGCATTAATTCTACACCCTGAAATTTAATAAGATATCTCCTAATTTTTCGTCAACGATGGTCCTGTCATCAAACCTGTTTAAACTAGTCCATTTTTGCTACTCCTGGCACTACAATTAAACACAATCTCAACGGAGTGGTATTAGATCCCTCTTCACTCCGGTGATGTGGCAAATAGTGACCATAAATTTTGGCTTGCACAGAGGTACCTTTCTATAAATATATTGATTAATTGTTCAGTCATTATACCCTTATAGGCTTGTCAACAATACTGTGTCTTACTCAGTTCGGCGGCGATGAGCCTTTAATTGTCCATATGCCATTCTCTAATTAGTGGGCAATCTGGATGGTTCCGTCTCCACAGACGTCGTACCCAAGTATTGTCCAGATCCAATTCTTACATCTCTCAGGTTTGTTTCTTGGAGGTAAAAGAATCGTTTCCTGGACTTTCTTCCTTTACATTTATTCCAATGCTGTCTAATTGCCACAATTTATGCAACTGGCTCAACACCATCCTCTATGGAAGGAATTATACTGGTGTTACATTTCATGAGTAAAGACACACAGTTAAAAACATTATAGCATTTATAGATTCCTCTAGTCATCATTATTATTACGAGGACTCCTACCATACTTACATGGCCTCCTGCCGTATTTAAATGGGGAACCACATTTCTTTACCATACCCTTTGCCAGATGAAAAAAGTCACTACTATCAAAATATTATTGGGCTTACGCTTCATCATTTACACCAGAAGGTGCTAAAATTCATTATGTGAAAAGTCTTTTCTGTAGCTTACTAAGTCCTACTGTAGATATTTTCTCTGGAAGTCTATCTACAATTACTGCTTAACACGTTTTTTTGCTCATTGCCAACCTGCCAGTTCCATAAGCACATAAGCACAGAGAATGTCGGCCACTGCAGAAGGCCTACTGGGCCATACGAGGCGGTCCTTATCAAAACGACATCTACCTAAAGCTACTCAAGAAACAACTCCCGCACCCCCCAACACCAATCAAACCCAGCCCCTCCCACTCATATATTTGTCCAGTCTCTTCTTAAAGCTACCCAAGGTCCCAGCCTCTATCACCCCACTGGGAAGACTGCTCCACGCATCCACAACTCTGCCAGAAAACCAGCACTTACCTATGTCCTCTCCAAATCCAAATTCATAAACAGTGTCATGCATTTGAGACCTTTTATCTGAGAGAAAGCCAGATAATTTTAGAGTTGTAGGATCTCCCATCTGTACTTTCATCCCATCAAGACATTTACGTTTTATGAAAGTACTCTGTGATCCTTGGTCTAACAATGCAGTTACATTTTTTGATTTATGCCTTTTATCATCAATTTTTACCAATAACACAGGTAAGGCTACTTCAGCAAAACCATCAAAATTAACATTAGCAGCAATCTTTCCATTAGCTACTGTTGAGTCAGGATTGTCAACATTCTCATTATTATCAACATATCATATAGCCCATACACATCACTATATGGTGTCATTCCTTAGTGACATTGATAACGTTGTTTAATTTGGCATGACCATCCTTTTACATTTGTGTTACCTAGACACTAGATCATCTGTCAAGTTACTTTCAATCTTTTCAACTTTATCATTCCATAACTTGTATGCATTGCATTTCTTAGAACAATGAGTACCCTTGCCGCGGACGCAAACTCCCTTTTCTTTTGACTGGTTTCATATTAATGGGCTACTTTAGAAGGGTACTTATTCTTCTTACCTTGTGGAGCCAATCATTATTTCTGCATTGCTGCTACTTGATTGTTACGTATGTAACTCTTTTTAGGAAATGAATTTTGATTATTAAATTGGATAATTTTTCCCTTGAAACTTGGACAGATACCTCAGAGTTTTATCTGTTGTATCTTAAAATGAGTTGGTTGGAGGTCTGTAACTGAAACATATCCTTATTAGACCTAGGGTCTTATTTCTCCAGCCCAAAACAAACCTTTGTGCTACTTGTTTCGCGGCATTCCGTTTTTATACAGCTTAAATTTATTCTGTACAGTGGCACTCAATATCAGTCTGCTTCCTTCAGATTATCTTTATTACTTAAAGTTTTGAAAGTGCTCTCCAGTTTCACTCTAAATTGCCTGTAAATCTTTGTAAGGTGATCTGGAGATTTAATTAACAAGGGATGCTCACAGTCCTACCTACTTTGTTCTATCTTACCATAAGTGACTTTCAACAAGTCAACTGCTCTTATGTAGGACTCATCTACATTGGGAAGGTTTGTTATGCGCCTGTAAGCATCTCATTTATCTGTTTTGAGGTAAAACATTTAGTTACAGAGGGCGGCCTAGCGTCAATTCTATCTGCACAAGCTGCTTAAACAAATAGACCAAAAACTCCTCCAATTTTTCCAGGCTTGAATACAGGTAACATAAATTCCTGGCGCTTTGGTCACAACCACCTTTATTTGATGGACTAGATTAACTGCCTCGGTTTACACCTTTTAATTTATTCAAGGCCTGACTTTTACAAGAAAGAAACTTTTCTTCTAATTCATAGTACTGGTTAATATAAGATTTATTTTCTGTCTCATCTCACAGTTTACTAACAAATCACCTTTCATATTTGTTATAAATATACTTTGTAATGAATCAATCTATTCCCCAAAGCATCTTAAATACAATTTAAAATATCAGTATCGCAGTTTCTTGATTCATTAATTCCCAACATCTATTATAGCTTTGTTCATGGACCCTTTCTAGCCTGCAATGTGATTTTTGCTCTCAATTCCTGTCTTTGTTCTTTACATAATTTCCTCATTTCCACCATGGTGCAATGTATTAAATTCAGCTTTTAATAACACTGGATTATGTACTTAATTGGTTCTCATTATAACGGTAAATATTACAACTTACCTTTGAATAAATCCTAGCTACTTGAGCTTAGCAATTACATGTAAGAAAAAATATCATATACACTTTAATATACCATTAATAATGTTAAGTACCCATGAGCTTAGTAACTACATAATGTAAGAAAATTAGAATATAAATGGTTAAAGCATTAATCCGAATCTTAGCCAGACTTGGCTTATCCTTGCCGACTTGGCTTAGCAAAATTAATATTATACAAATACCTTAATATAAATCTTTGGCCCGAATTTGGCCTTAGCAAAATTAATATATACAACATACCACTAATTTAAATTCTTAGCCGGAATTTGGGGTTCGCAAATTAATAAATATACACATTACACTAATTTAATCTTTGCCAGAAATGGCTTAGCAAAATTATTATTATGACACTATATAAATCCTAGCAGGCTTTGGCTTAGGAAAATTTCAGATTGTAATAATTATATCCTCTCCTAAGTACCTTTGTGGACCTAACATCACCTCTTTCTGTCATTTAACATATAATTATTAAGTAATTAATTCACTCAATTAATGATTCACTAATTACTCAAGTTCGATCAACGACCAACCGGCCAACTAATTTGTGGAAAAATTAAATTTTACCTGGTAGGAATCTCAATAAGATACATACCAGTAAATTGTAGCAAACTATATTATTTATCACAGTTACATAGACAAGTAGGAATTTGGGCCACCTCGGTCCCCACAAATATCCCTCGATCCTACAACTGTCATATGACAAGTTGCTCTCGCCCTATATTAATTGCAAATGAAATATACTCACCAGGGCCTTCTGGTTAAAAATTAATGTAAACCTGTGGACTGTATATTAAAATTATAACTGATTACATCTACCCATGTAATATAAACAGAAGAGACTTTATAATTCATAAGACTCGCCAACTTAGTCAGGAGATCACGGAGTGACCTGCTAAAACCCCCTGTCTAAATTTATGAAGATTTATGCCAGAATTCTAAACAACAACTAAGCAACTTAGCTGGGGTAATATCATGTTTCCATCTCATTACGTAGCCTGTCCCGTTGCTTGATTTCTCAAAACAATTTCGCTCCTAATTTGTGATTGGTTTTTAGCCCAATCTAACACCTAGCGAGCCGAAAATTTATGCAACATTACATTCACGAGCTCTTGTATCACTTTCAAAAACAATGGCGTCTCAGCCTGCTCCTCCACACAGGTGCAGAGCCTCCTCTCGATTCTCGTTTTTTAAAAATACACTTTAGAGCAAAGTAATGTATTAATCAGGTATATTTACATTATAAAATTATTCAGCTAATTTATGGGATATTCTTTTCCCCAAACACTGTTTTGTGTTATGGGAGATTTAAAACATTCGACAAATTGTTGGGAACAGTGTGATAGGAAATCTTGAGTCTCGTCACTTTCTTGATACGTTCTGGTTTGCTTTTTTTTAAAACAGTCTGTGACAGAACCAACTAGAGAACCACCTGCTAGCCTTGGTTCTGCCAACAAAGAATCACTAATCATAATCTCGAGGTTAATGATGAGCTTGGCGACAGCGATCACAACTCGCGTAGTTTCACCATATCATGGAATCCAAATAACCTGCATTCAAGTCTCTGTCCCAGGACTTCCGCTTGGCCGATTTCATTTTACAGACGAACATACCTGGGGGGGCTAAATAGGGAGAACCTGACTATGGGTCAGATTGGTGCTTGGTTGCCAATATGACGTTTATTCAGAGATAGTCCTAACAGCCCCAACAACTTTGTACAAGTAGGGAAATTTAGTTAGCTAAAATGATCCCCAATGATGACCACTCGGTTAAGCATCTCCTTGGTCAAAAGAGAGGGGTGGTGGGCCGTTAAGGAAAAAACATATATTCAGTTAAGAGAGACATAAAAAAGGAATAAGAAAACTAAAAAATGGATTATGAGGCTTAGGTCGCAAGGGATTCGAAGACTAACGCAACTGGCTGTTTCAGGTACACCAGAAGTAAGCTCAGGGGACAAGATAGGCCCACTTATGAGTAACTAAGGTCAGCTCACTGACGTGATCAGGATATGAGTGAAATTATCAGTACTTACTTCTGTCAGTTTTTCCCAGGACATACTAGCGACCATTCCAGAAATAATCGAATTAGGAAGGAAAGGATGATTAATAAACTAGCACGGATTGGAGGTACTGGTGACATGGTCCTGGAGTTTACCTGGAGTTCTACTGGAGAGAGAGATGGGGGTCAACGCCCCCGCGGCCGGTCGTGACCAGGCCTTCTGCGTGGGATCAGAGCCTGATCAACCAGGCTGTTACAGCTGGCCTGCACGCAAACCAACGCACGAGCCACAGCCCGGCTGATCAGGAACGACTTTTAGGTGCTTGTCAGTGCCCGCTTGAGGCTGCCAGGGGTTCTGTTGGTCTCCCTAATGAATGCTGGGAGGCAGTTGACAGTCTCGGGCCCGCTCTTATTGTATGGTCTCTTACAACGGGCTAGAGCACCCCTGATTCCTTTTCATTGGGGGGAGGTTGCATCGTCTGCCAAGTTTTTTGCATTGTAGTGAGTGATAATTCGCTGTGCAAGTTCGGTACTATCCCTTAGGATTTTCCAGGTGTATTACTATCATTTCTTCTCCCGCCTGCGTTCCAGGGAATACAAGGTTCAGGACCCCAAGCGATCCAGTAATTGAGGTGTTTTATCTCCGTTATGCATGCCATGAGGTTCATCTGTCATTTTCTAGTGTCTGCAATTTCACCTGCCTTTGCAAGGTTTGCTTGTTAGTGTGCAGCCATATTCCAGCTAGACAGAACAAGTGACCTGAAGTGTGTCATCATGGGCTTGCACCCTAGTTTTGAAGGTTCTCATTATCATTCCTGTCTTTTTCTAGTAGATTGCGATTGATACGATGTTATTGGTCCTTGTAAGGTGAGATCCTCCGACATGATCACTCCCAGGTCTTTGGATGGGTTTCGCTAATTTTGTGGCCAGAATTTGGTTGTGTACTTGATGAAGATTTAATTTCCTCGTGTTTACCATATCTGAGTAATTGAAAATTTCTCCATCGTTGGGAACTTCATATTGTTTTCTGCAGCCCACTGAAAGATTTTGAGTTGATGTCCGCTGGAGCTTGCAGTTGTCTGCCGTGGCAGCCACTGTCATGCAGATTCGGGTGTCACTGCAAAGGAAGACACGGTTGCTGTGGCTGACATCCTTGTCTATGTCAGATCTGAGAAAGAGGAACAAAGAGGGGGAGCGAGTTACTGTGCTTGTGGAACAGCTTTTCCGTAGCTTGCCTCGGACTTTCCTCTGTGACTACTACTCTCTCGTGTTCTGTTAGTGAGGAAATTATAGATCCATCGACCCGACTTTTCCTGTTATCTTTAGCCACGCATTTTGTGCGCTATTACGACACCCCTAGGTCACACTTGTCGAAGGCTTTTTTCAAAGGTCTGTATCTATTTCATCTTGCGTACTTTTTGTCTTCTAGTGCTCTAGGACCTTGCGTAGTGAACCAATAGTTGAGACAGACAGGAGCGACCAGTTCTAAACCCATGTTGCCCTGGGGTTGTGTAACTGATGGGTTTCTAGCTGGGTGGTGATCTTGCTTCTTAGGACCTTTCAAAGATTTTTATGATATGGGATGTTAGTGCTCTCGGTTTCTGTAGTTCTTTGCTTTTGCTTTAATCCCCTTTGAGGAGTGGGGCTATGTCTGTTGTTTTTAGTAAACTGTGGGACGACCCCGTGTCCATGCTCCTCTCCATTAGGATGGTAAAGGCTCTGCTAGGGGCTTCTTGCCGAACTTGATGAACACGGAGTTCATGAGTCTGGCCTGGGGCAGAGAGCATGGGACATGTCATTTATCGCCTGTTTCGAAGTTCATTTGGCGTCAGGATAACATCAAGATAGGCTTGTGTTAACAAATCTGTGGCTCTCTCCTAAAAAATTCATTTTGACTTCGACTCTAAGTCTGGATTAGAGGCTTGCTAAAACTGGTCATATTGGGACTTGAGTAGCCTCACTATTTCCTTGCTGTCATCTATGTAGGACCCATCTTGTTTAAGTAAGGCCCAATATGGACGTTGTTCTCGACTTTGATTAGGATAGGAGAGAAATGCTTTGGGTTTCTTTCGATTTCATTCATGGCTTTTAGTTCTTCCCGCGATACCTGACTCCTATAAGAGCCTGTAGCATCAGTTCGATGTTTGCCTAATTCTATGACCAGTGTTCCTACGCATTTTCAGATATATTGACCTCTTTTAGCCGCTCTGTTCTCTTTTCCGTCGCTGTAAAGGCAGAAGCGCTGTCTCTTTCTATTTTACATCTACTCCTCCTTTTTCTTAGAGGGAATAAAGCTTGTGCATACATCGGTGCACCCAGTTATCTCTTCTAGGCTTAAGTTGGGGTCCTGAGTTGATTAGATATTTTCCCGCTTATATCAGTTAGGACTTGGTTTACTTGGTCCACTTTATGTTTTTGTTATTGAAGTTGAATTTGGTGAATGCTCCCTCGTGACTAATCTCTTATGTCGGTTGGGGCTCCGCGCATCGTGTCTGAACCTCAATTATGTTTGATCTGAGTATATTGTTTTTGATATGGTGACATTTCTTATCAGATCATCATTGTTAGTGAAGATGGGGTCTAGTGTATTCTCCGGGTCTGTAGGCACTATTATTTGCTGGTTTAAATTGAATTTTGGGGCAGAGTTTTAAAAGCTCGTGTGAGTGTGAGTTTTCATCAGAGCTGCCTCCTGGTGTTATTACTGCAACAATATTATTTGCTAAATTCCTCCATTTTAGGTGCCTTAAGTTGAAATCCCCCAGGAGCAAGATGTTGGGTGCAGGAGCTGGAAGATTTTCCAGACAGTGGTCAATTTTTTACAGCTGTTCCTGGAATTGCTGGGATGTTGCATCCGGAGGCTTGTAGACTACCACAATGACTAGGTTTTGGTTCTCGATCTTTACTGCTAAAACTTCCATTACATCATTTGAGGCATTAAGCAGTTCTGTGCAAACAAGTGACTCTGCAGGCCAACCCCCCCCCCTTTTGGCTGTTCACTCTGTCACATCTGTATAGGTTGTAACCTGGGATCCATATTTCGTTGTCCAAGTGATCTTTTATGTGGGTCTCATTGAAAGCCGCGAACATTGCCTTTGCCTCTGCAAGCAGTCCACGGATGAAAGGTATTTTGTTGTTTGTTGCTGGCTTTAGACCCTGTATATTTGCAAAGAAGAATGTCATCGGACTGGTGGTATTGTTGGTACTGGGGGGGATTTTTTTCCGGCATTAGTATCTGTATCTGTTGGTTTGGAGTGGAGGCCATCGACTGTGGTTCCACTCCAGGAATGACTGGATTTGGTGTACGATTTCTGCCATTTCCTGCCAGTTTTTTTTCCTTCCTGGCTCTAAAAAACCTCTCCATCTTGAGTGGCTGTGGCTACCCAGGTTTTCCCATGATGGCCTGGATGTTTTGTATCTTTTTGTCCCCTTTAGATGGTGTGCCTGGCAATTTAAGTTATAGCGCAGTCTTTCCTGTACTGAAGGGTGAAAAAGCTTACAGGAATGGAGTTTGCATTTTCCTGTTGTCATATGGGCACGGCATTTTCTAGGGTGGTCATAGTTGCACGTCACATCTGTTTTTCCAGATTTCCCATGTCTGCAGATACCAAGTGCATAGTATGTGCACAGGCTTGGTTTCCGTTTGCCTTGGGTTTCTGTGACTGTATTCCCTTTTGGGTGCTGTTTACCTGTCTTATCCTAATCCTCCATAGCACCAACAATGGAGCTCCCACCAGTTGTTTTTGGTAATATATCCTCACTATTGCTAGTGGAGTCCTCTTGTTTGCTATTTCCTGTGGTATTTCTAGTTTGCAATATTGGTTTTATCTTATCTTTGACTACACTTGTTTCCCCACAAAGGCTCCTGTCCCCTATGAGGTCATTTATATGCATTCCTTCCTGCGTATAATTCCCGCCCTACCGGACAAAATCTCCAGCTTCCCCTTTTACTGTCTCCCAGGACAGCACCTCCAGCTTCACCACTACTGTCTCCCAGGACAGCACCTCCAGCTTCACCATTATTGTCTCCCAGGACAGCACTATCAGCCCCACATTTACTGACTACCAGGACATCACCTCCAGCCTTACAGTTTCTGACTACATGGCCATATCAAGGGCAGTACATTCAGCCCAGACTTTTTATGTTCCCCATCTGTTGTAGAAAGCTTCCAGGTTGTCTATGAAAGCAGCTTTGATGTTATCCTCTTTTAATACCCTTGTGATTTTAGTCCACAGATTTATCTCATTTGGACATACTCAAAAACACTTCCCTGTTTTAATACTGCTTGTAGCTAGTTCTTGGATATCTGCACAAGGGGCGTGACACCAATTTCCACAAAAATGACAATTTATCCATGTGGAAGCCCGTTTGTTTGATTGACTGAACATCAAAATGGTATACAATACCGACAGGTTGTTAGGTAAGACACATATGCAACAGTTAGACAACTTTATTCTGAAACGTTTCGCCTACACAGTAGGCTTCTTCAGTCGAATACAGAAAGTAGGCAGGAACAGTAGAGATGTGAAGACGATGTAATCAGTCCATCACCCTTAAAGTCGTAGAATTTGAGGTTGTCAGTCCCTCGGCCTGGAGAAGTTCAGTTCCATAGTCAGGAACTGAACTTCTTTGCAGATAGTTCCTGACTATGGAACTGAACTTCTCCAGGCCGAGGGACTGACAACCTCATATTCTACGACTTTAAGGGTGATGGACTGATTACATCGTCTTCACATCTCTACTGTTCCTGCCTACTTTCCGTATTCGACTGAAGAAGCCTACTGTGTAGGCGAAACGTTTCGGAATAAAGTTGTCTAACTGTTGCATATGTGTTTGATTGACTGCAGACTACACAGAGCTTCATAATGATTTGAATGGTTGATTTACAGTAATTCTACTAGCAACCTCTTGAATACTCTATTAATAACCTCCTTAAATGAAGCTCTAGTTATTTGTATTTCTATTTCTAACTGTACTTGTATATTGGACAGCTTACGGTGTACGATTCTCATTTATATTTATTGTTTGTGTTTGATAAGGGCGCCTACAACCCCATCCGTTTGCAGTCTGCTTTATTGTCCAACGAATCCGTTTGAAACCAGTCAAGGGTCCTCAGACAAATAGAGTAATTAAAATCTAACAAATCCCCACGCCTTGATGAATTGTTTGCAAGAGTTTTAATGGAATGTAAAGAGGAACTTAACAAAACTTTCATTAATCTTCTCAACATATCACTACAAAGTGGCATAGTGCCTGAAAAATAGAAAATGGCAAATGTAATACCTATTTAGAAGGCAGGTGACAGGTCCTTAGCTTCGAACTATCGACCAATAAGCCTTACTTCCATAGTGTGAAAATTTATGGAATCAAAAATTGCTGAAGCAATTCGTAGCCATCTTGAAAGGCATAAATTGATTAATGAATCTCAGCACGGTTTTACTAAAGGGCGTTCCTAACTTTCTTCACTAAGGTGTTTGAGGAGGTAGATCATGGTATTGAATATGATATTGTGTGCATATGGAATTCAGTAAGGCTTTCGATTGAGTTCCACATCAGAGGCTATTAAAAAAACTTAAGGCACACGGAATAGGAGGAGAATTTTCTTCCTGGGGAGAGGATGGTTGAAAAATAGGCAGCAGAGAGTTTGCATAAATGGGGAGAAATCAGAATGGGGACATGTCATAAGCGGTGTTCCACAGGGGTCACTGTTGGGCCCCTTGTTATTCAAAATTTACATAAACGACATAGATGAGGGAATAAATAGCGACATAAGGCAAATTTTCTGATGACACCACAATAGGCTGTCCCAAATTTTTTCTAATGGAGGACATTAGAGCACTCCAGGATGATTTGAATAGACTGATGCAATGGCCGGAGAGGGGCAGATGCGTTTAAAGTAGACAAATGCAAAGTTCTAAACGTTGGAAAGGATAATAACCATGTCACATATAAACTAAATAATGTAGCTCTTAATATTACTGATTGCGAAAATGATTTAGGAGTTTTTGGTTAGCAGTAACCTGAAACCAAGACAACAGTGCATAAGCGTTTGCAATGAAGCTAACCGAATCCATGGCTTCATATCAAGAAGTATAAATAATAGGAGTCCTCAGATTGTTCTTCAACTCTACATATCCTTGGTTAGGCCTCATTTAGATTATGCTGCTCAGTTCTGGTTACGGTATTACAGAATGGATATAAATGCACTGGAAAACGTACAGAGGAGGATGACAAAGTTGATCCCATGTATCAGAAATCTTCTCTATGAGGATAGGCTGAGGGGCTGAATCTGCATTCTCTAGAAAGGCGTAGAATTAGGAGGGGATATGACTGCGTATAAATGGAAAACAGGAATAAAAAAAGGGGATGTAAATAGCGTGCTAAAAGTATCTAGTCTTGATCGAACTTGCAGCAATGGTTTCAAGTTGGAAAAATTCAGATTCAGGAAGGATATAGGAAAGCACTGGTTTGGTAACAGAGTTGTGGATAAGTGGAACAAACTCCCGAGTACCGTCATTGAAGCTAAGACCTTGTGTAGTTTTAAAAATAGGTTAGATATATACATGAGTGGGTGAGAGTGGGTGTGAGTTGGACCTGACTAGATGATGCTACTGGGTCAGAAGCCGTGATCCTTCCGTAAGTGGAGGTGACCTGACTGGGTGGGGCATTGGTTTAAGCCGGGGGTTGACCTACTTGCCCCACATGGGCCAGTAGGCCTGCTGCAGTGTTCCTTCTTTTTTATGTTCTTATTCCATACTCGGACTATTTTGCTGTAATCTTTAACTGCCTTCGCAACCGTTGGCAGCAACGCTGTTCCGATATGACTCAACAAATTATATTTTATCAAGTCAACTTGATAAAAGGTGGGAGACTACGATCTCCCCTATTTGCTTCGGGCACACTCGTCTTACTCATGTGTATCTCTTGGAGAGGCGCCCTGTTTCCCTTTATGAGAAGTGTCAGGTTCCAATTTCAGTTTGCCATATTCCACTGTTTTTCAATGAGCACACAGAATTTACCTCCGACGTCGTACACGTTCTAAAAACCGTTACTTCATCTTCCACCCTAGCTGACGGCCCCAGCTTTAACTCAGACTCCCTCTTTTTGACTCGTCCTTTATGACAGTACTGATTTAATACACAGATTTTGTAATATTTCTCACAGTCCTTACTAAGTCTACCTCAGGTATCGTCTCCCCTCTCGCTAGTCTCTTCTCGTAGCGCTTCTTTTTATTACAATAATAATAATGGGAAAAAAAAAATAAAGTAATTCATGCAACCACTTAAAGGTTTCCCATTCTGGATACCTAACAACAACAACGACAACAACAACAAAAACCACCAAACAAACCAACTAATGTGACATTTTATTGTGGCAACGTTTCGCTCTCCAGGAGGTTTATCAAGCCTGGAGAAACGAAACGTTTTAACATTAAAATGGTTTTAAAATACCGACAGGTTGTTAGGTAAGACACATATGAACGTTAGGTATCTTTATTTCGAAACGTTTCGCCTACACAGTAGGGTTCTTCAGTCGAGTACAGAAAAGTTGATAGAAACGAAGATACTTGAAGACGATGTAATCAGTCCATCACGCCTACGTGTAGGCGAAACGTTTCGAAATAAAGATACCTAACTGTTCATATGTGTTTTTACCTAAAACCTGTCGGTATTTTAAACCCTTTTAATGTTCAATCTGTCAGACACTGCAACACAGGGTATCTTGGTACAGACCTCAATCACTTCGACAACCTCTACTAGTGAGAACGGCTGGATTTGAAAGGGACCTGACCTCCCAACATCTGAGTTCTTACCCCTTCTAGTGACCTACGTCTCTCTCTTTTGGGGCTATATAAAGCTCCATCTGTCATTCTCTCCCCAAATTTTTCATACTATGGAACAATGCTCTTCTCCAGACTGAGGGACTGACCACCTCAAAACTTTAAGGTTTATGGACGATTACATCGTCTTCAAGTATCTTTGCTTCTATCAACTTTTCTGTACTCGACTGAAGAAGCCTACTGTGTAGGCGAACGTTTCGAAATAAAGATACCTAACTGTTGCATATGTGTCTTACCTAACAGCGAAAACGTTGCCCAATAAAAATGTCACATTAGTTGCACTTGTGCCCTTTACTTTACATATTGTCGGTAATTCTACCAACTTTATTACAACAACACAACAAAAACAAACAGTATCAGTAATAATAATAATAAAATTTAAAAATAATATAATAATAATAATAATAATAATAATTTAAAAAATAATAATAATAATAAATAATAATAGCCTACTTTTCTTACAGAATACTTTTCACCATCTGCCTAACTAAATCATCTTCTTTTGAAGCAAATTCAGAATTAATATTTGAAACCAATATTTCCATTTATTTTCCACCAAAGGTAATTGAATTATCTTCCTTGCCTTTGTTCCAAGGATTATAGTCTGAGGGCCTTTATGAGTTACCAATAATATAGGTATTTGACTGAATTTTTATGAGCAATCATAACTTATGTTACATATTCCAAAACTGCAATTTTTCCTACCTTAAATAATGTTGTTAAGTAAAAGGACACAAATGCAAGTAATGTGACATTTGTTATTGTGGCAACGTTTCGCTCTCCGGGAGTTTTATCAAACCGTTACAAATAATACATGGACACAGAGGTTATATATAAGCTGTGAGTGAGGTGTAGTTACTTTGCCCAGCCTTCTTCTTATGCTACCCAAGCCATAGCTTTTGTAACCTTTCTCATTGTACAGCTGACTTTTCCACCACATATTTAACTGCTGCTTCCTCTGCTTGTTTCGACACCTCACTCAAAGCCATATATAACCCTCTGTGTCATGTACTGTTTGTAACGGCTTGACAAAGCTCCGGAGAGCGAAACGTTGCCAGAATAAAATGTCACATTAGTTGCATTTGTGTCCTTTTACTTAACATATTGTCGTAATTCTACCAATTTTAATTTAAATAATGATGTTTGTCCGCCCGAAAATTTTCAGTTTGAAGGGTTTTATTATCCATATATCTCTTGCAAACCGAAAAAGCAAGATGTGATCTTTGAATGGAAGAACTGCAAACATTGTTGCACCTAAATCCCTTACATTCCACTGACAAACACTAATTCTATGCTTAGTGTTGTATTTTATATACAGCTTCAGATTTATTAGGTATTACTGACGGGAGACATTAAAGGATTTAGAAAAAGGGATATAATAGGGAGGATAGTGAAGGAATGTGGCAGAAGTAGCAAATTTATGGAATAGGTGGTAGGTTACTTAAAGCAGTAAAGAGCTTTTATGTGGATAAGGAGGTGCAGGATATGGTATAAAGGAAATAGGGAAATTATTTTTCAGTAATAGTAGGCCTTAGACGGAGATGTGATATCATCATGGTTGTTGAACATATTTATGGTTGGGAGGGTAAAAGAAGTGAATCCTTGGGTGTTTCGGTTCTACTGGGTGAATCGAAAGAGAAGCTTAAAAGATTAGTAATTATATCTGGGATGTGTAAAACAGCAACTTATAGATAAACATAGGAAAACAGCAAGGTGATGCGTGTTATGCAGGTTTCTGCACTGCGTTGTATATATTTATATATATATATAATATTATATATATATATATATATATATATATATATATATATATATATATTATATATTTTTATATATAATTTTATATGTGTGGGGGATATGTAAAACTGGTCAATTAGCAAGAACTCATATAAAATTAAGTCCTTTTTAAAAAATTTTCTTATAGTTTAAAGATATATTTTTTTCATTAATGTTGATGTAAAAAATTTTAATTTTGCACCCAAAAAAATCTTAGAAAACTTACCTAACCTTATTATAGCCCAAAAACAATTTATTTTAGCCTAACCCAACTAATATATTTTAGATTTTTTTACAGTTTAAATTTTAATACTAAAAAACACAGTGAAATATATTTTTTTCGTTAGGTTTAGAATGATTTTGGCGAAATTATTGCATACACAAATTTTCGCTTGTCCTATATGGCAAGATGAGCGTTGCTATTTAAGCCAAAATCGCAAATTTTGCCTATTCGGCACGACATATTATATAGCGGAGAAGTGTGTCATAAGGTATGAAATTTTGGATAAATGGCACTCTAATTTTAGAAATATGCTATGCAATTGTGGGTACTGTAAAGTACTTTAAACTGTGAAATGTAAGAAATCATGCTAGGACTTCTTTCCAAGTTTTGCGGGTAAGCGTGGGTGGCTTGGCTTGGGGCAAATCACGTGGAGTTTAGCTGGAGGCAGTGAAGATGCTGTCCGTTTGTACTCTTTTTGTTAGGCAGCTCAAGCCATAGGCTCTTTAATGGTTGACCAGTATGCTCAAACCCAGGCTCTGATATGGTCGGGGTTTTGTGGGATGAGTGGGGACTGAGGACATAGGATGAAATGGGGTCGGTGGAAGAGAAAGGACGGCCTGGTCCCCGCTGGGCTGTTTTGTTTTGTCTATCCCCGGCCGCCGGGCCTTTTAGTCCCTTGTTTTGGGCTTTAGACTGAGAATAAATGAGGGGTTTTTCTATTTATGGTGTGTGTGTATGTTGTGTATGTGTGTGTTGTGTGTGTGTGTTGTGTGTGGTGGTGTTGTGTGTGTGTGTGTGTGTGTGTGTGTAGTATTTTTAAAGAATAAAAAATTTTTATTTTTCCCTCCCTAGGAATTTGCCAAACCCTAGAAAGCACCCCACTAAAGTAAAAAAGGGGTTTTTAGCGCTTTTGTTCTGACTGGGTACCCTGGGTGGCTGTTTCGCGGATCGGTAACCTTTTATTGGCCCTTAGACAAGGCTTTTAGGCCCCATTTCTGCGTAACAGTGCAATAAAAAAAAATGCAAGTATGCGGACTGGGTATTGGTGGGAGGGAGGAAATTTTGGGAAAAGTAATGCAGTATTTGGGAGGGACTGTGGGCGATTGTTTGTTAGATTAGGGGTGCCCCCAGAAATGTTGAAGGGAAAAAGGTGGGGGTGGTGCTTTTTAAGGAAAACCTTTTATTTATAAAAAAAATGGAATGTACTAAGTATAGGATACACACAATGTGGGTCTATATTATGCAGGAATGGGAAAAACTGGAGATTAAAAGGTAAGGGTACAAAGATTTTTTTTCGAGGGAGGGGAGGGGTTGTAGAGGTTTTTTGGACATAGGGAGAACAGAGAAAAAAAGTTGAAAAAGGACATAAAAATGGGGTTAAAAGGGAAGAGGGGTAATGGCCATCCTAAAAGGTAGAAGAGGGGAAAAGGGGGTGAAGCAGTTACTAGTTAGGGCAGGGGTTCCCAAACGGGGGTAAATTCCCCCTGGGGGTAATTTAACCCATTTTTGGGGGGTAAGGGAGTGGGACAGAAAAAAGTTATGAAATTTAAAAATCAGAAAAAAGCGGTACCGGTATGAGGATTATTTTTTAACTTGTTTAGTATATAAAGTTGTAAAGAAAACCCTATTATAAGTAAGTAATAAAGTTCCCCAAATAAAAATAAACATAAAAACTAATATACAGTAAAAGAAAAGAAGAAATTTTAAGCAAAGTTTGGGAAAACCCAAAATTTTTTAAAGTAGCTTCGGGGAAAAAAAGTCCTTCCAGTCGCATCACTCATTCCCGAGGGTGCTCGTTCACACTGTCAGGGTTTTTCTGGAGCACAGCCCAGGTAGACATAAGCTGGGTTTTTGGTATGCCTGGCGTTTAAGTTAGTATTTTCCCATGTTACTGTGAATTTTTTGCTATATTATTTTATTATAGTATGGTGGGTTTTCTTACGTTTTTCAATGGTTTTGCTAGGATTGCAGGATGGGGCTGTATCGTTACGTTTGCCCTATATATCAAAAATAAAAAAACATTTTGTGAAAGGGGTAACATGCTTTTGTGGCATGTTAAATTGGGTAACAAACTGAAAAAGTTTGGGAAAAATGGTCTAGGGGCTTCCCCATCAACAGGGAAAGTGTGAAAGTAAAATAAAATGAGTGGAGGAAATGGTTTTTATGATTTTGGGGCTCTTACAAAGTAAGTAAGGTAACATTTTGAAGGGAATTTTGAGTGGGAAATACTGGACTCACTCTGTGGAGGGGGAGGGTTTGAGGTTTGAAGGTTCAGGAAAATGTGGGAAAATGGCGCCTTCTTTGATAGGGTTGAAAGAGTGAAATTTAAAAGGTTTCCCTTCCTTTTTTGGTTACCAAACCCCGGTAGGAGACAGGCGGAAAGTAAAAAAAAAAAGTCCTAATAAAGTTAGAGTCGTTGAACTCTATGTAATAAAGGAGATAATTATTGATTGTCTTCAAAATTTTTAACTGGTGAGGTTTCCCCGGTCAGGTTCTGGTTTTGGGTTGCATATGACCACTTTGCCGCTTATCGATTAAAAGTGTATTCATTAAAATTTTCCCTAACCAAAACATGCTCTTTTGATCGGCTTCAAAAAAATGATGATGTCGACAAATTTTCCTGTTTACCTGCAAATTTTAAAATTTTCTGAAATTTTAAAAGAACTTGAAAACTGTTGTTATCAGATCAGTCAAACTTTCAGAGTCGGTGAGTTTTTAAAAAAAAAAACTTGAAAATTTCGTTGACATTTTTAAATTTCTATTTGTCACGCTATTAACAAAAATTTTTATCATGTAATAAAAAAAACGTGCCTATTTTATTCTGTTTTAAAATCCCAAAAAGCTGTATGTTTAATTGGAAACATTTTTGTATAAATTTTTTGGAGTGGGGCCCGTTTGGGTTGCTTTCCCATTCCCGAAAATTCTGAAACATTTCTTGTTTGGGTTGTTCTTCCTCGGAAAAAATGAGACATAACCTTTGTTCGATCCCCTTTAATATGCAAGAACGAATGAATGGAAAAAAAAAAAAAATTTATGCATGAAACAAGGAAAATTTTCTACTTTAAAACAAAAAATGGGAAAATGCAATATAACTTTGTTATGGCCCTGAAGTCTTCCTGGAGGGTATTAGGGGATCTCGCCCCGCGGCCCCGGTCCACGCCAGGCCCCCCTGGTATCGGGCCCGATCAACCAAATTTATATGCTGGTTTCACTTGTCCAAACCCACGAACCACAGCCCGGATGTCCGGCACCGACTTTAAGTATTGTCCAGCTCCCTCTTGAAAGGGACCCAGAAGCCCATGGTAATTCCCCCTTTGTATGGTTGGAGGGTTGAAAGTTTTGGGCCCGGGGGTTATGGGTTTTCCCTTAGTTTCCAATGGCCCCCCCATTTTTCATTGGGGGGTTTTTTTACGCTTGCCCAGTATTTTACTTTCGTAGGGAGTGATTTCTGTGTGCAGACTCTAGGTTTTTTTCCCAAGTGTAAATTATGATATATCTCTCTCCCCTTTGCGTTCCAGCGAGTACAAGCCAAGTGCTTCCAAGCATGCCAGTAGTTGAGGTGTTTGATGATCTTATATATTCAGTAAAGGTTCTCTGTACATTCTCCCAGATTTGCCATTTCAACTGCTTTCAACGGAGAAGGTAAGTACAGCAATATTCCAGCTAAGAGAGAACAAGTGTTTGAAACGGATCATCATTGGCTTGGCAGCTCTTGTTTTGAACGTTCTCACTATCAGTCCTATGATTTTCTTGCAGTTGTGGTCGTGGCACTGTTGTGATCCTTGAAAGTGAGACCCTAGACATTACCACTCCCAGGTCCCTCACATCATTTTTCCGCCTCAATTGTATGATCAGAGTTTGTAGTAACTCTGTTTTAGTTATTGTTTCCTCAAGTGTTCCATACGAAGTAGTTGGAATTTGTCTTCATTGAACACACATTTTTTTCCCTTGCCCATTGGAAAACTTGGTTTTTATCTTCTTGGAGGTTCACCGTGTCCTCAATAGATGACAGTCTCATGCAGGTTCTAGTATCGTCTGCAAAGGATGACACGGTGCTGTGGATTACATGTCGTCTTGTCTGATATGAGGCTGGGGGCGAGTATTGCGCCTTGTGGAACAGAGCTTTTCACTGTGGCAGCCTCCCATTTAACTCTGCTGACCACTTCTCTTGTGTTCGATTGGTTAGGAAGTTAAAAATCCCTCTCCGCCACTTTTCCAGTTATTCATTTTGCATGTATTTTTGCGCTATTACGCCATGATCGCATTGTCAAAGGCTTTTGCAAAATTTGCGTGTGTTACATACATTCTGTTTTTCTTCCAGTACATCCAAGACCAATATCATAGTGATATGCCCTGGATTGTGCAGTTTTTGCGATTCTAAGTGGTTGCAATCATGCTTCTTAGTACTCTTTCAAAGATTTCTATGGTGTGGGACGTTAGAGTATTGGTCTATAGTTCTTAGCTAATGCTTTGCTGCCACCTTTATGGAGTGGGGGCTATATCCGTTGTTTTGAGTGACTGGAATTTCACCCATGTCTAAGCTCCTTCTCCATAGTATACTTTGTGCACGTAAAAGGGGTTTCTAGCAGTTCTTAATGAACACAGACTTTTTTTCTGGCCCAAAGATTATTACACGTATTTTGAGTAAGCTTTGGTGATTATTCCGGATATGTCATCGTTTTTGCTTGATTGGGTGTAGTTTTGATAAATTGGTATACCCTGAAAACATAAAAAAAAGTGGAAAAAATAAAATAAATCGCACTGAAACTATTTTTTTGATCATGCAAAAATCAAAACAATAAATATAATTAGATTTCAGCGTATAA
>NC_069485.1:13984730-14036055 GCF_026875155.1 Cherax quadricarinatus
TAAAGTCAGTACCTGACCAGCTAGGCTGTGGCTCGTATGTTTGGATAGCGTGCAGCCCATGCAGTAACCAGCCTGGATGATCAGCTCAATCCACCAGAGGCATGATCACAGACCTGCCGCGGTGCGTTGACCCCCGAACTCTCTCCAGGTAAAACCTCCAGTAACGAGACCTCATTATCAGAACCAAATTACAGTGCGTATATATTGATATCTCCTGTCCTCAACACCACTTTCTCTTTCTTATATAATTAACTCTAACAGTTCTATTCTATTCGGATACAGAAAATATCTCTATCCGTTCCAGAGAGAGCTATCCCTCTCTCCGAATCTCTCAAGTAAGGTACGTGAATTTAATGGGATGAAATACAAGCGATCGATACGCTAAAGAGATAACAAATCGTCGACAATCTCGCGCGAGATAAATACACTCTCCTCAAATTTAAACATATCAGTATGACTTTTACAAACAATCGACAATAAATCTCGTTAGAAATCATAATTCAACAACATTTTCTCACTCTCACATACAATAACAACCAAACAGCAGCGAAAAATTTAAAAAGGCCATTGAAAATTTTTAGTGAATGGAGCGAGAGCGGAGAGTTTATAGTTGATAATATAATTAAAAACTATAAATCTAATTAGCACAAAACCAAAATCCATTATATAGGACACACAACAAATTAGAACCATGGATACTAATTCTTGAATTTTTTCATATTCAACAATTAATTCTCCCACCGTATTGAATTTCTTAGGTAGAGGTTCCATTCCCAAGCAAATTAAAGCTTCTATGCTTCTGTATTAATAATTTCCCTCTTGTAGTAAGGGTGGACACTAAACCTAGTGAATCAAAACATTGGGAAACTTCAGCAAGCAAAAACTCTCCTTAGTTAATTTATTGGGCATTAAACAAATCTCTCTTACATCCCAAGTTAATCCAATACATTACTAAATTTGGTGCTTCATCTCCAGGGTAATCTTTTTATTTTTTCCATTAATTTGGACTAATTACAATTCCATTCCCTGCAGAGGCATATTTGAACCTTTGCATTAAAATTAATCGCCTCTCCATAATCATTATCATCCTCTTCAGTTGGTCCGTCACAATACCCAGAAATTGACCAAAATAATAATGTTTGCTCATTAGTTTTTGCTCAATGGACTTCCCCCGTACGTTTAAGGAGTGCATTTATCGTCGCAGAAGTAGGAACGGACTGATGAGCACCAAATAATACGCTCCTAAAGCGAAAGTTTTCAGAGGGGCTAAATGGTTCTTTAGGATTCTCAGGGCCATAAGAAGTGGGTACAATCTCGATCACCTCTTGTAAACCCACTCACTCCGGAAAGCTTTACTTATGTCAGCCGTAAGGGCATAATTCTTCACTCCTGATATTTAATAAGATATCTCCTATTTTTTCCGTCCACGATGATCCTGTCATCAGTCTTTAAAACTAGGTTACATTTTTGCTACTCCTGGCACTTGCAAATTTAAACAGCAATTCTCCAAAGAGTGGTCTTAGAATCCTTCTTCACTCCCGTGACGAGCAAATAGTGATCCATAAATTTTGGCGGCTCCAGAGGTAACCTCTACTATAAATTTATTAATTAACTGCACAGTAATTAAATATCATTATAGGGGCATATAACAAATTCCTGGTGTCTCATACACATTCGCGGAGCCTGAGAGCCTTTAATTGTCCATATGCCATACTCTAATAGTGGGCAATTCTGATTTCAGTCTCCACAGGAAAGTCGTACCCAGTATTGTCCAGACCAAATTTTACATCATCTCAGGTAATGTTTCCTTGAGTACAAGAAATCGTCTGGACTTTCTTCAATACATTTATTCAAATGCTTTCCTAATTCCCACAATTTAATTCACTGGCTCAACACCGATCACCCCTATGGAAAGAATTATACAGTGTATACTAATATCATGAAGTAAGAACACACAGTATACATTTAATAGATTCCTCCTAGACAAGCATTATTATTACGAGGAATCCTACCATACATTACATGGCCCTCCTGCAGTCTTTAAATGGGCGAAAACCACATTACTTTTCCAAACCCTTTGCAAAGCATGCAAAATAGTCACTAACTTATCAAAAATTTATTGGGCCAACAGAATCATCATTAACAACCAGACGTGCTAAATTTACATTATGTGAAAGTCTTCTGTAGCCTTTACTAAGCCCAATTGTTAGACATTTTTCGCTCTGGAAGTCTATCTAACAAAAAAAAACAATTACTGCATTAAACACGTTTTTTTTGCACATTGCTCAACTGACAGTTACATAAACAGTGTCATTCAATTTACCCTTTTATCCGAGAGAAAACCAATAATTATAAGTTTGTAGGATCCTCCCATCTGTACTTTCATCCCATCAAGACATTTTTTAACGTTTTATGAAAGTACGTTGTGATCCTTGGTCTAACAAATGCAGTTGGACATTTTTTGATTTATGCCCTTATTTTATCATCAATTTTTAACCAATAACACAGGTAAGTGCACTCAGCAAAACAATCAAAATTAACATAATCAGCAATTTTTAGCATTAGCTACTGTTGTGTCAGGATTGTCTACAATATCAATATTATCAACATTATCATTATACCCATACATTATCACTATATGGTGGGTCCTCCATAGTGACATTGATAACAGTTGTTTTAATTTTGGCAGTACAATCCTGTTACATTGTGATTACCTATACAATCTGATACATCCTGTCAAGGTTCTTCCAATCTTTCAACTTTATCATTCCATAAATTGTATGCAAATGTCAAATCATAGAAAAATGAGCACCTTGCAGAAGAGACAATCTCTCTTTTCTTTGACTGGATTCTTATTAACTGGTCTAACTCTTAGAAGGGAACTTTATTCTTCTTATCTTGTGGATAATCATTATTTCTGATTGCTGCTACTTGATATGTAACGTATGTAACTCTTTTTAGGAATGAAATTTTTGAATAATAACATTGGAAAATTTTTTCCCCCATTAGTAAACTTGACAGATACCTCAGATTTATTATATTTTGTATCTTTTAAAATGATTTGTTGGCTTGTCTGTAACTGAAACAATTAATCCTATTAGACCTAGTCTTAATTCCCTCCATACCAAATAACCTTTGTGATAGACATGTTGAGGCATTCCAGTGTTTTACCAGCTTAATTTATTCTTACAGTGGCAACTCAATAATCAGTCTGAAACCTCGAGATTATATTCTTACTTAAAGTTTTGAAAATGCTCTCCAGTTTAACTCTCAATTGCGTAAATCTTTGTAAGAGTGTTCGGAGATTTTAAATTAACAATGATGCTCACTAGATCCTCCTACTTTGTTCTATATTACCATAAGTTACTTTCCAACAAGTCAACTGTCTTCTTTGAGGAATCAACTACATTGTGAAAGTTTGTAATGAGTCATGTAAGCATCTCCTCTTATCTGTCCTTTGAGGTAAAATTAATTTATTTACAGAGGCTAGTCATTTCCTATCATGCACAGCTGCTTAAAAATAGAACCAAAACTCCATCCCAAAATACTTCACCAGGATTGAATACAGGTAAATCATAATCTGGTAGTTTTGGTAAACACCTCTTATTTGTTGGAATAGAATAACTGCCGTGGTTTACACATTTTAATTTATTCATAGGCCTGACTTTTACAAGAAAGAAACATTTCTTCTAATTCATAGTACTGTTAATCATAAGATTTATTTCTGTCTCAACTACACAGATTACTAACAAATCTCCTTCATATATTGTAATAATATTAATTTGAATGAATCATATCAATTCCCAAAGCAACTAAATACAATTTAAAATCATCAGTATTCGCCGTTTCCTGTCATTAATTCCAAACATCTATTATAAGGCCATAGTACATGACCCTTTCTACCTGCAATGAAATGATTTTTTTGCTCTCAATTCCCTGTCTTTGTCCTTCTAACATTAATTTCCTCATTTTCCCTCTATGGTGCAATGTATAAATTCAAGCTTCAAATTAATAACACTGATTATGTAGCTTAATTGTTCAATGTTTATAAAGGTAAATATTACAACTTACCTTTGAATAAATCTAGCTACTTGAGTCTTTAGCAATAACATGTAAGAAAATTATAATATATAACTTTTAAATAGACAAAGTATTAATGTTAGCTACACTTTCTGAAGCTTAGTAACTACATATTAAGAAAATTAGAATATAAATTTTTAAAAAGCATAATTTAACGAATCTTAGCCAGACTTGCTTATCCTTGCCAGACTTTTGGCTGCAAAATTAATATGATACAAATACACTAATATACAATCTTTGGCCAGAATTTGGCTTAGCAAAATTAATATTATACACATACACTAATTTAAATCTTGCAGAATTGAGCTAGCAAAATTAATATTATGCTACACTAATATAAAACCCTAGCCAGGCTATTTTTGGCTTAAGCAATTTAATATTAGTAAAAATTATAATCCACTACGCAATAATAAATTTGTGACCTACCATCCACCTCTTCTGTCATTTCACAATAATATTTAGTACATTAAATCACTAAATTGAAGAACTTCACTAATTACAATCAAGTTCCGATCAAAGACCAACCGGCACCAAATTTGTGGAAAATTAAATTTTACCTGGTTGCATCTCTTATATACATTCCAGTAAATTGTTAACAAAACATAATTATAATTATCAAAGTTCATAGACAATAGGAATTTTGGACCCTAGGTCATCAAAAATAACCCCCTTCGATAACCAACAGACTGTCATATGCACACGTTGCTCAAGACCTATTATTATTGCAAATGAAATATACATCACCAGGAAATCTGGTAATAATTAATGTAAACATGTGTGTACTGTATATTAAAATTAATAAATGATTACATATACACATGCATATTAACAGAAGGAGAATTTATAATCATAAGACTCGCCGAATTAGTACCTTGAGATCCACGAGCTGTGAGTACATTCCTAAAACCCCCCCTAGACTAAATTTAATGAAGAATAATACTGTCCCAGAATACTAAAACATAAACTAAGACAACATAGCGGTGGTAAATAACCTGTTTCCATCTCATTACATAGCCTGTCCAGGATGCTTGAATTCTCAAAACAATTTCAGTCGTCCTATTTGATTTGGTTTATAATGCCCAAGATAACACCTAGAGAGACGAAATTTATGCACATTACATTCACGTGCTTGTAATCACTTTCAAAAAACTATGGCGTCCTCTAGCCTGCTCCTCCAGCACCGGTGCAGAGCCTCCCACATCGATACTCTTTTTTTAGAAAATACAACTTATAAGAGCAAGTAATGGATTAATCAAAATATTTACATTATAAAATTAATCAGCATAAAATTTTGTGGAAATAATTTTCACAAAAATGTTGTGTTAATGGAGATTTTACACTTAGACAAATAGATTGGAACAGTGTGTGTAGAAAATCTTGAGATCCTAGTCCACTTTTCCTTGATACAGTTCAGTTTGCAATTTTTAAACAGTCTGTGACAGAACCAACTAGAAACAACCTCTACCTTGGTCCTTGCCAACAAAGAATCACTATTAATAATCTCGAGGTTACTGATGAGCTTGAGAAAGCGATCCACAAATCGCTTAGTGATGTCAACATATCAAGGAATTACCATATAAACTGCAAGCAATTCTCTGTCCCGACTTTTCCGCTGGCGGCCGATTTCATGTACTGTGAGAAAATACCTGGGTGGCGGCTAAATTGGAGAACCTGACTATGGGTCAGGTTGGTGGCCTTGGTTGCCAATATGACGGTTTTTCAGAGGCATAGTACTATAACTGCCCAAACAACTTTGTTCCAAGTAGGGAAATTAGATCAATCTAAAATGATCCCAAATGGATGAACCAATAGTTTAAAAGCAAGTCTACATTGGTCAAAAGAGAAGGGTGGCAGTTAAGAAAACACTATATTCATTAAAGAGAGAAATAAATAGAATGAAAAAAGAAAAAACTAAAAAGAATTATTTAGGCTTAGTCGCAAAGGACATCGAAGACTCCAACGCAAAATGGCACTTTCAGGTAAAAAGTAAGACAGGGACCAAGATAGGCCCAGACTTATTAGTAACTCAGGTCAATCATCTGACGTGATAAGGATATGAGTGAAATTTTTCAAAACTTAACTTCCTGTCCCAGTTTTTCCCAGGAACATTACTAGCGACATGCCAGAATAAAAGAATAGGTAGAACAGGATGCTAATAAACTATGCCCATTGGAGTAACTACTGGTACATGGTCCTGGATTTTACCTATGGATTTACCTGGAGAGAGTTTCCGGGGGTCAACGCCCCAGCGGCGGCCCGGTCTGTGACCGCCAGCCTTCGGTGGATCAGAGCCTGATCAACCAGGCTGTTTACTTGCTGGCTGCACCCGCAAACCAACGCACGAGCCACGCCCGGCTAGATCAGTAAACCGACAATAGGAGCTTGTCCCAGTGCCAGCTTGAGACTGCCAGGGGTTCTGTTGGTAATCCCCCGTTTATGTATGCTGGGAGGCAGTTGGAAACAGTCTCGGCCCCTGACATTTATTGAAAGGTCTCTTATACGTGCTAGTGACAAACCCCTTCTTTTCATTGGGGGATGTTGCAAATCGTCCTGCCAAGTCTTTTGCTTACGTAGTGAGAGGAGTTTCGTGTGCAAGTTCGGTACTATTCCCTCTAAGGATTTTCAGTGTATTAATCATTTATGCACACCGCGCCTGCTTCCAGGAATACAGGTTCAGGAACCTCAAGGCGATCCCAGTAATTGAGGTGTATTAATCTCTCCGTTATGCTCGCCGTGAAGGTTCTCTGTTACATTATCTAGGTCAGCAATTTCACCTGCCTTGAAAGTGCTGTTAGGTGCAAGCAATATTCCAGCCCAGAAAGAGACAACAGTGACCTGAAGAGTGTCATCATGGCTTGCACCCCTATTTTTGAAGGTTCTCATTATCCCATTCCGGATCATTTTTTTCTAGTAGATGCGATTGATACGAGTTTATGGTCCTAGAAGTTTAGATCCTCGACATGATCACTTCCCAGGTCTTTGACGTTGGTGTTTCGCTCTAATTTTGTGGCCGAGAATTTGGTTTTGTACTCTGATGGAAGATTTTAATTTCCACGTGCTTTACCATATCTGGAGTAAATGAAATTTCCATACGTTGAACTTCAAATTGTTTTTCTCTGCATGCCCACTGAAAGATTTTGTTGATGTCCGCCTGGAGCCTTGCAGTGACCTGCAATGAAGACACTGTCAGGCTAGAAATCGGAATCATCTGCAAAGGAAACACGGTGCTTGGTGGCTGGACATCCGTTGTCTATGTCAATATGAGGAATGAGTGAACAAGATGGGAGCGAGTACTGTGCCTTGTGACAGAGCTTTTCATCCGTAGCTGGCGTCGGAACATTTCTCTCGTTGACTACTCCTCTCTGTGTTCTGTTAGTGAGGAATTATAGATCTCATCGTCCGACTTTTTTTCCCTGTTTATATCCATTAGCACGCATTTTGTGCGCTATTACGAACGCCATTGGTCACACTTTGTCGAAGGCTTTTCAAATCTGTATATATTACAACTGCGTTATTTTTTGTCTTCTAGTGCATCAAGGACCCTGTCATATTGAAATAGTTGAGACAACAGGCATCGACCTGTTTCTTAACCCATGTTGCCCAGGGTTTGATGTAACTGATCGTATCTATATGGGTGGTGATCTGCTTCTTAGACCCCTTTCAAAGATTTTTATGATAGGATGTTAGTGCTATCAGTGTGATAGTTCTTTGTTGTTGCTTTACCCCCCATTGTGGAGTGGGGCTATGTCTGTTGTTTAGTAACTGTCGGACGACCCCCGGTCCATCTCCCTTCTCCATAGGATGGTAAAGAGCTCTTGAAAGGGGCTTTCTTGCGTTCTAGATGAACACGGAGTTCCTTGAGTCTGGCCCTGGGCAGAGTGCAAGGGCATGTCATTTATCGCCTTTTTCGAAGTCATTTGGCAACAGATAACATCAATTAGGCTTGTGTTACCAAATTCTGTGGCTCTCGCATAAAAAATTCTTTTGATCTTCGACTCCTCAGACTGTTATGAGTCTAGCTAAAAACTGAGATCCAAATTCGGAGACTTGATTGTAGCTCACTCATTTTCCTTGCTGTCATCTATTAGGACCCATGCTTGTATAATTACAGGGCCTCAATACTGGACTTTTTTTCTTTCGACTTTGATTTGCATAGGAAATAAAAACTTTGGGTTTCTTTCGATTTATCATTGTATGGCTTTTAGTTACATTCCCGCGATTCCTGACCCTCCCTATAAATTCCTATAGGCATAAGTTTTCGAAGTTGCTATTTCTCTGACCAGTGTCTCTGTAGTGATACTTGTCCGTGTGGGGGCTCCTCCTCAGTATAAACCAGCCCCCCCTCAAGGGCCCAAACCCACAACACATATATGGAGAAAGTCCTTGCACTAATCCCATTGGTTAATATAACACACCCAACAAAAAACCCTAACTCCCGCTGGCCGATAGCAATGCATGGAGATATAAAATATTGCCAGTAGTTAAAACTTATCACATGTACAATGCAAGACATCGACCCTCCTCGGCCTGAAGAATCCATAATTATAAGAACTAGTCATAAAAAATTTGTTGTTGTCCGAAGTACTAAGAAGATTCTATGTTTCAATAAAAGCCTAGAGATAAGGCCCTGTGTTTCTATCACAACAATATTTATTGAACACATAGAATCCTGGGCTATACCTGGAGGCTCACCAGCGCAAGACGACAACACACAACATGGAGCGTTATGAAACGCTTAGATGCTAGATGTGACCCCCCCACTATCAAGACGGCTGAGCTCAGGAATGGAATCACTGGTTTAAGACTTTCGCAACTTCTTGGTAGCCCCATCCTAAAGAAATCTAGATAAACTAAGTCTGCTCATCAATTTTGGGGGTCACCTAAGATAAATGAGCTGAATTCAGAGTGAAATACCTACGAAGATGCTATCAAAACCCATCAGTCTCAGTATATTAAACCTACCAAATGAAATCTTTGCCACGCATCAGCCTTGCACCTCGCCGCCAGCAGATTGAAGAGTCCTTAGAGGAATACTTTCAAGGCACTGAAAATTCTAGGTAAGGACTCCACATTCAAGCAGGTGACAGCTTCACAGTATATGTGAAGAGCTCCATCAGGAAGCTTTTATACAGTGGCCAGCAAATCAACCAATAATAACAAGTCGTTTAGATGGATAATAAAACTGCTCGACTTAGCCGCTGCCTTTTGACCAGAAGAGCTCTAGATCCCCCAGAAGAATTCTGAAGTATACAGTACACTCCAGCCATCTCGAGTGGTAAGTGCAGCAATTCCTGACAAGACTCCTTTAAGCATGAAAGTTACTGGGGAACCTGCCTCAGTGACAGCAGCAGCAGGGTACGGTGTGTTTTCCATTTGTGGTTTTTGTATCAAGACATTCCACGTCCAAAGGGTGTCGGCTGCTCGTGAAGCAATGTCCATAAATGCCATAGAAAAATGACAAGAAGGTCACTTTGCTATAAGTAGTGTCGTGCTAATGCAACCAACAAAGCTAGTGCCACCACACATTCCAGTGATCATGCGACTCTAGCAACATGACATCTTCTGCGGCCTACTCCCATATTCCTGTCAAAGGCAGTTGTGAAAGAATTCATCAAAGGAACAGAAGTAATGGGTCCCTTATTGATAGTGGCAGCTCAGAGAGGTTTCATCACCTTGACTTAGTTTAAACCGGCTCTCCTTGACGTCTACATCACTCATCAGGTACCGTTTCCATGGCATCACCAATCTCTCTCTATTCAGACCTTAGGGTTTTGTTAAGGTAATCCTCAGAGTTAATGGAAAGGATTAACAAATGTACATTTAAGCATATTCTGCCACAACGTGCTCTGATGTTTATCCTTGGTCAGGACTTTCAGAAACTGCATGGAGGAGTGCACCTAACATCTGGAGGTGAACTCCTCCTCATGTTGTCTGTGGACTTAGCACTTTAAAGGGTAGACCCACCACAGCTGTTTGAACATCTATAACCGCGGATTGCCCATCCAATATCAGCTAAGTCACGCCGCTAATCTAATGAGGATCGTGATGTTCATTGAGAAAGAAACTCCAGTAGGCTGCTGAAGGAGGGAAATAAATAAACCGGGGGAGGGTGATTCTCCCCCTTAAGTGGGGGCGAGCACGGTAGGGAGGTTGTAAGTAGTTTACAGGAGGGAAAAGACAAGTCAACTTATGAGGCTGTGCAAGCGCTGAAACTGTAACACTTATACCAACAACAACTTTGCACACTTCATTGTTGATGGGAAACGCGCACAATGGGTCTAGCCTCGAAATAGACGAAGAGGCATGTGAACAAAAAGCACATGTACTAACGTTGATAAAGGGCTGCAGCCAAATAGAACTTCAGTAGGTTTGTACACTAAAGCAAGCCATGACCCATGATAAGGCGTCATGGCATAACCGAAGCGCCAAAGACACTCTCGTTACTGCCAGGCTATAGAAGGATGGCCTTATACAGTTTTACGGCCGGACGCGGTATCCCTAAATTCATACACCCCAGGTTTACTCCATCAACCCCCCCTCCAACAGTCAACCTGGAGGTACTCAACCCTTGCGTCGTCTGCCACAATCAAAGTGTACCCTTCCGCTAAACGGCAGAAAAATAATACAGGTAACCCATTGTTAATAGATTGCCCTTCCCCTGTCGGCATGTAAACCAATCATGCAACACCAAGTGCAAGGCCCTAAAAAGGCAATCCCTAGCCTATCCGCCCCACACACTCGAACCGCCACCTTCCGCCTAATGCCCCAAAAGAAATTACCAAAAAGAAATGAATAGACCACAAACCTGATGGCAAAGTTTCGCATATTATTAAGTTTTAGGATGTCCATTGGAATAAAGTTGACTTGGTCCTTGCGGAACCCATCAACCACAGACCCGCAGACCGTGACATCCTTCACCTCTAGCGTTCCGCAAGCTCACCATGCGGACCATCTTTCCGTACCCACCATGACACGGTCATTGTGGATGAGCAACTACGCGTCCTCCCACATGTAGTGACAGTCTAGAAGCAAATCAATTCTAACTACCAATCTAGTCATCCTGCCATTAAAACACCCGGGTACCACTGACCCGAGTGAGATAACCTTTCTCGCGTCCCTCAAGCTGATCACCCATTTGTATTACAAATCGTCCGTTTATGCCCCCCGGGGCCGCCGGCAGGTTTTGTCTCTCAGTAACTACTCCACATCATCAGATGGGCCCGCGCCGTCCCAATATCCCCCAGCCGACTAACTCCTCCCAAGTCTGCGGGCGACCACCTCTATGAGCTGACCCCAGGTCTCCCTGTTTTGAAACGGATTCAGTATCAGACATAGAGGGTCCGAAATGTCTGGTCATTACCACACACAGCCTGGTTACCTACCAGAGCGTTCGGCCACGTTTTAATCGTGAGAACTGTATACCACTGACAGTTAAAAAGATAAAGTCTGCGGTCTCCCCTTGTCCTTCCCTCCCACTCACTCCTTCATAATGGATCTACTTGCTGCCCTTGTCTTTCCAATAATCACCACCCTTTATTAACTGTCGCTCATAACCCCACCAACGACCTCAATCATGTCCAGGGACCTAAAACTGTTCAGAATATTTCCTACACATAAACTGACAATTGAGGTATAGTCCCCCCCGCTACTTAACCCTACAGCCCCTCACAACCTCAGTGATGTCTCATTTCCCCACGACTGATAACATCCAAATAACGAACAGACCCTCCTCTCGCGTTACCTGCCTCATCTCCCACCTAACCCGTCATCATCCTAACTACACTTACACCCAACCCCCAGTGTATGCTGCGGCCCGCAATAGCGAAGCAAATCCACCCACATCTCGGACACGCTCACTTGGTGACGTTTCACGACCCTTTCAAATATAGTACCCCTTGGGCCCTTCGAACGCCGACTCCATACCCCCAAGAATATCCCCCGACCCCATTCCCCAATCCCACCACAAGTATTCCTCATATCTCCCTCTACCCCTTGTTCTCCATTCTACTACACATTCCTCTATCGCCCCTCCACCCAATACCCCACCTTCTTCAGCGTCCCTTTCACACCACACTGGCAACTGCCCACCATGCCGCCCCCTTGTTTCCAGAGTGACTCCTCAACCACACGCAAACCCCTTTTCCGCGCTTACGTACCTCACACCGCGCTCGTCCTGCTTCCCACCTGCCAATTAATCGAAAGGGACCCTACCAAACCTCCACTAACGCAGTCCATACATACCCCTTAAACGTTCCCTAAAGGACATATAAAATTTCTGGACTTCCCCATTGACACCCACATTGCATCGTGACACACCGACCTAAGCGGAATCGTATGTACGTATTTTCCAGGCATCCTACCCTGATTTGAAGCTCTGTGTGTTATTATATGGACAGTTCGCCTCAACTTCTCACAGAAACCCTCCCCTGTTTCACCGACTATAACCAACCTAGGGTGCTACGCACTCGCCAACCGGTCTAAAAAATTCACTCCACTAAATAATCCTGCCGTCATCCGCCCACACGCAACATTCCCGACCCTCGTCCTTCCACAGTGTACACTAGAGATAACACCCGATTACCACTCACGATTCCTGGTCCTAACCCCACCCAAAACCCTACATGCTCGTGCCCACGACACCCCATAAAACCCCCCCCAGGACCCCCATACCACTGGACGTTGATAGGACCAGCATCACAAGTCATCCGCTGACACAGACTCACCCAGTCGATATCAATCAACAAGCCAAGGCAATATCCCCAACCCTCCACCATCCCTCCACCACGCCGCACAACCCCTACTGAAACCAACACCTTTATGCCGTAGGCCTTTCCCACTGGGGAATTAAATTACAACCTGTACGGCCCGTTACACCTCAGTCCGCGACACCTAATTCAGAACCCACTCCGTAACCCCAAAACCTGATTCAGGATCTTGACGCTGCAAGCCATCCCTCAAATCCACAAACCGGCTCCAGCAACACTCGACCCGACCGCCCCGCATTATCCTCTCCACACTACACACTCCCTCCCATGAACTGCCGCCCGTAAAATCCGCTACCCAACACTATAGTAATCTCAAGAAACACCATATAATAGAAATATGCTTACGTAACCCCTCCATTCAAGGGAAAGCCCCTTGAGCTACCCCTATGGAATTAGAGGTATTCTGTCTGCTCCATCAGTTAAACAAACCCACGCTGGCAAATATCGAACCTGGTGAAGAGGCTCAGAGGCTACGAATGGTCGGGACGAGTACGACGCCCACCTAAACAGTTTTGGTAGATTACTGTCTCTGATATTTAGAATGGGATATTTGTAGTGATACTGGTCCTGAGGGGAGCAGCAAGCAGGAATAATACTGCACCACCTCTAGTGGGCCCTTAACAACATACAACAGTTTTTGTGTGTGCATGGGCACTAACACATGTGAGTTATTTCTCTCCTACTTTAATCCATTTATCAGCGGATGCAGATTTACTTGTGGAGATAAAATAATGTTGGCCTGTAGTTATAACTTTTCTCTTGACATATGACAAGACATCACCATCCCAGTAGAAGCATTAATAGATTTACTAGTCATTAAATTTTGTGTTGTTTTGCAGAAGTACAATGAAGGATTTCAATGTTTCATAAAGCCTAGAGATAAGGCCTGTGTTTCTATCACAACAGTCTCTCCTACGCATTCAGATATAATTACCTCTTTTAGCCGCTCCTGTTATTCTATTTCCGTCTCCTGTAAAGGGAGCTCCTGTTCCACTTTCTATTTCATCTACTCCTCCTTTATCTCTTATATGAAAAGCCTTGAGCATACATGGAGGGCCACCAAGTTAATCCGATCTTAGGTCTAAGATGGGGTCTGAGTGCTTAGTATATTTCCCAGCTTATAAATCAGTTAGTACTTTGTTTTACTTGGGTCCCACATTATGTTATTTGTGATATTGAAGTTAATTAGGTGAATGCTCCCTCGTGACCAATCTCATTATGTCGGTCTGGGCTCCGCGCATACATTCTGAACCTCATTTATGTTGAGATCTGAGCATATGTTTTTGATATGGTGACATTTCTTTATCGATCTTCATTGTTAGTGAAGATGAGGTCTGGTAGTGATTCTCCAGTCTAGTAGGCACTATTTATTGCTGGTATAAATGAATTTTGTGCAGAGATTTAAAAAGCTCGTTGAGTGTGAGTTTTCATCAGAGCTGCCTCCATGTGTTTATTACTAGCAACAATATTATTTCTAAATTCCTCATTTTAGGTGCCATAAGTATTTTTGAAATCGGGCCCAGGAGCAAGAATGTTGGGTGCAGGAGCTGGGAAGATTATTTGTGCTCGTCAGACAGAGCTCTATTTTTTACAGCTGTTCCTGGAATTGCTGGGAATGTTGCAGTCACGGAGGCTGTAGACTACCACAATGACTATGTTTTTGGTTCTCGATCTTTACTGCCTAAAACTTCGCATTATCATATTGAGGCATAAGCAGTTCTGTGCCAACAAGTAACTCTGGCAGGCCAACCCCCCCCCCCCTTTTGGCTTGTTCCACTCTGACACATCTGATAGGTTGTATACCTGGGATCCATATTTCGTTTGTCCAAGTGACTTTTATGTGGGTCTCATGAACGCCGCGAACATTGCCTTTTCCTCTGCAAGCAGTCAACGATGAAAGGTATTATTGTTGTTTGTTTGCAGGCTTTAGACCCTGTATATTTCAAAGAATAAAGTCATAGGACTTGGTGGGTATTGTTGGTATAGTACTGGGGGGGGGGATTTTTTTTTTTTCCCGGCTTAGAAACTGTATCTTGTTGGTTTTGGAGTGGAGGGAGGCCATCGATGTGGTTTCCACTCCAGGGAATGACTGGATTGTGAACGATTTCTGCCATTTTCCTGCGCAAGTTTATTTTTCCTTCCTGGCTCTAAAAAACCTCTCCATCTTGAGTGGCCTGTGGCTACCCAGGTTTTCCCATGATGGCCTGGATGTTTTTTATCTTTTTGTCCCCTTTAGTTGGTGACCTGGCAATTTAAAGTTATAGCGCAGTCTTTCCTGTAACTGAAGGGTGAAAAACTTACAGGAAAGTAGTTTGCATTTTCCTGTTGTCATATGGGGGCACGGGCAATTTTCTATGGTGGTCATAGTTGCACGTCCCATCTGTATTTACCATCATTCCCATGTCTGCAGATCCCAAGTTCATATTATGTGCACAGGCTTGGTTTCCGTTTTTGCCTTGGGTTTTGTGACTGTTTTCCCTGTCGTGCATGTTTACATGTCCTAATTCCTATCCTCCATAGGCACTCAACAATGGAGCTCCCACCATAGTTTTGGTAATATACCTCACTAAATGCTAGTGGAAATCCTCTTGTTTTCTATTTCCAGTGGAGTATTTCTATTTTTGCAATATTGGTTTTAATCTTATCTTTGACTACACTTGTTTCCCCACTATGGCTCCTGTTCCCCTTATGAGGTCCATTTAAATGCATCCTTCCTGCGTATATACCCAGACTACCTGACAAAATATCCAGCTTCACCATTAACTGTCACCCAGAACCAGCACCTCCCACTTCACCACTACTGTCTCCCAGACAGCACCTCCAGCTTCACCATTATTGTCTCCCAGAGACAGCACTATCAGCCCCACATTATCTGAACTACCAGGACAACACCTCCAGCTTACAGTTACAGACTACATGGCCAGAATCAAGGGCTGATCCATTCAGCCCAGACATTTTTATGTTCACAATCTGTTGTAGAAAGCTTCCAGGTGTCCTATGAAACAGCTTTGATGTTATCCTCATTTTTAATACCGCTTGTGACTTAACCACAGATTTATCACATTTGGACATACTCAAAAAACCTTCCCTGTTTTAAATACTGCTTGTTAGCTAGTTCTTGGATAATCTGCACAAGGGGAGTGACACCAATTTCACAAAAATGACAAATTTATAACCATGTGGAGAGCCCGTTGTTTGATTGACACAGCAGACTACACCGAGCTACAAGAATGAATTGAATGGATATTTACTTTAATAGGAGTGGTAGGGAGTGGAGGGACGTCTTGGTCTACTAGTCAACCATCAGGTGAATACTCTATTAATAACCTCCTTAAATGAAGCTCTAGTTATTTTTGTATAACTATTTCTAACTGTACTTGTATATTGGACATCTCACGGAGTACGATTCTCATTTAAATTTATTGTTTGTTTTCGATAAGGGCGCCTACAACCCCATCCGTTACAGTCTGCATTATTGTCCAACGAATTCCGTTTGAAACCAGTCAAGGTCCTCAGACAAATAGAGTGATTAAAATCCTTAAAGTCAGTACCTGACCAGCTAGGCTGTGGCTCGTATGTTTGGATAGCGTGCAGCCCATGCAGTAACCAGCCTGGATGATCAGCTCAATCCACCAGAGGCATGATCACAGACCTGCCGCGGTGCGTTGACCCCCGAACTCTCTCCAGGTAAAACCTCCAGTAACGAGACCTCATTATCAGAACCAAATTACAGTGCGTATATATTGATATCTCCTGTCCTCAACACCACTTTCTCTTTCTTATATAATTAACTCTAACAGTTCTATTCTATTCGGATACAGAAAATATCTCTATCCGTTCCAGAGAGAGCTATCCCTCTCTCCGAATCTCTCAAGTAAGGTACGTGAATTTAATGGGATGAAATACAAGCGATCGATACGCTAAAGAGATAACAAATCGTCGACAATCTCGCGCGAGATAAATACACTCTCCTCAAATTTAAACATATCAGTATGACTTTTACAAACAATCGACAATAAATCTCGTTAGAAATCATAATTCAACAACATTTTCTCACTCTCACATACAATAACAACCAAACAGCAGCGAAAAATTTAAAAAGGCCATTGAAAATTTTTAGTGAATGGAGCGAGAGCGGAGAGTTTATAGTTGATAATATAATTAAAAACTATAAATCTAATTAGCACAAAACCAAAATCCATTATATAGGACACACAACAAATTAGAACCATGGATACTAATTCTTGAATTTTTTCATATTCAACAATTAATTCTCCCACCGTATTGAATTTCTTAGGTAGAGGTTCCATTCCCAAGCAAATTAAAGCTTCTATGCTTCTGTATTAATAATTTCCCTCTTGTAGTAAGGGTGGACACTAAACCTAGTGAATCAAAACATTGGGAAACTTCAGCAAGCAAAAACTCTCCTTAGTTAATTTATTGGGCATTAAACAAATCTCTCTTACATCCCAAGTTAATCCAATACATTACTAAATTTGGTGCTTCATCTCCAGGGTAATCTTTTTATTTTTTCCATTAATTTGGACTAATTACAATTCCATTGGCACACAAAGGGGAAATTTTCTTCCTGGGGAGAGGCATGGTTGATAAATAGGTCAGAGAGTTTGCATAAATGGAGAAAATCAGAATGGGGAATTCATAAGCGGTGTTCCACAGGGGTCACTGTTGGGCCCCTTGTTATTCAAAATTTACATAAACGACATAGATGAGGTGAATAAATAGCGACATAAGCAAATTTTCTGATGACACCACAATAGGCTGTCCATTTTTCTAATGAGGACATTAAAGACACTCCAGGATGATTGAATAGACTGATGCAATGGCCGAGAGGTGGCAGATGCAGTTTAAAGAGCAAATGCAAAGTTCTAACGTTGGATAAGGATAATACAATGTCACATTAAGCTAAATAAGTATCTTAAATATAACTGATTGCGAAATGATTTAGAGATTCTGTGCAGTAACCTGAAACCAAGACAACAGTCATAACGTTTGCAATGAAGCTAACAGATTCCATGGCTTCATAAAAACGAAGTATAAATATAGAAGTCCTCAATTGTTAACCAACTCTTATATCACTGGTTACCTCATTTAGATTAGCTGTCTCAGTCTATATCTGGTTAGGATCAAATGGATAAAATGCACTGGAAAAGTTATGGAGGTACAAAGATTGATCCATGATCAGAAATCATCTTATGAGGATGGTGAAGGGCTGATCCATTGCAATCTTCTAGAGATAGGCGTGAATTAGCATTGGTAGAAATGGCTTTAGAATTGAGAAGGGAATAAAGGGGATGTAATAAAGGTGTAAAAGTATCTAAAAAGGGATGAATTGCGGCAAAGTATCTAGTCTTTGAAAACTTGCAGCAAGGTTAAGTTGGAAAATCGATTTAGGTAAGGATTAGTGTAACAAGGCTGGATTTTGGAAACCCTAGACGCGGTTCAATTCCGGCCGGGGGTATGGTTTGTGGATAAGTGGAACAAACTCCCGAGTACCGTCATTGAAGCTAAGACCTTGTGTGGTTTTAAAAATAGGTTAGATATATACATGAGTGGGTGAGAGTGGGTGTGAGTTGGACCTGACTAGATGATGCTACTGGGTCAGAAGCCGTGATCCTTCCGTAAGTGGAGGTGACCTGACTGGGTGGGGCATTGGTTTAAGCCGGGGGTTGACCTACTTGCCCCACATGGGCCAGTAGGCCTGCTGCAGTGTTCCTTCTTTTTTATGTTCTTATGTTCTTATTCCATACTCGGACTATTTTGCTGTAATCTTTAACTGCCTTCGCAACCGTTGGCAGCAACGTTGTTCCGATATGACTCAACAAATTATATTTTATCAAGTCAACTTGATAAAAGGTGGGAGACTACGATCTCCCCTATTTGCTTCGGGCACACCCGTCTTACTCATGTGTATCTCTTGGAGAGGCGCCCTGTTTCCCTTTATGAGAAGTGTCAGGTTCCAATTTCAGTTTGCCATATTCCACTGTTTTTCAATGAGCACACAGAATTTACCTCCGACGTCGTACACGTTCTAACACCGTTACTTCATCTTCCACCCTAGCTGACGGCCCCAGCTTTAACTCAGACTCCCTCTTTTTGACTCGTCCTTTATGACAGCTACTGATTTAATACACAGATTTTGATAATATTTCTCACAGTCCTTACTAAGTCTACCTCAGGTATCGTCTCCACTCTCGCTAGTCTCTTCTCTTAGCGCTTCTTTTTATTACAATAATAATAATGGAAGAAAAAATAAAGTAATTCATGCAACCACTTAAAGGTACCCATTCTGGATACCTAACAACAACAACGACAACAACAAACAACACAAGTGCAACTAATGTGACATTTTATTGTGGCAACGTTTCGCTCTCCAGGAGCTTTATCAAGCCTGGAGAGCGAAACGTTGAACATTAAAATGGTATAAAATACCGACAGGTTGTTAGGTAAGAACATATGCAACAGTTAGGTATCTTTATTTCGAAACGTTTCGCCTACACAGTAGGCTTCTTCAGTCGAGTACAGAAAAGTTGATAGAAGCAGAAGATACTTGAAGACGATGTAATCAGTCCATCACGCCTACTGTGTAGGCGAAACGTTTCGAAATAAAGATACCTAACTGTTGCATATGTGTCTTACCTAACAACCTGTCGGTATTTTATACCATTTTAATGTTCAATCTGTCAGACACTGCAACACAAGGGTATCTTGGTACAGACCTACAATCAACTTCGACAACCTCTACTAGTGAGAACGGCTGGATTTGAGAGGGACCTGACCTCCCAACATCTGAGTTCTTACCTCTTCTAGTGACCTACGTCTCACCTCTTGGCGCTATATAAGGCTCCATTCTGTCACTTCATCTCCATATTGTTTCATACTATGGAACAATGCTCTTCTCCAGACTGAGGGACTGACCACCTCAAAACTTTAAGGGTGATGGACTGATTACATCGTCTTCAAGTATCTTCTGCTTCTATCAACTTTTCTGTACTTGACTGAAGAAGCCTACTGTGTAGGCGAAACGTTTCGAAATAAAGATACCTAACTGTTGCATATGTGTCTTACCTAACAGCGAAACGTTCCCACAATAAAATGTCACATTAGTTGCACTTGTGTCCTTTTACTTTACATATTGTCGGTAATTCTACCAACTTTATTACAACAACAACAACAACAACAGTATCAGTAATAATAATAATAATAATAATAATAATAATAATAATAATAATAATAATAATAATAATAATAATAATAATAATAATAATAATAATAGCCTACTTTTCTTACGGAATACTTTTCACCATCTGCCTAACTAAATCATCTTCTTAGAAGCAAATTCAGAATTAATATTTGAAACCAATATTTCCATTATTTTCCACCAAAGGTAATTGAATTATCTTCCTTGCCTTTGTTCCAAGGATTATAGTCTGAGGGCCTTTATGAGTTACCAATAATATAGGTATTTGACTGAATTTTTATGAGCAATCATAACTTATGTTACATATTCCAAAACTGCAATTTTTCCTACCTTAAATAATGTTGTTAAGTAAAAGGACACAAATGCAAGTAATGTGACATTTGTTATTGTGGCAACGTTTCGCTCTCCAGGAGTTTTATCAAGCCGTTACAAATAATACATGGACACAGAGGTTATATATAAGCTGTGAGTGAGGTGTAGTACATTTGCCCAGCCTACTTCTTATGCTACCCAAGCCATAGCTTTAGTAACCTTTCTCATGTACCAGCTGACGTTTCCGCCACATATTTAACTGCTGCTTCCTCTGCTTGTACGACACCTCACTCAAAGCCTATATATACCCTCTGTGTCCATGTACTGTTTGTAACGGCTTGACAAAGCTCCTGGAGAGCGAAACGTTGCCACAATAAAATGTCACATTAGTTGCATTTGTGTCCTTTTACTTAACATATTGTCGGTAATTCTACCAATTTTAATTAAATAATGATGTTTGTCCGCAGAAAATTTTCAGTTTGAAGGTTCTTATTATCCACTATATCTCTTGCAAACCGACAAGCAAGACTGTGATCTTTGAATGGAAGAACTGCAAACATTCTTGCACCTAAATCCCTTACATTCCACTGACAAACACTAATTCTATGCTTAGTGTTGTATTTTATATACAGCTTCAGTTTTATTAGGTATTACTGACGGGAGACATTAAAGGATTTAGAAAAAGGGATATAATAGGGAGGATAGTGAAGGAATGTGGCAGAAGTAGCAAATGTATGGAATAGGTGGTAGGTTACTTAAAGCAGTAAAGAGCTTTTATGTGGATAAGGAGGTGCAGGATATGGTATAAAGGAAATAGGGAAATTATTTTTCAGTAATAGTAGGCCTTAGACGGAGATGTGATATCATCATGGTTGTTGAACATGTTTATGGTTGGGAGGGTAAAAGAAGTGAATCCTTGGGTGTTTCGGTTCTACTGGGTGAATCGAAAGAGAAGCTTAAAAGATTAGTAATTATATCTGGGATGTGTAAAACAGCAACTTATATATAAACATAGGAAAACAGCAAGGTGATGCGTGTTATGCAGGTTTCTGCACTGCGTTGTAATATATATTATATATAAAATATATATATATATATATATATTATATATATATATATATATTTATTATATATATATATATATATATATATATATATATATAGTCGTGCCGAATATGTAAAAACTGGTCAATTAGCAAGAACTCATTTAAAATTAAGTCCTTTCTAAAATTTTCTCTTATACGTTTAAAGATATATATTTTTCATTAATGTTGATGTAAAAATTTATAATTTTGCACCAAAAGAATCTTAGAAAACTTACCTAACCTTATTATAGCAAGAACAATTTATTTTAGCCTAACCCAACTAAATATATTTTAGATTTGTTTACAATAATTTAATACTAAACAAACACAGTGAAATATATTTTTTTCGTTAGGTTCAGAATGATTTTGGCGAAATTATTGCATACACAAATTTTCGCTTGTCCTATATGGCAAGATGAGCGTTGCTATTTAAGCCAAGATCGCAAATTCTGCCTATTCGGCACGACATATATATATAGTGGAGAAGTGTGTCATAAGGTATGAATTATGGATAAATGGCACTCATAATTTTAGAAATATGCTATGCAATTGTGGGTACTGTAAAGTACTTTAAACTGTGAAATGTAAGAAAATCATGCTAGGACTTACTTTCCAAGTTAGCGGGTAAGCGTGGGTGGCTTGGCTTGGGGTAGTCACGTGGAGTGAGCTGGAGGGAGTGAAGATGCTGTCCAGTTTGTACTCTTTTTGTTAGGCAACTCAAGCCATAGGCTCTTTAATGGTTGACCAGTATGCTCACCTAGGCTCTGATATGGTCAGGGTTCTGTGGGATGAGTGAGGACTGAGGACATAGGATGAAATGGGGTCGGTGGAAGAGTAAGGACAGGCCTGGTGCCCGCTGGGCTGTTTTTGTTTTGCTACTACTCCACGGCCGACGGCTCCTTATGTCCCTTGTTTTGGGCATTTAGACTGAGAAATAAATGAGGGTGTTTTTCTAGTATGTGTGTGTGTGTATGTGTGTGTATGTGTGTGTGTGTGTGTGTGTGTGTGTGTGTGTGTGTGTGTGTGTGTGTGTGTGTGTGTAGATATTGTTAAGAATAATAAATTTATATTTTCCTACCTAGGAATTTTGCCTAACCCTGTGATAAGCACCCCACTGAAGTAATAATTGCTGGTTTAGCGCTTTCTGTTCTGACTGGGATAGCCCTGGGTGGCCTGTTTCTGCATGAGACTCGTGTAACTTTTACCTTGGCCCTTAGACAAGGTTCTTAGGTCCCACTTTCTGCGTAACAGTGCGAATATAAAAAAATGCAAGTAATGCGAGACTGGGTATTAGGTAGGAGGGAGGAAATATATTGGAAGTAAATGTATTCAGATATTTGGGAGTGGACTTGTCGGCAGATTGTTCTGTTAGATTAGAGGTGACCCACAGAAATGTTGAAGGGTAAAAGGTGGGTGGTGCATTAATAAGGCAAACCTTTATTTATAGAAAAAAAGGAATGTACTAAGATATAGTGATACACACAATGTGTGGTCTAACTATTATGCAGCGAATTAGGAAACTGGAGATTAGGAGGTAAGGAGTCACTAAGAGTATTTTTTCAGAGGGATGAGGAGGGGTTGTAGAGGTTCTTTGGACACTCAGGGAGAACAGAGAAAAATAAGTTGACTAAGAGTACATATAAATGTGGGTTGAAGGGAAGAAGGGGTAATGGCCATCTCATGAAAGGTAGAAGAGAGAGGATAAGGGGTGAAGCAGTTACTGAGTCTAGGGGCTTCCACATTCAACAGACATGTGTGAACATGTAAAATAAAACTGTGTGGAGGCAAATGGTTTATATGATTTGAAGTGCTCTTACAATGTAAGTAAGGTAACATTTATGAAGGAATTTAAGAGATGGGAAATACTGTGACTGCACTCTGATGGAGGGGAGAGGAGTTTGAGGTTTGTAGGTTCACTGGAACTGTGAAGATGGCGCCTTCTATCATGATAGTGATTGAACGAGTGAAATTGAAAGTGTTTCCTTCCTTGTTTGGTTACCCAACCACGGCGGGAGACAGGCGGAATGTTAAAAAAAAAAAAAGTCCTAATAACGTTAGAGTCGTTGAACTCTATGTAATAACTGGAGAATAACTTATCTGATTGTCTTCAAATTTTCACTACAGGTGAGGTTTCCCGAGCTCAAGGTTCATGCTGTTCTTGGGTTGCATATGTACCACTTTGTCAGCTTTATCGATTAAAAGTGATATTCATTAATATTCCATAACCAAAACATGCTCTTTTGATCGGCTTCAAAATAATGATGATGTCGACAAGTTTATCCTGTGTACCTGCAAATTTTAAACTTTTCTGAAATTTTTAAAAGAACTTGAAACTGTTGTTATAAGATCAGTCAAACTTTCAGAGTCGGTGGTTTTATTAAAAAGAAAACTTGAAATTAACGTTGACATATGTAAATTTCTATTTGTCACTGCTATTAACTAAATTGTTATCCATGTAATAACAAAAACAGTGCCTATTTTATTCTGTTTAAAATCCTAAACGCTAGTATGTGTTAATTGGAAGCATTTTTATATAAATTTTCTGGCATGTGGGTGCCAGTCTGGATATGCTTTCCTATTACCAGAAAAATCTCTGAAACATTTCTTGTTTGGGTTGTTCTTCCTCGGAAAAAATGAGACATAAACCTTCGTTCGAGTCCTTCAACTGATGCAAGAACGAATGAACTGGAAAAAAAAAATTATTTATGCATGAAACAAGGAAAATTTACTACTTAAAATACAAAACTGATGGAATATGCAATATAACTTTGATTATGGTCTACCTGAAGTCTACCTGGAGGGTATTACGGGGATCATCGCCCCCGCGGCCCGGTCCACGACCAGGCCTCCCTGTGTATCAGGGCCTGATCAACCAACTTGATACTGCTGGCTACACGTTGTCCAACCTACGAATCACAGCCCGGATGATCCGGCACCGACTTTAAGTATCTGTCCAGCTCCCTCTTGAAGGCACCCAGAAGCCTATTGGTAATTCCCCTTATGTATGGTTGGAGGCTGTTGAACAGTCTTGGGCCCCGGACACTTATGGTGTTTTCCCTTAGTTTACCAATGGCGCCCCTACTTTTCATTGGGGGTATTTTGCACCGCTTGCCCAGTATTTTACTTTCGTAGGGAGTGATTTCTGTGTGCTGATTCTAGGATTTTTTCCAAGTGTAAATTATGATATATCTCTCTCGCCTGCGTTCCAGCGAGTACAAGCCAAGTGCTTCCAAGCATGCCCAGTAGTTGAGGTGTTTGATAGATCTTATATATTCAGTAAAGGTTCTCTGTACATTCTCCAGATTTGCCATTTCACCTGCTTTCAACGGAGAAGGTAATGTACAGCAATATTCCAGCTAAGAGAGAACAAGTGATTTGAAACGGATCATCATTGGCTTGGCAGCTCTTGTTTTGAACGTTCTCACTATCAGTCCTATGATTTTCTTTGCAGTTGTGGTCGTGGCACTGTTGTGATCCTTGAAAGTGAGATCCTCAGACATTACCACTCCCAGGTCCCTCACATTATTTTTCCGCTCAATTGTATGATCAGAGTTTGTAGTATACTCTGTTTTAGTTATTGTTTCCTCAAGTGTTCCATAACGAAGTAGTTGGAATTTGTCTTCATTGAACATCACATTGTTTTCCGTTGCCCATTGGAAAACTTGGTTTATATCTTCTTGGAGGTTCACCGTGTCCTCAATAGATGACAGTCTCATGCAGGTTCTAGTATCGTCTGCAAAGGATGACACGGTGCTGTGGATTACATGTCTGTCTATGTCTGATATGAGGCTGGGGGCGAGTATTGCGCCTTGTGGAACAGAGCTTTTCACTGTGGCAGCCTCCGATTTAACTCTGCTGACCACTTCTCTTTGTGTTCGATTGGTTAGAAAGTTAAAAATCCCTCTCCGCACTTTTCCAGTTATTCATTTTGCACGTATTTTGTGCGCTATTACGCCATGATCGCACTTGTCAAAGGCTTTTGCAAAGTTTGCGTGTGTTACATACATTCTGTTTTTCTTCCAGTACATCCAAGACCATATCATAGTGATATGCCCTGGATTGTGCAGTTTTTGCGATTCTAAGTGGTTTGCAATCATGCTTCTTAGTACTCTTTCAAAGATTTCTATGGTGTGGGACGTTAGAGCTATTGGTCTATAGTTCTTAGCTAATGCTTTGCTGCCACCTTTATGGAGTGGGGCTATATCCGTTGTTTTGAGTGACTGGAATTTCACCCATGTCTAAGCTCCTTCTCCATAGTATACTTAGTGCACGTAAAAGGGATTTCTTGCAGTTCTTAATGAACACAGACTCTTTTTCCGGCCAATGATATTACACGTATTTTAGAGTAAGGCTTTGGTGATTATTCCGGATATGTCATCGTTTTTGCTTGATTGGCTGTAGTTTTTGATAAATTTGGTATACCATTGAAAACATAAAAAAAAAGTGTGAAAAATATAACCTACAACTCGCACTGAAACTATTTTTTCGATCATGCAAAAGTCAAATCATATAATATATATTAGCATTTCAGTCTGTATAATAACAGATTACTATAGTAAGATAATTTCGATACCACGAATTACTGCATATGAAAACATAGTTTGTTCGATTTTTTTCTATGATGGTCATCATCACTGTTTCGTTGGAGGCTCCAGCAATAGTCTGCCATAGGTGTGTCCCATATACCTTGATACCTTTCCACCATCACCTTGATATCTTTAGAGAACCTCTTTCCTTGTTCCTCACTGACCTCACCAAGATCATGTGGAAATCTATCTAGGTGGCACTGGAGAAATTGTACCGTCAGGGTCATAAATTCTTAACGCTTGTCAGCATTTTATGCACCAGTTCTTCGTAACTGTCTGTTTTGTGATTACCCAAGAAGTTTTTACTTTTGTATGAAGTATTAAGTAACGTAAGATTAAAAAAACTAAAATTAGAGGAAACTAATAATGTCTTATTAAACTTTTCTGGGCGACTTATATTAACATATTTCATCGCCATCACCATTAATAAGTTCTTCCATGAAAACAGAGGGTGAATTTCCATATGATCTGACTTCATTGTAGCTACACATTGATAAATTAGACACATGGGCAACACTTGGGTATCTTGGGTATCCTCATTAAAGATACCCAAGTGTTGCACATGTGTCTAATTTATCAACTTGTCGGATCTCTGAACCATTCATGTACACAGCTACACATTGTTGAGCATAAACGACCTGCTTCCCTGTACTCACAGGTCTTGCAAGAAATTTTGCTGTTGCAAGAAGTTAAATGTAATAGCTTGTCAGTTGCTGAGGCAGAGTTGTGCGTGCACGGGTAAGCAAGTTTCTTTCCAGAGCCGAGAGTCCAGCCCCATCATCATGGGCTAAGGTTATGTCTTAACCACTGTTAGGCCTGAAAAAAACTCTTTAGGAATACAGAGCAGCTGCTGATGTTGTGGGGGAAAGTGTGCAGCTGCTGCTGTTGTTGGAGGAAGTATGCAGCTGCTGCTGTTGTGGGAGGAAGTGAACAGCTGCTGCTGTTGTGGGAGGAAGTGTGCACCTGCTGCTGTTGTGGGAGGAAGTGTGCAGCTGCTGCTATTGTGGGAGGAAGTGTGCAGCTGCTGCTGTTGTGGGAGGAAGTGTGCAGCTGCTGCTGTTGTGGGAGGAAGTGTGCAGCTGCTGCTGTTGTGGGAGGAAGTATGCAGCTGATGCTGTTGTGGGAGGAAGTGTGCAGCTGCTGTTGTTGTGGGAGGAAGTGTGCAGCTGCTGCTGTTGTGGAAGTGTGCAGCTGCTGTTGTTGTGGGAGGAAGTATGCAGCTGCTGCTGTTGTGGGAGGAAGTGTGCAGCTGCTGCTGTTGTGGGAGGAAATATGCAGCTGCTGCTGTTGTGGGAGGAATTGTGCAGCTGCTGTTGTTGTGGGAGGAAGTGTGCAGCTGCTGTTGTTGTGGGAGGAAGTATGCAGCTGCTGCTGTTGTGGGAGGAAGTGTGCAGCTGCTGCTGTTGTGGGAGAAAGTGTGCAGCTGCTGCTGCTGTGGGAGGAAGTGTGCAGCTGCTGCTGTTGTGGGAGGAAGTGTGCAGCTGCTGCTGTTGTGGGAGGAAGTGTGCAGCTGCTGCTGTTGTGGGAGGAAGTGTGCAGCTGCTGCTGTTGTGGGAGCAAGTGTGCAGCTGCTGCTGTTGTGGGAGGAAGTGTGCAGCTGCTGCTGTTGTGGGGAGGAAGTGTGCAGCTGCGCTGCTGTTGTGGGAGGAAGTGTGCACTGCTGCTGTTGTGGAGGAAGTGTGCAGCTGCTGCTTGTGTGGGAGGAAGTGTGCAGCTGCTGCTGTTGTGGGAGGAAGTGTGCAGCTGCTGCTGTTGTGGGAGGAAGTGTGCAGCTGCTGCTGTTATGGGAGGATGTGTGCAGCTGCTACTGTTGTGGGAGGAAGTGTGCAGCTGCTGCTGTTGTGGGAGGAAGTGTGCAGCTGCTGCTGTTGTGGGAGGAAGTGTGCAGCTGCTGCTGTTGTGGGAGGAAGTATGCAGCTGCTGCTGTTGTGGGAGGAAGTGTGCAGCTGCTGCTGTTGTGGGAGGAAGTGTGCAGCTGCTGCTGTTGTGGGAGGAAGTGTGCAGCTGCTGCTGTTGTGGGAGGAAGTTGCAGCTGCTGCTGTTGTGGGAGGAAGTGTGCAGCTGCTGCTGTTGTGGGAGGAAGTGTGCAGCTGCTGCTGTTGTGGGAGGAAGTGTGCAGCTGCTGCTGTTGTGGGAGGAAGTGTGCAGCTGCTGCTGTTGTGGAGGAAGTGTGCAGCTGCTGCTGTTGTGGGAGGAAGTGTGCAGCTGCTGCTGTTGTGGGAGGAAGTGTGCAGCTGCTGCTGTTGTGGGAGGAAGTGTGCAGCTGCTGCTGTTGTGGGAGGAAGTGTGCAGCTGCTGCTGTTGTGGGAGGAAGTGTGCAGCTGCTGCTGTTGTGGGAGGAAGTGTGCAGCTGCTGCTGTTGTGGGAGGAAGTGTGCAGCTGCTGCTGTTGTGGGAGGAAGTGTGCAGCTGCTGCTGTTGTGGGAGGAAGTGTGCAGCTGCTGCTGTTGTGGGAGGAAGTGTGCAGCTGCTGCTGTTGTGGGAGGAAGTGTGCAGCTGCTGCTGTTGTGGGAGGAAGTGTGCAGCTGCTGCTGTTGTGGGAGGAAGTATGCAGCTGCTGCTGTTGTGGAGAAGTGTGCAGCTGCTGCTGTTGTGGGAGGAAGTGTGCAGACTGCTGCTGTTGTGGGAGGAAGTGTGCAGCTGCTGCTGTTGTGGGAGAAGTGTGCAGCTGCTGCTGTTGTGGGAGGAAGTGTGCAGCTGCTGCTGTTGTGGGAGGAAGTGTGCAGCTGCTGCTGTGGGAGGAAGTGTGCAGCTGCTGCTGTTGTGGGAGGAAGTGTGCAGCTGCTGTTGTTGTGGGAGGAAGTGTGCAGCTGCTGCTGTTGTGGGAGGAAGTGTGCAGCTGCTGTTGTTGTGGGAGGAAGTGTGCAGCTGCTGCTGTTGTGGGAGGAAGTGTGCAGCTGCTGCTGTTGTGGGAGGAAGTGTGCAGCTGCTGTTGTTGTGGGAGGAAGTGTGCAGCTGCTGCTGTTGTGGGAGGAAGTGTGCAGCTGCTGTTGTTGTGGGAGGAAGTGTGCAGCTGCTGCTGTTGTGGGAGGAAGTGTGCAGCTGCTGCTGTTGTGGGAGGAAGTGTGCAGCTGCTGTTGTTGTGGGAGGAAGTGTGCAGCTGCTGCTGTTGTGGGAGGAAGTGTGCAGCATGCTGCTGTTGTGGGAGGAAGTGTGCAGCTGCTGCTGTTGTGGGAGGAAGTGTGCAGCTGCTGCTGTTGTGGGAGGAAGTGTGGCCAAGTTAAAGTTTGACTGGAGTTGTTGTTTCTTCGTGTTCAGGTTTTATAAATAATATAGATAATATAGATAATATAGATAATATAGATAATATAGATAATATAGATAATATAGATAATATAGATAATATAGATAATATAGATAATATAGATAATATAGATAATCATTTAAGTATTGTTCTCTTGATGATCCATATAATGTCAGGATAAATTCCTCACCAGTTTTACCTGTCATTCTTAGAAACATTAACTTGGTTAAATGTTTTCAGTTTTACCCTCGATTGTTATATTTTCCAAAAAAATTCAAATCTTTCGTTTTCAAACACTGAGATCTGCATTATGAAATACGTTTTGGAAGTGTTAATTCTTGAATAACTGGTTGTCAAGGTTCAGGTTAGTACTTGCCTCTGTATAAGAAGCAAATTAAAAAAGCGAGTTAAAATATTAATTAAATGTTTTGATCCACGTTTTGTATACAAGTACACTGCCAAGCCAACGTAAATAAAAGAACGAAACGAACGATGTCTATGTCTAATGGTTTTTTTGCAGCTCATTGTTTTTTTTTTCCTTGTAATATTTTCAGTGAAAAAGGTGAGTGTCTCTAAGATCATATCTGAACCGTCTTCCATTGTTGCAGAAGAAAAACAACTATTCAAATCACACATCCTAGTTCGTATGACATCACAAACAACGCTAGCAATACTTAGCATCACGCCTCTCAGATGATACTTTCTTGCAAATTCATTCATCATAAACACTCTCCTAACCACTGTAGAAACCTCTCAAGATATAATTGATAATTTAAAATTTGTACTGGTAGTTTTCATTTACTTTAAAAAAAAAATCAAACAGACTAAGGCAACTCTCTGCTCCAGTGATTCTTCTAAATGAAGTCGGAGTGAAAGCGAGCTTCGACAGCAAATTAATCCTTAGATGTACTAATTTTGACACTGGTTACAATAGTCGTCAGTAGATTTTTCTGCAATGAATAAGCAACAATTTTTAAGAGTCATTTGATTTAACTCCTCATCAGCATTGTAGATGGACCTGCCTGATCTAAAGTACGTTCTCTTACTATTCTTACTGAAACTGATGTAGACTTGCGCTTTGTTCAGTCTTAGAAGTGAAGTCTTCTTTACGCTCCAAACTGCCATTAAGTAAAGTGTTCGGTCCTCTTTTGACTTGTATTGTTGCAGCTTCTTCCAGACTTAAACTACAAAGAAAACTTTCAAAAAAATCATCTTTTTTGGCCCACTTTTTTTCAACAAAAAAAAAACGGATTAAATTTAATAAAAGGCCCAAATACTGGGGGAAATCAGGCCCCCAAATTTACAACAAAGAAATAAAAAATTGAAATAGGCAAAATACATATGTTTTATGGTGTCAAGCCCTGTTTTTTTCCAAAAATTTATAAATTTTTTTTTTACCAAAATCTAAAAAAAAAACTTTTTTTGGAAAGAAAACCACCTTTTCTTTTTTAACCTTTCAAATTTTTTAACTTTTTTTTAAGCTGTTGCTAAATTTCCCGTTGCCCCTTAAGGTAAAAACTTTGAAACCCAAAAAATATATATCAATTAGTGTTTTAAAAACTCTTGGTTAAACAATTTTTTTGCCATTTTTCCAACGTTCCAATTTTTATTACACGAAAACCCCAAAGCCACCCCACCTTTGGGGGCAAGAGGGCCCGGCCCCGAACCGCACCAGGGCATGAGTGCATTTATTTTTTATATATTATTAAAAGGGGAATTAAAACTAAAACATGTTTTTTTAAATTTTTAAATTTTTAAAACCCCAGAATGAGGGGCCCCAAGGGCGCATGTGGGGAAAGAAAATACCGACAAAAACCCATCCAAGATTTTTTTTTCTTCCCGTTTTAAAACGCCCTTATAGTAGTTAATAAAAAAATTTAACAAGAAATAAAACAGCTTACATTGGTGTGAAAGCACTTACTTTTTTTTACTACTTTTAATTGCTTTAAATTTTTTAGAAAGTTTTTTACTCAAAAATTTTTTTTTTAAAAAAAAAAATTTTTTAAAAAAACCCCTTTAAAAAAATTTTTAAAAAAAACAAACCCCTTTCCCCCCCCACCCCCCCCCTCCCCCCCAAAATAGCTTTACCCCCAACCCCCCCCTCCAAATTTAAAATCCCCCCCCTTCCCCCCCCCAAAAAACACAAAACCCCCCCCCCCCAATTCCCCCCAAAACCCCCAACCCCCCCTAAAACCCCCCCCCCCCCCCCCAACCCCCCCCCCCCCCAAAAACCCCCTCCCCCCCTCCCCCCAAAACCCCCCCCCCCAAAAAACCCCCCCCCCCCCCCCCCCCCCCCACCCCCCCCACCCCAAAAAAACCCCCCCCCCCAAACCCCCCCAACCCCAAAAACCCCCTCCCCCCCCCTCCCCCCCCCCCCCCCACCCCCCCCCCCTTCCCCCCCTCCCCCCCCAATTCCCCCCCCCCCCCCCCCCCCCCCCCCCCCCCCCCCCCCAAACCCCCCCCAACCCACCCCCCTCCCCCCCCCCCCCCCCCCCAACCCCCCTCCCCCCCCAACCCCCCCCCCCCCCCCCCCCCACCCCACCCCCTTTTCCCCCCCCCCCCCCCCCCCCCCCCCTTTTACCTCCCCCCCCCCCCAACCCCCCTCCCCCCCCCCCAACCCCCCCCTCCCCCCCCCCCCCCCACCCCCCCAAAACCTAGCTTAACCCCCCCATTCCCCCCCCCCCCCCCCCCCCACAAAAACCCCCCCCCCCCCCCCCCCCTCCCCCCCCCCCCCCCCCCCCCCCCCCCCCCCCCCAAAAACCCCCCCCCCCCAAAAAAAAATCCCCCCCCCCAAAACCCCCCCCCCCCTTTTTAAAAAAAACCCCCCCTTCCCCCCCCCAAAATTCCCCCCCCAACCCCCCCAAATTAAAACCCCCCCCCCCCCTTCCCTTCCCCCCCCCCCTTAAAACCCCCCCCCCCCTCACATACTTCCCCCCCCCCCAACCTTCCCCCCCCCCAAACCCCCCCCCCCCCCCCCAACCCCCCCCCCCCTCCAAAACCCCCCCCCCCCCTTTCCCCCCCCCCCCCAAACCCCCCCCCCCCCCCCCCCAACCCCCCAAAACCCCCCCCCCAAAAAAACCCCCCCCCCAAAATTTTTCCTCCCCCCCACATAGCTCCAAACCCCCCCCCCCCCCCCCCCCCCCCCCCCTTCCCCCCCCCTCCCCCCTCCCCTCCCCCCCCCAACCCCCCCCCCCCCCCCCCCCCCCCCCCAACCCCCCCCCCCACCCCCCCCCCCCCCTCCAAAAACCCCCCCCCCCCCCCCTTCCCCCCCCCCCACCCCCCCCCCCCCCCCCCCCCCCCCAAAAAACCCCCCCCCCCCCCCTTCCCCCCCCCTCCCCCCAAATTTTCCCCCCCCCCCCCCCCCCCCAACCCCCCCCCCCAAATTTTCCCCCCCCCCCCCCCCCCCCTTTTTTTCCCCCCCCCCCCCCAAAATTTTTTAAAAAAAATTTTTTCCCCCCCCCCCCCCCCAAAAAAAAAAAAATTTTTTTTAAAACCCCCCCTTAAAAACCCCCCCCCCAACCCCCCAAAACCCCCCCCCCCCCCCCCCCCCTTTTTTTTAAAACCCCCCCCCCCCCGGGGAAACCCCCCCCCCCTTTCCCCCAAAAAACCCCCCCCCCCCCCCCCCCCAACCCCAACCCCCCCCCCCCCCAAACCCCCCCACCTCCCCCCCCTTTTTTTCCCCCCCCCCCCCCTTTTTTAATAACCCTCCCCCCCCTTTTTCCCCCCCCCTTAAAAAAAAATTAAAACCCCCCAAAAAAAATTTAAAAATTTTTTTAAAAAATTTTAAAATTTTTTTTAAAAAAAAACCCCCCCCCTTTAAAAAAATTTAAAAAAAAAAAGGGGCCCCCCCCAAAAAAAAAAAAAAAAACCCCCCAAAAAAAAAAAATTTTTTAAAAAAACCCCCCCCCCCCCCCCCCAAAAAAAACCCCCCCCCCCAAAAAAATTTCCCCCTTTTCCCCCCAAAAAAAAACCCCCTTTTTTAAAAAAACCCCCCCAAAAGCCCCTTTCCCCCTTTTTTTAAAAAAAAAAAAACCCCCCCCCCCCCCCCTAAAAACCCTTTCCCCCCCCAAAAAACCCCCCTTTAAAAAACCCCCCTTTTAAAAAAAAAGAAAAAAAACCCCCAAAAATAAAACCCCCCCAAAAATTGAAACCCCCCCCCCCAAAAAAAAAAAAAAAAAAAAAAGGGGGGGGTTAAAAAAAAAACCCCCCCCCCCAAAAATTTTTTTTTTCCCAAAACCCAAAAAATTTTTTTCCCCCCCCCAAAAAAAAGGGGCCCCCCCAAAAAAAAATAAAACCCCCCCCCAAAAAAAATTTTTCCCCCCCTTTTACCCCCCCCCCCAAAAAAAATTAAATTTTTTTAAAAAAAAAAAAAAAACCCCCTTTAAAATTTCCCCCAAAAAACCCCCCCCAAAAAAAACCCCCCCAAAATTTTTTTTTCCCCAAAAAAAAACCCCCCCCCAAAAAAAAAAATTTTTTTCCCCCCCCCCTTTTTTTAATTTTCCCCCCCAAAAACCCCCCAAAAAAAGGGGTTTTTTTCCCCCCCCCCCCCCCCCCTTCCCCAACCCAAATCCCCCCAAAAAAAAAAACCCCCCCCCCCCCCTTTTTTTGGTTTTCCCCTTTTTTTAAAAAACCCCGGGAAAAAAACCGGGGTTTTTTTTTTTTTTTTTTTAAATTTTTAAAAAAAAATAAATTAAAAAAAGGGGAAAGGGGGGCCCCCCTTTAATTTTAAAAAATTTTTGGGTTAAAAAGGGGGGGGTTTTTTGGGGGGGGGGGAAAAAAAAAAAATTTTTTTAAAAAGGGTTTTAAAAAAATTTTTTTCCCCCCGGGCCCTTTTCCCCGGTTTTTTTTTTAAAAAAAAAGGGGGGGGGGTTTTTGGGGGGGGAAAAACCCCCCTTAACAAATTTTCATTAAAAAAATTAATTTTTAAGTAAAAAAATTTTGGGGGAAAAAAAAAAGGGTTTAAAAAAAAAAGGGGGGAAAAAAAATTAAAAAGGGGGGAAAAAAGGGGGAAAAAACCCCCCAAAAAAAATAAAAAACAACCAAAACCAAAACCGGGGGAATTTTTTTTTGGGGCAAACCAAAAAGAACCCCCCCAAAAAAAAATAAAAAATTTTTTTTTAAAATTTTTTTTAAAAAACCCCAAAGGGAAAATTAAACCTTTTTTAAAAAAAAAAAGGGCCCCCAAAAAAAATTTTTTCCTTTTGGGAAAAAAATTTTTAAAACATTAACGAAAAAGAAAAAAAAACCCCTTAAAAAATTTTTTTAAAAAAAAAGGCTTTAAAAATTTATTTTTTTGGGGGGGGGGGAAAAAAAAGGGAAAAAAAAAAAAAAAAAAATTTTTTTAAAAATTTTTTAAAAAAAAAAAAGGGGTTTTTTTTAAAAATTTTAGGGAAAAAAATGGAAAAAAAAAATTTTGGGGGGGGAAAAAAAAGGGGGGAAAAAATTTTTTTTTTTAAGGGGGGTTTTTTAAAAAAAAAAATTTAAAAAAAAAAAAAAAGGGGGTTGGTTTTTTTAAAAAAAAAAACCCATTTTTGGGCAAAATTTTTTTTGGGGGGGGAAAAAAAAATTAAGGGGGGTTTTAAAAAAAAGGGGGGGCCTTTTTAAAATTTTTTTTTTTTTTTTAAAAAAAAATTTTTCCCCTAAAATTTTTTTTGGGGGGGGGGTTTTTTTAAAAACCCCCCCTTCCCCCTTTTAAGGGGTTTAAAAAAAAAAGGGGAAAAAAATTGGTTTTTAAAAGGGGGGGGTTCCCCCCCCCCCCCCCGGAAATTTGGCCCTTTTTTAAAAAAATTTTTTACCCCTTTTTAAAAAAGGGGGGGAAAAAAACCTTTTTTTTTTTTTAAAAAGGGGAAACCCCTTTGGGGGAAAACCCCCCAAAAAAACCCCCCCGGGAAAAAGGGTTTAAAACCCCCAAAAAAAATTAAAAAGGAACCCCTTTTTTTCCTGACAGGAAGCAGGAGTGCCAAAAATGGGTTAAATCCGAGGGGGATCGAACAATGGCGTTTCCACGGGATAATCTTGGGCCGTTGTTTTTTTATAATATATATCAATAAACTTGATGAGGGAATTTCTAGTGATAAGCAAATTCGCCGGAACAAAGATGGGTAGTTAATTGATTCTAACTAGATTTTAAAAACTTCAGAGGAATTTAAAAACGCATTCTTGGTCAGAAAAGTGGAGATGCAGTTCAAGTAATAAATGCAAGGTTCTGAAGCTTGGAGTGCCATAACCCTAGTACTTATAATAAATGAGTAGAATTTAGCCATACAGATTGGAAAAGGGATTGGGGGTTAGGTGGCGCAACCTTAAACCAAGACAGCAATCCTAAGCGTATGTAAAAAGGAAAATGATTCGGGTTTTAAATATCAAGAAATGTAAGCAACAGAATCCAAGCCCTACGCAGTTTTAAAAAAATTTATAAGGCCCACCTAATTAGCAGCTCATTCGGTCTCCATATACTGAAGGGAAAATAAATTCGTTAGAAAACATTCAGCGTAGGAGACTAAATTAATACATAGCATTAGAAATCTTCCTTAGAAGAAAAAATTAAAAGACTCTTAAGTTACATTCACTTGTTAGACAAGAATGAGGGGAGCCCTTTATCGAAGTGTAAAAAGTGGAAGATAGGTATTAATAAAGGGGATATTAATGAGGTCTTGAGGAATGTCTCTCCAAAAGAGAACCCGCAGTAATGGATTTAAATTAGATAATTTTTAGATTTAGAAAGGACATAGGAAGTATTGGTTTGGAAATAGGGTAGTAGATGAGTGGAACAGTCTACCTAGTTGGGTTTTATTGAGGCTGGGACTTTGGGTAGTTTCACATTTAGGTTGGATAAGTACATGAGTGGGAGGGTTGGATTTGAGTGGGAACTTTCATATCAGAGCTTATTTCTCGGGGGCATTGAAAATTGGGGTTTGGGGAAATGTTTTGTTAGTGGGGGTGAATTGTAAAGGACCTGCCTAGTAGGGCCAACAGGCTTTTCCCGCAGTGTTCCTCCTTTCTTATGTTCTTATGATTTTATGTTCTTATTAGCCCCAATAACATTCGTTGCCTGACTGCAGTGGAGTGCTGTGTGCTCTGCACCCCTCTGCTGTTTTCAGGCGAGCTCTCATAGCAACAACATGGCGCTGACTGTACAGCTAGAGTTATTAAACTGCGGCATTGGCTGCTTCGGGGGGGCGATTTCCCCCCTACGGCACAATGTTCTGCCATGATATCAGAGAGATGTACGAATACAGGACAATGAGGTAATTTTGTGTACCCCAGAAAGGGGCCTTCAAAATTTTCGTTAAGTTGAATTCGACAGCTGGTCGGGGTCTTTGGGTGACAAGATTCCAGATGAGAGTCTAGATGAAACCCCCCGGCTTAAGATGCCTCATAACCCTTTCCGACTTTTTTAACGTGGGTGATTTTTGGGCAACACCCCCTTTGAGGAGACTAGGCTGACAAAAGGAACTTTGTTTGAGGCGTATAGTACCATGCATCTGGCAACCCAAGACAAGGGGGAGGCAGGTGCATTCATGGGACGTCCGGAGGGTACTTTCTCCCCTCAAATGACTCTGAGGCATCCAATCCCATCTTACATTGTGATGGAGTTCCGGGGGAGAGGTTTTTTGTGTCCTTATGCTGGGCAACGACTACATGCAGGTTGTGTGGGGAGTACGATCACATGGCGGCGACGTGTGTGCAACAGAGGAGGGGGATGGCACAGAAAGGTGGAGCACCAGTTACAGGTGTGGATGTCATCGTGGAGAGTCCCCGGGCAAACGGGGAGGGCCGTCGGGGGCGATATAGTTGAAATACCATTGTGGGAATGAGGGCGGCCAGTTTTGTGTCGACCAGAAATGCCATTTTTGCGGGGACGGGAGAGGAAGTGTTTGTGCAGCAGGGGGTATGGTGCTGGAGGAAAGCGGACAGGTTTTAAAAATTTTAACTCCACAGGGGTGATTCCCTGACAGAAACCATCGCGAGTTGAAAGAACAAGTTTGGGACGTGAAAGGGAAAAGGAAGGGGGAGATCCGGGCAGAGAGGGGAGTCACCGTGCCTGTGTGACATGAAACAGTGGGGTTTGAAGTTCATTGTGGGGAAACCCTTTGGAAAACAGCAGGGGGTGGAGGGCGTCACGGGGAAAATGGAAAGCGCAACTAAGAGCCGTCCTACGCCGGCGCAAATCGGGGGGAACGAAATTCTCGAGGCAGCCGGGAAAAGGCTTAAAAGAATGGGGGGGCGGTGGAGGTGCAAATCAGTTTACCCGGGGCAGGAGCCCTTGGAAAGGGGGAAAAAGGGAAAGTTGGAAATTTTAAAAAAGGGGCCTTTAGGGTAGACTGAATTGAAGGACTTGTAAAAAGGGGAGAGGAATTTTTCGTATGCTGCTGTGTAAATACAGAGTGGACGTTGTGTTCTACAGGAACACAATTTCAGGGAGGGAAGAGTGCTAGAGGTGACATAGTTTTAAGGTTCTGACTCTGCCATCTCCCACGTTTGAAAGGTGGTGTGGGTTTATTGATAAAGGAAGCGAACCCGTTTGTGTTTATACGAAGTGATGGGAGGGGGAGGGAGGGAGGGGTTTGCGTGTGGATGGGTGGTGGGTAAAGGGGAGAGGGTAACCTTTGTAATGTGTAAGCGCCAGCGGAAAAAAGATGTGAAAGTAAAGAGGTATTTTGTATGTGATGAATTTTGTTTTCTCCTTATGTGGTTTACCTGTGGTGGCCATCGTTGGTGGGGACTGGAATTGTGTAATTAGGAGGGTTGATGTGGAACCACAAGGGGTGGGGCACATGTGGGCAGCCTTACGAAATCTTTTGGTGGATGTTCAGTTGAGGGATGTGGTAGGTGTGGGGCATGGGAGGTAGAGCATACTTTCGTGAGGAGGGGTATGAGGCGGGTTTTGATAGGTTGTACATATCTCCCCGGGTTTTGTCAAAGTTTGTCTGTAAAATAGAAGTAGCTTTTTCAGAAACATTGGGCAGTAGTGGAAAAGGTGGAGTGGGAGTCATTACTATATCTCTTGGGATACTGGAAGTTAAATACGAGTATGTTAGTAATGAGGGGGGGTTGGAGGGTTTACAGCACTGTGGGAGGGGTTAAGTGAGGAGGGTAAAAATGGGTGGAAGATGTGGGGACATGGTGGGATGGGTGGGCTAAGGAACAAAATTTGGCATTATTATGTTTTGGGAAGGGAAACGAATCAACTCTTTAAAATATGGGGCTCATTAAATATTTGGGGGGACAGGCTAAGGGGTTTTCTGCTATGTAAGGGGGGCGGTGGCAAGGTACTTATCCTATGGACGACATTATGGTAATTAAGGGGGTTGCGCAAATCCAGGACGAGAGGTTCCAAGCAGTGAGAGTAATGGCAGGGGTGGAGGAGGTGTTATGGGGAGATAGGCCTCATTGTGAAATTTTGCTTTGGGCAAAAAAAAAATGACAGCGGGCAACAGCTATCCAGGGAGGAGGTTCATGAGTCGGTGGGTGGAAAAAGGGTGGTCCGTTTTGCAAACTCAGAGGGGAGGGTGTTTGCGGAAAAAGGGGTATAGCAGTATTGGCAAAAAGAAGGGGTGGGACGGGAGATTTAAACGGGGTTTGGGAGGTGACAGTTTTGGGAAACAGTAAGGGAACACGGGTTGGGGAAATAACTGAGGAGGAAATAGGGAGATCTTTAAGTGAAATGCGAAAGGGCAAAGCACGGGGAACAATGACTCCTGCAGAGTTTTTCAACACACGGGAGCAAATGAGGGTTTTTTTTTTGGTAATGTTATTAAATTTGATGAAGGAAAGGGGAAAGTTGGGGGAAAAGCGGGCAACGGCTGTATTAGTCTTGTACTGAAGGGGTAGGGAACGCATACGTTTAGGGACTACCGGGAAATTCGTTTTATGCTGATTATAATTGTTTGCTAAATTTTAGGAAATGGGTTTTAAAGAGCGATAGGCAGGCATATAAAGAACTCATTTTTGGTTCCAGGGGGGTCTAGGTGGGGGGGCTTGGGTTCTACGGGTTTTTCGTGGAAAAAAAGGGGGGGGAAGGGGGGTTTGGGTTGCCACTGGCAAGGAGCATTGATGAGAGGACAAGAAGCTTTTGAGAGCTATCCTTAGGGGACAGGGTTTTGGGGAAAAAAAAGGGGAGGGGTAATGCGTTTTATGGGGGGGCAACGGCGGGGGTACGGGTTACGGGGGAAGATTGGGGGGGGGATTGTAAGGTGGGGGGACTTAGACAGGGTTTTCCTATGTCACAGTTTTTTTTTTGTTTTGCATACAGCCCCCTTTTAAGAAGGGTGAGCGCAAAATGGCATTAGGGGGGAGAAAAGGGAAATGGAGTTGGGGGAGTTTTTGGCCATTCAAAGGGTTGTAGAGATATTACTTTCGGTTAGGGGGGGGATGTCAATGGATTCTTTGATGAGGTAGTCAACATGTTTGCAGGGGCAACTGGTATGAGATGAATTTTAGAGAAAGCAATGCATGGGGGAAAGGAGCTTAGGGGGGGAGGGTTGAGTGGGTAGGAAGTTTGAGGAAAGGGGGGGGCTTCTAAAAAAATTTTTGGTCTTATTAGCAGATAATCGGATTTTGCACTGGAAAAACTCGTTAGGGTTGGGAAAAAAGATTTTTGGGCACTTTGGGGGCATTGCGGGCCCTTTTCATTTTTACCCTTGTGCAGCTGCCATTGTTTTTAACGACTAATTGTATAGTAAGGTTTTGGGACGTGGCAGCTGTGTTTTCCCCTTTCTGGGGCGGCAAATTTCGAATATACTTAGAAAAGGGTTTTTTTAAAAACTTGGGGGTTTTTGGGGTGTGATTGCTAAAAGGGATGTGGGAATTTATCTGTGCCCAGGGGGGGAGCTTCACCTCGCTAACCCTTTCCCAAGCATTCCCCATATATTTTATAATAAGTCCCAAAGTACCCCACCAGCCCAAAAATACTCCATCCCAAAACCCCCCACATCACGACTTAAAAGCCCCGCAGAACAAAATCCTTTACCCCCCTACCCATGCAGCATCTGCTCAACCAACCCCTGATGCTCCCCATCTCCTCAAAAAATACACTCGGGAACGCCGAATCCTCCCCCCCACCAAAACCCAACTCCCCCCCTCAACCACCCACTACCCCTAAAACCACACCCCCCATTAAAATCACATGCAAAAAAACAACATGACCTCACCCACGGGGTTTTAACCTTAAAACCCCTAACCTACCCCATATACTTTCCAGTCAACATGGGAAAAACCCCTTCAAAACCGTACCAAATACCCCCCACTAATATCCTACACGCCTGCCTATTTTTAAACCCTTTCCCCTATCCCAGCAACACCAGAGCCCCCAAAACAGTTTCACACTCAATCACTCCCACCCCATAAACATATTTTCAATCTACCGTGTATCTTACCAACCCCCCCCCCCCCCCACCCACACCTCCCCCATCACCTACCCCCTTAAAGAAGATACTTTGACCCTCCACTTTAAATCCCAAACCCAACCCCCCCCGAGGGAAAAGGTAAAATTTCCACATCCCTTTAAAACCAAACACAGCCCAAACCCCACAAAATTTAAAAATCCATGTTGCAATTTCCCCCTCCCATTAAAAAGGGAAAACAGCTGCCTGGGCCCAACCTTACTTACAATTAACTTAAAAACAAAACACGCGCACAAGGGGCAAATAAAAAGGGAGCAATGCTCCCAAGTAACCCCGAAACCTGTCTACCAACCTAACCGATTTTCCACACGTGCAACATCCAGAACATTTTCATAGAATAAGGATCACAATTTATAAGGAAGTCACCCACCTTGTCGACGACTGCACTACCCCACTCAACCCTCCGCCCACCCAAGCTCCTAACCTCATGAAGCATGGCCTTCTCTGAAATTCAATCTCAATACCATTTGCACCTGGGAACATGTTGACTACCTCATCTAAGGCGTCCATTGACAACCCCTCCCTAACAAACAGTATATCATCTACATACCATATTAGAACTGGCCAAACCCACCCAACTCACTCCCTTCTCCCTCACTAATGCGCATTTGCTTGCTCCATCCATTCCTATAAAAAGGGCCCTGTCTGCACGCAAACAAAAGCTGTGACATAGGACAACTCTTGTCGAAGTCCCTACTCATTTACATCCCTCCCCCTCCAAACTCCATTATAACTGAACCCTCGCCATTGCTGCAACGATAACCGCATCTACCCATCCCACTATTTTCCTTCCCCAAAACCCATCTATTGCCAGTAAAGTGCAACCAAGCCCCCCTCCCCCACCCCCTCCTTTCTTTCCACGAAATCGGTAGAAACCCTGTTCTTCACCATAGACCTCCCTGGACAACCCAAACTGATTCTTATATGACCCCCCTACTACGCGCTTAAACCTATTTCCTAATATCTAGCAAACAAATTATAATCCGCACATAACAACGATATTGCCCAGTAGTCCCTAAGTGTATGCTGCCCCTTACCCTTCAGGTCCAAGACTAATCAGCCGTTGCCTGCTTTTCTCAACCAACTTGCCCCTCTCCTTCATCATATTTAATAACCCTTACCAAAAAAAAAACCCTCATTATCACCCAAAGCTGCGTTTAGAAAAACTCTGGCAGGTAAGTCCATCGATTCCCTGGGATCCCGGCGCTTTGCCCTTTCGACATTTCACTTAAAGCTCTCCATATTTCCCTTCTCATATTCCCCACCCATGCTTCCCTATCACTGTTTTCCCAACAACATATCACACTCCACACCCTGTTCAAATCCTCCAGCTCCTACCCCTTCACCTCTTGCCAGTGCTGCTCATACCACGTTACCCACAAACACCCCCATCCCATCTGTAGTTTGTATAACCTGACCCACCCCCTATACCAACCCACCGACTGATGAACCTCCATCCATGAATAGCTGTTGCCTGCTGGTCATTGTTTTTAACCTGCTCAATACACTGGACGACGGCCTATCGCCCCATAACTTCTTCCACCTCCCCTGCAATTACTCTCACCACTTGGAACCTCTCTTCCCTGGATTGTGCGCACCTCCCCTTAATTACGCATAAGTCGTCCATAGGATAAGTAACCGCCCTGCCCTCCTTACATAACAACCCGTTAACCTGTCCTCCAAATAGTTAATGAGCCCATCTTTTAAAGAATTGGTTCTTTTTTTCCCCCAGCACGTAATAATCCTGAATTCCGTGTTTGCCTTAGCTACTCCAACCCACCACGTCACCATAACATCCTCCACCCCTTTTACCTCCTCACTTAACCTTCTCTCTCACAGTGCTCGTAAAACCCTCCAACCCCTCCTCATCTTCTAAACACACGCGGAGGGAATGCCTGGAGCCACTAGAGATACTAGCTAGTGACTCCACTCCACCACTGCCACTAACCGCGCCCGATGATATGAAAAAGCTACTTCTATTGTACAAGACAAACTTAGACAAAACCCCGTGAGATATGTACAATCTATCTAACCTAGCTGCGTAACCCCACCTCACGAAAGTATGCTCCTGCCTCCCACTCCCCCCCACTACTACATCCCCTCAACTTTAACATCCACCAAGAGATTTTAGTAAAGGCTGCCGACATTAACCCGCCCCTTGTGTTCCACAACAGCCCTCCTCATAGCCAAATTCCAGTCCCACCACGATGGCCACCACTTGTAAAACCACGTAGGAGAAAACTAGGTCAATAACATTCAAAATCCTTGTTCTTACTTTCACATCGTTTTTCCGCTGGCACCATACACACTTACAAAGGTAACCCACTTGCCCCATCCACCACACCATCCACGACGCAAACACCCTCGCCCCCCTCACTTCGATCAACACAACGGGCTCACCTCCTTTATCATAAACCCACACCACTTCCAAACATGCAGGATGCTAGAGTCATAACCTTAATCGCATGACCACCTCTAGCACTGCTTCTCCCCCTGAAATTATGTTTCTGTAAAACACTACGTCACTCTCTATTTACACACAAGCGTACAGAAACATTCCCCTTCACTCTATTAAACAGTCCATCCACATTCACAGTCATACACCTAAGGCCTTAAAATTTCCAACACTTCTCCTCTCCTCCTTCCCAGGGCTCCTGCTCCAGGTTATCAACACATGATTTTCACACCATCCACCCCACCCCCCTCTTTCAATGCCTCTTATCCTGGGTACCTAGAGAATATTCCCCTTCCTCCCAGACCTCGGCGCTTGCGTCACGACATCATCTGAATCTCTGACGCTGCCCGGTCTCTTCCTCGAGGACGCCTCCATCCGCATGCTGTCCTTCCGAGGATTCCCTCACAATGAACCTCACCTGCCACCGTTTCTGTTGCAAGAACATCGGCGACACCTCGCATGTGCCGCTGATCTCCTCGCTTTCTATGCAATGTACTGGCACTTCTCTTCTTGCAACGCTGAGACTTCTCCCGTACAGACGTCATCCTCCCAGATGGAGTAAAGTTTTCGAAACCTCGTTCATCTCTTCCTCCAGCGCCATCACCTACCTGCTGCACAAGCACTTCCTCTCCCGTTCACCGGCAAAGTGCCATTTCTGCTCTACACAACTTATGGCACATCCATCATTCACCACAAGGGAATCTTCAACTATATACTCTGCAGACGTCCACTCCCTCGTTACCAGTGGGGCTCTCCACGAAAGCATCCAAACCGTGTAACTGGTTGGCTCCACCAGTCTGCACCATCCACCTCCTCGTTCACACACGTCGCCGCCTTGTTATCATAACTCCCCACACAACCTACACGTACGTCGTTGCACAGCATCAGACACAAGAATCTGGTCTGGAACTCCTTCATCACATCGTAAGTGGGGGGCGGGGATGCCTCAGAGTCATTTGAGGAGAATGTTACCCTCCGTACGTCCATGTATCACCTACCGCCACTTGCCATGGTTTGCCAGATGCACGGTACACATACGCCTCAGAACATGTCCTTATGTCAGCCTCGTCTGCCTAACAATCAAAGGGGATTTTGCCAACTTCACCCACGTAAAATGTCGAGAGACGTTAATGAGACGTCAACTCTTACAGCAGGAGTTGCATCTAACTCACATGCTGGAATCTTGTCGACAACGTCTCATACGCAGCCATCGAATTCAACTAACGAAGATTCTGAAGGCCCCTATTCTGGGCTATACCATATACCTCCGTCCTGTATTTTTCATACGTCCCTCTCTGATGATCATCGGTAGCAAGAGGGGAAAATCGTCCCACGAAGCAGCTCAATACCGACAGCATTTACCCTACGTCATACACTCAGCACTATGTTGTTACTATGAGAGCTTGCCTGAAAACAGCAGACGGGTGCAGAGCACAACCGCGCTCCCACCGCAGTCAGGCAGCAAATGGATGAATTTTCCATTAGTTTTTTAACATAAGAACATAAGAATGGAGGAACACTGCAGAAGGCCTACTGGCCCATGCGAGGCAGGTCCTTATCAAAACGACTACTAAGAACATAAGAACATAAGAATGAGGAACAATTGTCAGAAAGCTCACTTGACAATGCGAGGCAGGTTCCTATATCAAAACGACTACTACCTTAAAGATTCCTCAAGAATAACCTCCCGTCCCAATGACACCAATCAACCCAGCCCCTCCCACTCATATATTTGTCCAGTCTCTTCTTAAAGCTACCCAAGGTCCTAGCCCTATCACCCCACTGGAAGAGCTGTTCCACGGCATCTCTACAAACCCTGTTAGAAAACCAGTACTTACCTTTGTCCTTTCTAAATCTACTTTATCCAAGATTAAATTCATTGTAGATGATGGTTCGTAGATGAATGGTATCAAGAACCGACATGTTGATAAATTAGACACTGGCAACTCTTGGGTATCTTTATTGAGGAAACGTTTCGCCACACACAGTGGCTTCATCATCCATACAAAGGGAATCTTGAAGAACAGTAGGAAATGAGGTAATCAGTCCCTCACCTTGAGTCGAATGTGGTTAGGTCCATCAACTTGATAAATCGGCATACGTGCTGAGAAAGGAGCTTATAAACCGTTGCAGGAGAGTGCAGCATCGATAGAGTCGTGTAACATTGTTCAATGTTTGAGTAGGTCGTGCCAGAATAGGCAGCGCAGAATTTCCCAAGTATTAAGATCCTAGAAGTTGCAGTGTCCTGACAGGTTTGTAGATGAATGGTTTCATAGAACCGACATGTTAATAAATTAGACAACATTGCAACTCTTGGGTATCTTTATTGAGAAACGTTTTCGCCACACAGTGCCTTCATCAGTCTACAAAGGGAGAATCATGAAGAACAGAGAGAATGAGGTAAATAAGTCCCTCAACCTTGCTAATTCTTGGGCACGACCTACTCAAACATTGAACAAATGTTACACGACTATGACTGCTGCGCCCTCTCCTGCTCAAAGGTTTTTATAAGCCTCCTTCTCAGCACGTATTCGTATTCCTATTCAAGATTGATGGACGACCACATCGACTCAAGGTTGAGGACTGATCACCTCATTCCCTCCTGTTTTCATCAAAGATTCTCCTTTGAGATTAAGACACATGTGCTACCATCTGGGTATCTTTATTGTAGACGTTTCGCCATCCAGTGGCTTTAATCAATACAAATTCTATGGACTTAAACTTGAAGACAGGAGAACTTATGTACAGAAGATGAGTAATCATCCCTCACCTAGGAGTAGGTGCGAAGAGCACCATAGTCGTGTAGATTCTAAGCAGAAGAAAGGATCCTGGGCGCTTATATAGTAACGTCAGGTGTAGCAGACGAGGCATAATTCCACAGGTAGCGGGATTCCCCAGTGGGAAGTAGGTCCTTCACAAAAAGATGGGTTAGTTTGTAAGTAGTAGTTGTCGTAGTCGTGAAGGTTATGTACATGTGCCTCAGAATAAGATTCCATGATGTTGCGTGTCTGACAAGTTGTGTACGAATGGTATATAATACCGACAAGATGAGATTAAGAACACATGTGCAACATCTGGGTATCTTTATTGTAGACGTTTTCGCCATCCATGGCTTTATCAATACAAATTTCTAGGACATAACTTGGAAGACAGAAGAACTATGTACAGAAATGAGGTAATCAGCCTCAACCTAGGAGTAGGTGCGAAGAGCACCATCTTTTTGAAGGACCTACTTCCACTGGGAATCCCGCCTACCAGTGAATATGCCCCTCGTCTGACTACGACCTGACTTAACTATATAAGCGCCAGGATCCTTTCTGTCTGCTTCAGAATCTCCACGACTATGGAGCGTCTTCGCACATACTCATAGGTTGAGGACGATTACTTCAATCTTCTGTACAATAGGTTCTACTGTCTTCAGTTATGTCCTAAAATTTTATTGATAAAGCAACGTATGGCGAAACGTCTCAATAAAGGATACCCATATTGTTCACATGTGTCTTAATCTCATCTTGTCGTATTAATATACCATTCGTACACAGACTCCTTTGTATGGGACTGATGAAGTCCATGTGTGCGAAACGCTTCCTCATAAAGAATACCCAAAGTTGCACATGTGTCTAATTTATCAACATGTCGGTTCTCTGAACCATTCAACTACAAACCTGTCAGACACTGCAACTTCTTGGGATCTTAATACTTGGGAATTCTTCGCTGCCTAATTTCCTGGGCACGACCAACTTCACCATTGAAACAAATGTTTCACGACCTATGACTTGCCTGCACCTCTCCTGCCAACGGTTTATAAGCTCCTTCTTCAGCACTACCTATTCTATCAAGATTGATGGACTGACCACATCGACTCAAGGTTGAGGGACTGATTACACATTCTCCTCCTGATTTCTTCAAGATTCTCCTTAGTATGGACTGATGAAGCCACTGGGGGCGAAACGTTAAAAAATCCATTATCCCTGGTTTACTACCTCGTTCGACCACACTCAGTACTTTATTATCTCCCTTTTATGCCCGTCATCCACATATATCACTTCAATGATATCTCCCCTCATTCTACGCCATCTCCAGAGATGGAGATTAAGGCTTTGAGTCGTGCTGCAGTACGGAGGGTTTCCTTACACAGTAAATCATTTTAGGTCATCTCTCTGTTTGTTCTCTAATGAGTCAATATCCATCCTGTAGTAAGGGGACCCAAGCTGAGACAGCATAATCTAAATGAGGCGCTCTCATTAGTGATGTATAGAGCGTAAAATGAACTTTTGGACTTCTGTTACTTATACTTCTTGAATAAATCCAAAGTAATACTTTGCCTTGTTGCGCACGAACTAAGCACTGCCTGTCTTTGGCTTATAGATTTCCTCTGCTTACCATGAATCCCAAGTCTTTTTTCACATTCTGTAAGATCAAGCTCTACTTCACCTAGATTATAGCTTCGAGGGTTATTTTCATTACCAAGGCAAGTACCTTAACACTTACCACATTAGAACATCAGCTGCCATTTTTCAAGACCAAGACATTAATTTGTCCAAATCCACCTGGAGTTCATTGATATCCTCCTCAGAGTGTGAATTATAACGGGCCTATCTTTGTATCTCAGCAAATTTTAACTCATGTCACACGTTAATTCCTAGCGATCAATGGTCAATAATTAATTTATGACAAGAGAGACCTAAAACGAGATGCGCTGATAGAGGAAAGGCGGTTCCGCTGGATGCGCTGAATAGGGGACGCGCCGAGGACGCGAGGAAGTTATCGAGCTCCAGGTAAGATGTGTAGATCTGGGGAGTGGCGAGGCGATCGGTGGGGTTTGAATGTTGTGTGTTAAATATTTGTAGTACACGTGATTGGGAGCTTGGGGATGCTCACGATCACACAGAGTTATGAAATAAATGACCATGCCTAGAACTTACCTCTATACGTGAGCTGCCCACTTTTCTTAAGAGTCTCTTGTGAGGGTACCTATCTAAGGCTTTACTAAAAATCCAAATAACAATATCATATCCTTATCACTGTCAACTGCCTCAAATGTTTCCTATTGAAGAACGTCACAAGTTTGTCAGGCAGGAACGACCACTCGTGAATCCATGCTTGAGATCGTTTATCATGTTTATCCTTCAAGGTACTTCTGATAATGTCAGCTATATTTGATTCTATAACTTGCCCACTATAATGTCCAGGCTTATTGGACGGTTAAATGATGAGTGGACTTATTCCCCTAGATTTGAATATAGGAACCGTCAATTAGCCATCTTCCACAACTCTGGCACAACACCGGTAAGGATGGACGCATTGAATACACTCGTTAATGCTGACTAAGCTCCAATCTTGCATTCCTTAAGGAACCTTGGAAAACAATCTCATCGGTCCCATGACTTACACTTTTGCTTCAGTTGTCTACTGTTTAATAAGCCATTCCCTCGTGACAGTAGTATTATTAACTTAAATTTCATCAGGAACTATATCATTTGTTAATTACTGAATCTCATGACATCTTCCTGTGTAAAAACTGACAAAAATAGTCATTAAATAAGGAACACATTTTCCAGTTCATTATCCGTCACCTGTCCATTCCCAGTTTTCAGAGGTCCTACTTTTTATCCTTCACCTTCGTCCTATACTCTTGAAAGAACCCCTTTGGATTAGTCTTTGATTTATTAGTAACTCTAATTTCATAGTCACCTTTACCTTTCTAATCGCCTTTTTTACGGCCTGTTAATGAACATATTTTTCTCCAGTAAGGTAACCCTCTCCTCTTCCTTATGCGTCTATAAATTTCCCTTTTCTCCCTCATAGATGTCTTTTAGCCATTCCTCTAACCCATTTGGGATCGTTATTATTAGACCTAATTCTCTCTGGGGAATGTATAACTCTGGGCACTGTGAAAGCAATATTAAAAACAATCATAAAAAGCAGATTCCCCTCATATTCATAAGTATGATTATCGTCATTAAAATCACTAGCTATAACCCCAAATCCAATATTAGAGCAGATGTTCCCTAAGTCCATATAATCGTCACCCCCGACACCGCCAGAACAAATCAGGGATTTTTACTGTATTATCATTAATCTTGCATTCCAATTAACGCTAAAAGTGATGGATTTTGTGATCACTTGCGCCAAGCCTCTTCAGTGATCTCCAGATTATTCACGAGAGATTCCTATATGCTCAGATGGAAGGCTTTCCACTGGACTCTACTGTGGTACTTCTTTCAATCTCATGTTGAGTTCCTCACACACTTCGTGTTCACTTCTTGTGATCTCTCCTCCTTCCTCCTTAGCCTGATTTACCTGCTACCTTAAGTTTGTTTTCCTCCTGTTTGTAAGCTGTACAACATCTGCGGGTCAGATTTTGACTTTGCTGCTATGTCATTTTCATATTTGTCTTGCCTCCCGTCTACCTGTACAGATTCCGGTTTCTTCCCCTACGACTTCTCTCATTGTTCTCTGGGTCCGTTTGCCTTCTATACTTCTCCACTCTCTAACACTTTTGGTTTTTTGGCCCTTTACACCTTTGGGTGAACAAGGTTAATCCTGGCTTTTCTCGTTATTTCTGTTTCCTTCAGATTCAAACCCCACCGCTTCCTTTCTATCCTTTTATTCACATATCCCATCATCTCGTGTACTGATTTTCCAGCCAGTTCTGCCCACTGAACCCCTAGTAGAAATTCTTCATGTCTTATAGTCCCCCTCTCTGTAGTTTGGCTTCACAAGTCCTGCCCTTTCTGCTTCCCTCATCCACATGTAACTTATGTATTTGAACGCTCAAACCTCAGGTCATATATGCCGATGGGCTTTCATATGTTGATCCTCAATGTTTTGCATCTACTCAAGTAAGAATACTAGGTCCCAGTCGTTGCTGGTTCATCCTCTCTTTCTCTCTAGTAGTGTCCCTTACTGCTGGACATGAGGTTTTTCAGACCACCTCCATCATCTAAGCCTTCCACGTTTCAGGGCCTCCCTGTGGCTCCGAAGTTTTTCGTGCCATCGATTTCCTTGTGGTTGAATCACCTCATGATCAGCAGCATGCCCTGCTCGCATAAGCTCTTCTGGCCACCTCGGTAGTATGTCAACCATCGCTCTAGTGCTCTCCATCATACTCTTGCCTTGGCTTCCTGCCTGTTTCTGTGGTGGTTTGTACCATCACTGCAAAAATTCCTTGGACCTCCAGACTGAAGTGTTCCTAAAATGTAGTTTCTTGCTTTTTGTCTCTTGTCTCCTCTCTCTCCAGCCATCTAAATCCCAATGGTGTTTTGATGTGATTTACTCGCCTAAATTTGGACTCACCTTTTTGTGTTTGCAGGTCGATTCATAGCTCCTGTCTCCGCCCCTCTTCACTGATTGCTACTGGGTCTTCCCTCTCTCTGCTCCATAAGCTCTATCAAACCTCGTCTAAACTGTAAACGGATGCCACCTCCAGGTACGTCACTTTCTAGCTATTCCACTTGCCTACAACTCGTGACTGAAGAAAATACTTCCTAATATCCTTTGACTCTTATAAGTCTTCAACCTTCAACCGTGGCCTCTTTGTTCTGTTCCCATCTCTGGAACATCTTCTCTTTTTCTACTTGTCTATTTTGTGCAGTAATTTTAATATGTCGTTATCATGTCTCTCAAGTCCTACCGGTCGTCATCCGATTTCCCTTAGCCTTTCTTCGTAGGGCAATCCACATAGCTCTGGGACTAGTCTTGTTGCAATCCTTTGCACTTTCTCTAATTTCTTGACGTGTTTGACCGGGTTGTTGATTTCCAAACTGGGCCATAAATCCATTTTTTTGGTTAGTAAAAATTTTTTTCAATCTTAGCGATTTATTTTTTAGTGATTTAAATAACCCAAAATTTTTAAAGCCCTACCGCAGAAACCCAAATTAGTTCCCCAAATTCTCTTTTTAACCCCGTAGATCTTTTTCAATTATTTCATCTTTTGGAAAACTAGGGTTTAAAGGAAAGTTTCTTTCATGTGCATGAATTTCCAGAATAAAACAAAGGCAAGGCTTGGTTAATTTTTAGTTTAACCTGGGGTTTGGTTTAAGAAACCCTACCGATCAACAGGACCCGACTATCCCTCAACACTCATTAGTCGAACCAGCCCCGGCCCAGGGAAGCGCACGGCGCAATCTGAACCCACCAACTTGGTCACTTCAGTTGTTTTTTATAAAACTC
>NC_069485.1:14036555-14054132 GCF_026875155.1 Cherax quadricarinatus
AATAAAATACAAAAAGACATTTAGTTTTCAAAATTTTAAAACACTGAACACCAGCCTCCACATCGTTGTACAACTGATCCGTTTTTTACAGGAAAACGTAAAAAAAGTTCTGACTCCAAAGGGGTAAAAAACCCTGTGTCTGGGGCCTTAGTTATCCCATCCCAACCTAGGGCCAGCTTGTCCCTACATACAAATTAAGAAGCATAAATTTAAATGGGTCAATTTTATTAAAGGAAAGGACACAAAAATTTACCTTTAAAAAAATATCATGTATACATTCATACATACATATATATACATTATTATTAAAATATATTATATATATATATATTTTTTTTTTTTTTCAACAAGTCGGGCGTCTCCCCCGAGGCAGGGGGGATCCAAAAAGAAAGAAAATCCCCAAAAAGAAAATACTTTCATTATCATTCAAACTTTCACCTCACTAAAAACATAATCCTGTTTTTTCAGAGGTGCCAGATACAACAGTTTAGAAGTTTTATACGCATAAAAATATATCTCTCCAAACTGCCAATTTTCCCAAAACCCCCTCCTTTAGAGTGAGGCATTGTACTTCCCTTTCCAGGATCAAGTCCGGTTATATAAAATAACCGGTTTCCCTGAATCCCTTCACTAAATATTACCCTGCTCACACTCCAACAGATCGTCAAGTCCCAAAATACCATTTGTCTTCATTCACTCCTTTTTAAACACGCTCACACACGCTTGCTGGAAGTCCAAACCCCTCGCCCACAACACCTCCTTTACCCCCTCCCTCCAACCTTTCCGAGGACGGCCCTCCCCCGCCTTCTTCCCATACAGATTTATACGCCGTCATGTCATTCTACTTTGATCCATTCTCTCTAAATGACCAAACCACCTCAACAACCCTCTTCAGCCTCTGACTAATATTTTTATTAACTCCACACCTTCTCCTAATTTTCCAACCGAATTTTTGCATAATATTTACCCACACATTGCCCTTAGAAAGGACTTCTCCACTGCCTCCAACCCCCTCCTCGCTGCGCATTTACAACCCAAGCTTCACACCCATATAAGAGTGTTGGTACTACTATACTTCCATACATTCCCTTCTTTGCCTCCATAGATAACATTTTTTGCCTCCACATATACCCCCAACGCACCACTCACCTCTTTTTCCCTCATCAGTTCTATGATTAACCTCATCCTTCATAAACCCAAACCGCCGACACGTCAACTCCCAAATATCTGAAAACATTTAAATTTTTCCATACTCCTCCTCCCCAATTTGTATCCAATTTTTCTTTATCTAAAAACATTTGATACTATCATCACCCTTACTCTTTGCTGTGTTCACTTTCAACTTTCTCGTTTACACACCTCCCAAATTTGTCCCCTAACCTTTGCAGTTTTTCTTTAGAATTTCCCATAAGCACAGTATCATCAGCAAAAAGTAACTGTGTCACGTCCAATTTTGTATTTAATTCCCCATAATTTAATCCCACCCCTCTCTCGAACACCCTAGCATTTACTTCTCTTACAACCCCATCTATAAATATATTAAACAACCATGGTGACATTACACATCCCTGTCTACCGGGAAGTAGACTCCCTCTCTTCTAACACACTAACCTGAGCCTCACTATCCTCATAAAAACTCTTTACAGCACTTAGTAAGTTACCACCTATTCCATATACTTGCAACATCTGCTACATTACTTCCCTACATCACATGCCTTTTCTAAATCCAAAAACGCAATAAAAACTTCCCTATCTTTATCTAAATACTGCTCACATATATGCTTCAACATAAACACTTGATCTACACATCCCCTACCCACTCCAAAACCTCCTTGCCCATCTGCAACTCTACATTCTGTCTTACCCCCTAATTCTTTCCCCAAAAATTTCCCACCGTACACTTTTCCTGGGATTAAATCAGTAAGCTTATTTTTCCCCAATAATTTTACAAACTCTTTTTTCCCCCCTTTCCCCTTTTTTAAAGGGCTATGCATGGGCCCCCCGCCAAACCCTAGGTACCTTACTATTTCAAACCCAGGATTTTTAAAAAGGGCCCTTTTTCCCCGGTGTAATGGGAGCAAATTTAAAAACAGTAGAAAAAGTTTAGGGGCTTATTATTTCCTTTAAACCCAATTTTAACAGCAAATGAAAAATATGTACAGTGTAAAAAAGGGGCAATCCACGGGAAGCAAGGCAGAAATAGAAGCCACAAGGGTAAACAGAAACCCTGCTTCAACCAGCTCTAGAGTGGGAATGACAAGGGAGGGCAGGGAAAAGCGGTACCACAAACCTCTGCGATTGTCAAACCCCCCTTCTTATTTGGGGAGAACCCCGGTCATAAATTGAACGATGGGGCCCCCCCTCATCAAAACTCTTAGCAACCTTTGGGTTTGCTGGTTGGGGGAGATAGCCGGGAAATGGGGGGGGTGTGGGCCTTTCGCCGAAAAAAGGTTACGTACTCTTTTTCATGCCACACCCCCCCCCCCAGAAGGCCCCCAGGATTAGGCTGCCACCTCCCAGGGTAACCGTTTCCGCCCTGGGACAAAATAAGGGACCGGCCCTATCCTCTCCAAACCCTCCAATCTTAGATAGAGCTCAGCTTTCCCCAGTGCCTGAAAACCCCCAAAACCCCAAACTCAGAGTGGACAACCCGTAGATAAGCCAAAATAGGTTCCCCAAAATACAAGCGGCGGTAGCCCGGAAACCCCTCACTAAAAAAAAAAACCCCCAAAATCAGGGGATAAAAAAAAAAGTTGAAAGGGGGGTTCCCAGAAGGGAACCCAAGGAAAAACTTTTTTTTTTTTTTTATAAACCCTAATATGTTTTTCGAATGCGAAACAACGTTTTTTTCCCTAAAAAAATTCTTCCCTGCAATTCCAACCCTTTTGGTCAAGGATTGAAATTTTTCCAGGCTCAAGTCCAAAAAACCCGGCTGAATTTCACCCCTGTAAACCCAGCTGCATCTATACCTTTTAACCCATTTTTTGCATCCGGGAAAGGGATATCCAATCTTTCCCCCCCTCAACCTTGTAGGTTTTTTCCCTACTTAAGGAGGATTTATTTGCCATTCTTTTTCTAAATGTCCAAAAATAAAACCATTTCGCACTGTAATTTTATAATAAATCCAATTTAACCGAGCAAATTCCCCCAACCCTTAGAGGGCTTTAGTAAGGTTTGCAAATTTAATCCAAGCACACCCAAAAAGGGTTGGACTTCTAGTCTAATTTTCGCCCCCATGAAAAGTCAAATACCCCAACGAAACCCCTTTTTTTCACCTTAGCTATGACCTACATTTCAAATACCGCATACAAGCAAACCACTGAAAAACAATTTTCCATATCCAATCCCATTTTAACCAAGCTTTTTTAACATGTTAACATCACACCATACTCCTTTTTATTTTAATTTTTAAGACAACTTCCAACGCAAATTTTTAAACAAGCCCAACAGCAAGTAACATGATCCTGTATTTTAATTCCCCTAATAACCCTTTCTCGAAACCCCAGCTTCCACTTACCCCATTTTTAAATAATTTCAAATGGGCCTTTATCCCGTTTAAGGGACCCCCCCAAATAAACAACCCCTAAAAAATTTTTTGATTATAATTTTCACCCATTATAACGCAATTGCTACATTATTAACATTTTTTTCTAAATCCGAAAAGGCAAAAAAACCCACATATAAAGACCTGCTTTACCCCTTATGGGAAACAAAACAAGACTAATTCCACATCAAAAACCCCCTTTCCATTGCAATCACCTTCTTATTCTAACTTCAATTAAGACCCACCACACTTTTTTAGAACCGTTGCTTTTAATAATTTGTACAATATTGTGTCCCCTTCCCAAAATAAAGGTTACGGTCTCGCATGCCACACTTACCCTCTTACATACATTTATTAAACAAAAATACCAACCACTCCAACAATATGTCCCCACCAGCTTTTAACATTTCTGTCATCATCCCGTCAGTTCCAGCTGCTTTACCCCCTTTCATTCTACGTAATGCTCCTCACGTACCTCCCCCACACTCACATCCTGTTCCTCTTCAGTCCTAAAAGATGGTATACCTCCCTGGGCAGTGCATGAAATTTCCGCCTCCCTTTCTTCGTCGATTTTTAAAAGTTCCTCAAAATATTCTCGCCACCTACCCAAAACCTTCATCTCCCCATCTACTAACTCCCCTACTCTGTTTTTAACTGACAAATCCATTCGTTCTCTAGGCTTTCTTAACTTGTTTAACTCACTCCAAATTTTTTTCTTATTTTCATTAAAATTCCTTGAGAGTGCCTAACCCACTCTATCATCTGCTCTCCTTTTGCACTCTCTCACCACTCTCTTCACCTTTCTTTTACTCTCCATATACTCTACTTTTCTTATAACACTTCTGCCTTGTAAAAACCTTTCATAAGCTAACCTTTTCTCTTTTCACCCCCCTTTACTTTATCATTCACCCAATCTTTCCTCATTCCTCCTACCCCCCTCCTATAACCACAAACTTCTGCCCCCCCATTCTATCTGCAATTTTAAAACTATTTAAAAAACCAATAGTAATGTAAGTGTAAATTTGTCAAATTTGAAAGGAAAAATAAAAAAGGGCAATGCCCCGGTTGGGGGGAAAGGGGGAAAGGGGAGGGTATAAAAATTGAATTGCAATATTTTTAGGTGAATGCAAGGGAAGAGGGGGAAAAAAATTAGAATGGTTGGGTTGTTGGAGAAATAGGGTGGGAAGAGTTTCAAATTTTTAAAATTAAGATTTTGAATTTTAAACAATTTTAAAAAAAAAAACCAAAATCAAAAAATGCCCCCCAAAGGGTTTTAAAATTGGGATTGTAGTAGTCTTTAAATTTTTAGTAAAGGGACGTTTCCCCATACGGTTTTCATTAAATGGGAAACTGGGAGGAAAGAAATTGGGTGAAAAAAGAAAAAAATTTCGCATACCAGAAAATTAAAATTTAACCCCCTTTTGTTTTAATGAAAATATTGCTGGTTTTAATTGTTAATATAATTTTTTTTTATTTTCATTAAATTTGAGAGGTAAACCTAATTGCTTTTGCAATTTTCTTTAAACCAAAATAAAAATTAATAATTTTTTGTAAACCCTTTCCTGTAAATTCATGGAATTTTTTTAATAACATTTTAAATTTCAAAAAAGGGCTTGAAAATTTACCAAATTTCCCCAATTTTAATTGAAATTTAAAAACTAAATCTTTTCATTATATTTGGAAAGGCCCCTTTCGGGGATAGGAATTCAGAATTCCCTTTTAGTTTAGATATTTACCCCCCGGGGTTTTTGGATTTTTCCCCCCTTTTTTCTCAATGTTAGGAAAAAATTATTTTCCGTAACAGTTGCCCTTAAAAAAGGGTCACCTGGGTTTAAAATTTATAATTTAAAAACAACTATTTTTTGGGATATCTAATTGAATTTTTAAAAAAATCCAAAAATAGGGAATTTCAGCCTCTTTCTCATGCAATTGGGGTCCCCATTTCAAATCCCTGGATTAATTAATTTTTAAAAAGGAAATTAAATGAAAAAAATAAATAATCAAAAATGGTTAAAAAATTAACAGATTTAAAGATTTAATTCTTTTCCCTAAATTTTTGGAGTGCATTGGGTTTAAAAATTTTCATAAATTTATTTTAATATTTGTTTTAAATTTGACCCAAATTTTCCTTTCAAAAATTTTAAATTAAATTCTATGAAATATAAACCTTTATATTGTGAACCTTGGATAGATTGCTACCGGAGGGTTTTAGGACAAAAAGGAAAAAAAATCTGTTGGGCAAATGGTAATAGGTCAATTAATGCAATGTGTTTAATTTGATGGTCGGATTAAAAAATTTTTTCAGTGGTAATTTTTAGGTTTCCCTTTAAATTTAAATGGACCAATCCCCAAAACTTCAATGACTATCCCAAGCGTTGCCAGGAAAGTTTTAAGGGGAAAAAACATTTTGTTTTCATGGGCCACTTCCGCACATTCGACTTCCCTTTTTAAATGTAATTTTTTTTTAGTATTTTTTTAAAGGAAAAGGGTTATGAAGGGTTCCGGGCCGCACGATTGACCTTAAAACAGGCCCCTCTCGGAGGAAGGGGTTTTTTTGTTTAAAACTTTGTTAAAGGATTTAAAACCAAGAACTATAAGTAAATTGGGGAAATTTTTTTGGACAAACCTGTGGGAAAGGGTATGTGATAATAAAAAAATAAAATTTTTTAATTTCATATTTATAAAAAAAAAATTAAAAATCAAAATGCAAAACATTAAAAGGGATTTCGTTTCAACACCCTTGGAAGAGGAAAAACCCCCGGTTTCGTGAAAATTACATATAAGGAAAATGTAATATAATAAAATATTTAATTAATTTTTGATATATGTTTAGATTCAATTCACGTCGGTGATTCTATCAAAACCTTTTAAAAAATGAGATCAAGCGCTTTGGAAATTTTCACTTTCAAGGAAAGAAAAAAATAATTTAAAAATATTAATTTATATTTATATATTTTATAACATTATATATTTTTTTCTTATTTATTTTTCTTAATAATGTATATAAAATTGAAATTTGATTCTTCACAGTGTGTTTTGCTATATTAATATAGTTAAAAATTTTTAATATATAAAAATTATATATATATATATATATATAATATATATATATATATATATATATATATATATATATATATATATATACTATTACAAAATCTGCACAAACATCTGCCTCGTAGTGTGCATATATCGTAACACAGTGTACAAAAACCCTCTGTGAATATTGTATAAACATTGCAAGGTTCAGCTGTACAAATTTTTGTACAGTAATATGCAGATAGGGATAGTGAAAGTGCAGTGCGTGCTGCACCAGAAACCACCTATGTTATTTTCACGTGTAAAACAAGTAGAAACCCCCGGAGATTTTTTTTTTTTTTGGGGGGGGGAACACACTGAATCCTTGAGCCTTTTCTGTTAGGTTGTTTTTTATTAACATTTTGTTTATTATGTTCTCTAACAATTTCTTCCATTCTTTTACTCTGCATGTTATCAGACATATTTTTTTATCAAGAATAAATTAGTTTTATGATGACCTGCTCAACATTCTTGCATGACTGGTCAGTATCCTCTAGTTTTCTGTCTTATCAATTAGAATATTATATATTTTGCAAAAATATTGTGTTTTAATTTTCAGTTTATATGTTTTTATGTTGTATATATGTAGGTTATTTTATGTTATGTACTGTATAATTATGTATGTATGTATGTAGGTATTTTTGTATGTATGTAGGTATGTATGTATGTTTTATGTTTTATTTTGTATGTATGTATTCTAGATAAAAGTCATTCACATTGCTACACTAGAACGGCATTTGAATATGAATATTTGAATATATTTTACCAGCTTAGAGGTTATGTGTATTGAATATGTAAAGACTGACAATTACGGTAAAGCGAATTAGAGCTTTTAAAAACAATTTTAGCCACACGTATTCGAATAATAATTATAAATGTGTTAAAATTTATCTCACCAAATTATGGTTAAATAAAATGAAGGGGAAAGATATGATGGTTTAATTACCCCTAGGGAGTGTTGTGTCAGTATTCATTGAAAACTGAATACTGACCAGAGCCTTACTCTTTTGTGTTGGGCTCAAAAGCCAGTTTGGTTACCGGGTTTTATGGTAATCTACCTAGATCGTACATTACTTCTCAACTGCGCGGGTAAATAGAACGCAATCGTCTAAGTAGACTTTCCTGGGTTTGTGTATTTGGGCCTTAAGAAAACCCGAGTACCCGGTTGTCTTTAATGAAGAATAGTCTCTCGGTGCATTAGTCTATAAGATAATTCTCAATACATCGGTATACGACACTACTTTGTCTTTCAATCGTTTTTAAAATTTCCCGTAATGTCACTACAGGAAGCTGCGCACATTCTCTGTCATATACCGGAATGTGATTGTCTTTATACACAAAAAAAGCGTGGATCAGTGTTCTTTGTTTCTCCTTTGGGAGAGTTTAAAGCAATCTGGTTTCCCCGGTGCCTCCGTTTGCCTGGCGTTTCCCTCAGCGTCTTCCCCGACACAAAAGAAGTGTCGATCAAAAATGTTTTTGCTTGCCAACTTCCACCATGATTTTAATGCAGAATTCTTGGTTCTTGCTCTCTGGGCATAGATAACAATTCATGCTATCTTTAAAATGGTTATAAAGTGGGTGGGGATTTTCCTTAATTGTCCTGCTAAGGTAAGAGAATAATTGCCTCTCATTAATTTCCCCACTCGTTGCAACAGTGGTCTCCCCTGACGTGACTTACTGGTGTGCCCAGGTATGGACAGTGTTCCAAATTAAAGTGTTGACCAAGAAGCCACACACTATTTAGCCCCTCTGCTGGGGTGAGTCCTCAGAGGGCTTAAAAGGGGTGATACCCCTCCCCCTGGAGAACGTTTTCTCCACAAATAGTTGACGATGTTCGAATTTCAGAATGAGATGGGTATGATAAGTAAGACACAATCCTAAAAACTGTTTCTCTGCAAAGTGCTTGCATTTTTTCGAACTAGAGATGCTAGTGATGGTTATGTGCAAGTAAGTTTGCTTGTACGCAGTAGTAGAGGATTCTTTCAGTCGAGTACAGAGGAGACAACAGAAGCAGTAGAGATGTAAAGGATGATCAGTCCATCATCTTTTAGGACGTAGGTTTTGACGTGGTCATTTCTTCAGCCTGGAGAGAGTCTTGGCTTCGTAGTCTGGAACAATGTGAAGCTGAAGCAACACTATAGAGACTTGTATACTGGCAAAAAGGTGAGACGCAGACAATCTCGATGACAGCAGACGGCGTCCCACTAGTAGAAGCTAAGAATGCAATAATTGAGAGGGCAGGTCCTCACATATCCATCCCTCCTCACTTGTAATAGTAGGTCAGGCAAAAAAAGGTTATGGTAGATGTTCCAGATATAGAGCAAAATTATTTTTCCAGGCTGATGAACTGACCACCTCAAAACGACATTCATCAAGGGTGATGGACTGATTACGGTATAATCTTTCATCTCTACTGCTTCTGCTGCCTTCCTCAGGACTCGACTGAAGAGCCTACCTGTAAGCCGATACCTTTAGGAATAAGTACTAATTGTTTTTACATGTGTTCTCAAATTAAGTTGTATTAAACAGCTGTCGATGAATAAACAGAAAGATCGACGAAGGGACTCGACACTAGATGTGTTCAATTTACGGTCGGTGGTTCGAGCCCTCTTGTCCTATCCTTCCGTTTAATCATCTTTTTTTTTTTTTTTATTCGCCGGTATTCTCCGGCCCGGGTCTTTTCCAAGTAGTGGGACCCGGCCTTGGCCCCTATCTGGGGAGTGCTCGAGACGTTAAATTCCCCCCCACCACATGAGAGGAGGTACAAGTAACTCCTCATCTTTGGGACCAAGTGTCCCCAGGCCTAGCCACATCCCCGCCACCACGGGGCGAGTAGGAGAAGCTTAGGCTCTGTTCTACCATCTGCCCGCCCAAAAGGGGCTCGGGGGGATGGCAGTCCTTATGGCTGCCAGATGGTAGCAAGCTCAGGCCGTTTATTACGACAAACTTTTATTACAACTTATTCTTGAGTTCACAGAATTATCTACTGTTAAAACTCCTGGGACCGAGGAAGTTGTTTAACTGTATTACAGTTGGTTTGTCTCTGGACGGAATGGTAATACAGTAAAATATACCTCCGAATCTCTCCTATTGAGGCCACAGGGTTAGCCTAGACATCCTGTAATGTCAATTTTCGGACCGCAGTTCGAGTGAATGTGTACTTGTCAATGCTCAGTAAAAACCCACAATGGTGACAGAATCTCAGACGGATAAATTGATCTGTATATTTTGACCCTTTCTAGAGATCCTCCTTCAGCATGCTACACAAATGAAAGGAGAACTTGTATTTTTAGGGAGGTTGCACCTCTCGCTGTACAAAGAGCATGAAGAATCTGGTTGCGTATAAGACCCCCTCAATGGAGGCTCCTTGATGCCTGGTGGGGGGCCCTTGATCCAGGAATTGGATGTGTGCTTCAGTCCCTGCAATGAGCCCGAATACCTTCCATCCCTCCCCCCCACAGGCGCGGTATAAGCCCTCCGGGTTTAGCGCTCCCCCATGATATAATAATAATAAAATAGGATGCAGAAAGACTGGTGAAGTTCAGGTGATGACGAGTCTTGAAGTTAAAGCTTGATATTTGGGTATGCAAGTTCCTCTGTGTACGTAATACCTAATCATTGATGCTGGCATTCTGTATTATGTACGGTTGTTGGTGTTTACTTTTTGAGGGGGCGCGAACTTTGAAAATGACTTTTGCTGATTTCCATTTTTTTTTCCCTGTGAGATGTTAAAATTTGGGTAGGTATTCTATGAGAGCACACTCTGGTTCTGCGGTTTGTAGTTGCCGTGTGATTTGTGAGAGTAAGACACATGTGGCAAACATTCTGGGTATCTTTATTGTTAGACGTTTCGCCATCCAGTGGCTTTATCAATACAAAATTCTGGACTAATCTTGAAAGACAGTAGAACTTTGTACAGAAGATGAGGTAATCAGTCCCTCAACCTATGAGTAGGTGATTTGTATTTGATGACAAGAGCTTCTAATTAACATTGTAATTGTTGTTGTCAATACCAAAATTGTTGCTCTTTGGTGTTGAATGATCTCGTAAATTGCATTGGGCCTGCCTGCCCTATGTATACTTGGTTGCAGTGTTAGCACCTGCGCATAATGTGTCTGGTAGACTACCGATTCGGGCACAGTGTCTTGTGTACTGAATGTTCGCGTTTCATGGAAAAGTATTATTCCCAGTTTGGAAGGACAGGAAGTGATTTATGTTGGTTACTCTGTTGAGACGATTGAATGTCCCTTGGTGGTAGGGTCCATGAGGTGAGAATTTTGCTAGATGAGTTGAGTTTTTTGTATACAAAATCCCTTCATGCCACAGCAGTTTTTCGTCCATAATTTGTCAAAAACTTGTGATGTGACCCAGAGCAGCTTAGCCATTGGTTTGTAGGAGAAATTGGCAAACAATTTTGAGTGCTACTGTTGTATGTGTTTGTTAAACTGCATTTAGAAAAGATTAATCATATTATTGGTCTCTGTATGTCTTGCCCAAAAGATGTTCTTGCAAAGTTGCTTGGATTTTTCCAACTAGAGATGCTTAGTTGTAATTGGTTATGTGGAAGTCGATGTCCATTGGCTAGAATAGCGAAAGTCTGGAAGATACCCTCTTAGGCATCTTCAAACCAAAACACCACTCATTCGATTATATACGTACACACGCGTTCAGAGGTAGTCACTTCACGTTCACATTAATACACACACACACACACTTACACTATTACACTCAAGCACGAATAACAATTGTAAACACACCCAGTGGCTGTGACCACTAGCTTCTTGGGCATGTGCTGCTGCCCATAGATAGTTTCTGTCAACAAAAAACGGAAAGAAGTGTAAATACCTGGACGAAGTGATATCCTTAAAGCGACGAACGTTATAACTAGATAATCAAAGTATTTACTGAAGACTGGAAGTGTTGGCAGTACGGCACCGCCAAACAAAACGATAAGCTGCCGCCACAACCATCACTTATAATAATAATAATATTAATAATAATAATTAATAATAATAATAATGATAATATTTACATTAATAATAATAATTATATTATAATAATAATAATAATAATGTATTTATTTACTACAATTACTTCGTACAAAGGTATACAGGTAGTGACTTCATGACTATCTACGATATAGAAAGCCGCGTTGTTATGCAGAGCATTTCGCGCAAATTAGATCAATTTTTGTCCCAGGATGCGGCCCACAATAGTCGACTCTAAACTCCAGGTACCCATGTTACTGATGGGGGAAACATTGATAACGGTATAAACACGAACAATGTTTCTACCTAGCTGGGAATCGAACACAGTATCATCGCCGTTTGTGGAGTGAGCTCTACCCACCAGGCCACTTCGCTGCAAGAAGACAAGTATTCACCAATTCTGAAGGTTAATGGAGGTTCCACGTGTTCTGTGTAAAGCTTGGAAGTTTAGGGTTCAACTCCTCCAGAGAGTGTAAGTGTCAGAATGAGAGGTATTAGAATTTATTAAAGGAGAGATACAAAGGGGGTGGGGGGAGAGGGAGTGCGCAGGCGCGCGAGGACTGTTTAGGTCCCCTACACGCAAGTATGTGGACACACACCACACAACATACACACTCACAACACACATCACACACACACACACACACACACCACACACACACACACACACACAACACACAACACATGACCATGAAACATGACATGACATGGACGACATGAAGCATTAAACTACAGACTCAGTGTACACTGACATGTATGGGTATGCAAATCATGAGAAGAATATCAGGAGAAGAGTGGTGGAACACCTAGAAAAGGAATGATCTCATCAACAGCAGCCAGCATGGTTTAGGGACGGAAATTCCTGTGTCACAGAACTACTGGAGTTCTATGACATGGTGACAGCAGTAAGACAAGAGAGAGAGGGATGCTGGGTGGTTGCATTTTCTTGGACTGCAAGATGGCGTTTGGACACAGTTCCACACAAGAGATTGTTGCAAAAACTGGAGGACCCAGCAGGGATAACAGGGAAGGCACACAATGGATCTGGGAATATTGTCAGGAAGAGCAGCGAGTCATGGTACGTGGCCCGTGGGTGTCAAAGTGGGCACCAGTGACAGCGGGGTCCCGCGGGGTCAGTCCTAGAGACAGTGCAGTTTCTTGGATTGTGAACGGACATGACGGAAGGAATAGACTCTGAGGTTTGTCCCAGTTTGCAGATGACGTGAAAGTTGATGAGAAGAATACACTCGATCAAGACCAGCAGAAACTTACAAAGGATCTGGACAGGCTGCAGACCTGGTCCAGCAATTGGCTCCTGGAGTTCGTCCCCACCAAGTGCAAAGTCATGAAGATTGGGGTAAGGGCAAAGAAGTGCCGCAGACGGAGTACAGTTAGGGGGTCCGAGACTACAAACCTCACTCAATGGAAAAAGGATCTTGGGGTGAGTATAACAACCAGGCCAATCTTCTGAAGCGCACATCAACAAATAACGGCTGCAGCATTCTATGGGCGCCTAGCAAAACTCAGAACAGGATTCCGGCATTTCTTTAATAAGGAATCGTTCAGGACCCTGTACACCGTTATACGTTAGGCCCATATTGGAGTTATGCGGCACAGTTTGGAACCCACACCTAAGCCAAGCACCGTAAAGAAAACTAGAGAAAGTGCAAAGGTTCTGCAACAAAGACTAGTCCCAGAGCTAAGAGGTATTCCTTCGAGGAGAGGTTAAGGGAAATCAACCTGACGACATGGAGGACAGGAGCAGATAGGGGGACATGATAACCGACATCAAAATACTGAGAGGAATTGTCAAGGTGGACAAAGACAGGATGTTCCAGAGATTGGGACACATTAACAAGGGGACAACAGTTGGTAAGGCTGAAGAACAGATGAAATACAGGGTTGTTAGGAAGTATTTTCTTCAGCCACGAGTAGTCAGTAAGGGAATAGTTTGGGAAGCGATGTAGTGGAAGGCAGGATCCTACATAGCTTTAAGCAGAGGTTGATAAAGACTCGGCTCAGGGGAGAGTGACCTAGTAGGCGTTCAGTGAAGAGGCGGGGCCACGGAGCTCGGACACGACCCCCGCATCCTCAACTAGAAGAGTAGGGTGAGTACACACGCACACACCACAGAACTGCAGGAGGCCAGAGAGGAGTACGAAGAAAACAACAGGGTGATGGTGGACACTCTGGCTGAAGGTGGCATGAAGAGCTCACTCGAGCAGAGCAAAAAGTTACTAGGTTAGCGATAGCTGAAGAGGCGGGGGGCCAGGAGCTCGGACTCGACCCACGCAACCTCAACTAGGTTGGAGTTCAACTAGGTGATGTACACACAAACACACACCACAGGAGAGGACCTTAGTAGCGATCAGTGAAGGGCGGGGCCAAGAGCTGAGTCTCGACCCCTTGCAACACAATTAGGTGGAGTACAATTAGGTTAGTTACACGCACAACGCAACACGCCACACACACAACGCACACACAACACACACCACACACACACAACACACACACACACACACACACACACACACACACACACAACACCACACACACACCACACAGGAGAAAGCACGGCTGAGGAGGCATGCAGGGTTCCGGAGTGTGTACTCGACCGAGACAGAACACAGGACGACGAAAGGAAGACATTGTAAAGGGAGAGTTCAAAAAAGGAAAGGAGAAATGGAGGAGGAAATGAAAAAGGGAGCAGAATAACCCAGGATAAATGGATGGTACAAGCGCACCTCCAGAATACACCTGCAGAAGGACTCCAGCCACGACTCCCCCAAGGCAACTGAACAATCCAAACCAACCATCACACACCGATCCCTCTGTTTCCCCCCCGCACCACAGTTTCAGTAATTAGAACAGAAGTTGAAGGTTTGTTTGGTACACAAATTGCAATGGATTAACGAATAAACACGAGGAATGGCAAGAAAGAATCAATGAGAAGTCCCCAGACATCATAGCAGTTTACAGAAAACAAAAACTAATGGAGACAATAACAGATGCAATTTTTCCCAACCAGGATTACCAGAATCATGGAGGAAAGATAGATAGATGGCGGCAGAGGGGGAGGTGGGGTTGTTTCTCTGCTCGTAAAAAAACAGTGGAAATTCGAGAAAATGGAAGGAATAGATGGAGACGGTGAGAAAGGACTAAATAGCAGGAACACTTCAGTCTGGGGAACACAAACGTGGTCATTGCGATGATGTATAATCCACCACAGAACTGCAGGAGGCCACAAAGAGAGGAATATGAAGAGAGCACGGAGCAATGGGTGGACACACTTGACCTGAAGGTCTGGCAAGAAGAGCTCACTCCAGCAGAGCAAAGTTGCTGGTTATGGGGGATTTCAACCACCGGGAGATTGACTGGGAACAAACTGGTGCCACATGGGGGGTCCGAAACATGGAGAGCAGGGATGTTGACGTGGTGCTGGAAAACCTCATGCACCACATGTTAAGGACCACTACCAGATGTGAGAGGGCGAGGATGAACCAGCAAGATTGGACATTGTGTTCACTCTGGCCAGCTCAGACATTTGAGGACTCCAAGTGTGAGAGTCCCCTAGGAGGCTAGCGACCACGTGGTTCTGTGCTTTGAAAAATAGTTAGAGCTGCAAGTGTTGGAGCAGAAATTACAGGAGTAGAATGGGAAAAAACCTGATATAAAAAGGGGGGGGGGGGGGGGGGGGGACTACATAAGGGTTGAAGAATTCCTGCGGGAGAGTCCAGTGGACAGATGAACTGGCAGAAAGCCAGTAAATGAAAAATGATGGAATTATGTAGCAACAAATGCAAGGAGGCAGGTGGAAAGGTTTATTCCCAAGGGCAAAATTAACAACGGGGAAGACCAGAACAAGCCCTGGTTCACCCGGCCGGTGTATGGAGGCCAAAAACAAAGTGCAATTAGAGAATCTGGACAAGTACAGAAGGCAGAGAACACACCGAAAATAGGGAGATCAGTCGCAGAGCCAGGAATGAGTACGCACAGGTAGGAGGGAGGCCCAGGACAGATGAAATGACATAGCATCGAGAATCAAGAATGACCCGAAACTGTTGTATAGCCACATCAGGAGGAAGAGAACAGTCAAAGACAGGGTGATCAGAATTAAGGACAGAAGGTGGTGAACTCACAAGAAATGATCAGAGGTATGTGAGGAGCTGAAACAGGAGATTTAAGGAAGTTATTACAGTAGAGACAGGAAGGGCTGTGGGAGACAGATCAGAAGGGAACATCAAGAGGGAATATTACCAACAAGTGTTGGATGACATACGAACAACTGAGGAGGTGGTGAACAAGTCTTAAGTGACCTTGACAAATTCAAAGGCGATGGGACCGGACAAATCTCCCCATGGGTCCTTAGTAGAAGGAGCAGAAGATGCTGTGTGTGCCTCTAACCACAACCTTCAACACATCCCTTGAAACTGGGCAACTACCTGAGAAATGGAAGTACAGCTAATGTAGTCCCCCATATTTAAGAAAGGAAAAGAAAACGAGGCACCTAACTACAGACTGTGTCTCGACATGTATCGGTGCAAAGTCATGGAGAGAAGATTATCAGGAGCGAGAGTGTCGAAAACCACCTGGAAAGGAAACAAGATGATAAATGAAAACAGATGGGTTCATGGAAGGCAAAATTCTGTATCCAAAACTCTGGAGTTCTATGACAGGTAACGAAGTAAGACACGGAGAGAGGGTTGGGTAGATTGTTTTTCCTAGGACTGCAGGAAGGCCTTTGCACACAGTCTTCCCCCAAGAGATTAGTGCAGAAGCTGGAGGATCAGGCACACGTAAAAGGAAGGGCACTGCAAATGGTTAAGGGAATACTGACAGGGAAGGCAGCAACGAGTCATGGTACGTGAAGAGGTATCACAGTGGGCGCTGTTACGAGCGGGGTCCACCAGCGGGGTCAGCAATTGTAGGAGCAGTGCTATTTTTGATATATGTGAACGACATGAGGGAAAGGATAGACTCTGAGTGTCCCTGTTCGCAGATGAGTGATGTGATGAGAAGACATTAAATCGGAGAGGATGAGGCAGGACTGCAAAGAGACCTGGAGAGGCTGGACATTGTGGTCCAGTAACTGGCTTCTCGATTCAATCCAGCCAAAATGCAAAGTCTGGAATGATTGGGGAGGGCATAGAAGACCCGCAAGACAGAGTATAGGCTAGGTGGGACAATGAAATACAGACCTCACTCAGGGAAGAAGACTGGGTAATAACACCGACAATCCCGGGGCCACATCAACAATAACGCTGCAGCATACGGCGCCTGGCAAACCTAGAAGCGTTCCAAACCTTAAGGATTTCTTTTAAACCTTACCCATAGTACCCCATACTGGGTATGAAACCCAGTTGGAACCCAAAACCTGTCAAGCACGTCAAGAATTGGAAAAAGTAAAGGTTTGCAACAAGCTAGTCCCAAAAGCAAAGGGGATGCCCTTGAAAAAAAGGTTGGGGGAAAATGGGCCCTGACGACATGAGCCGGGAGGGTCAGGGGAGACAGATAACGACATAAAAAATATCCCGGAAAGACGGGGGACAAAGAGGATTTTCCCAGGGGGGGACCAGAAAAAAGGGGGTCACAAGGGAAGTAAGACCAGAAAATCAAAGGGAGTTGGAAAGATTTCTTCATCATAAGTAGTCAGGCCATGGAATAGCCTAGAAAGGATGTGGGGGGCGGGAACCATAATAGTTTTAAGGCAAATAAAATCATCAAAAAAACCATACAATCACAAACCCAACACCACCCCCAACCACAAAGGGGGAACAAAAGGGAAAAAACAGGCACACACACATTGTGAAACGACATGACGGAAGGAAAGCTTTGGATTTAACGGCCCCAGTCGGAACCCACACCTACCAAGCCTAAAGAAAATAGAGAAAATGCAAGGTTTGCAAAAAGAAATATCCCAGAGCTAAGAGGTAGTCCTACGAGGAGAGGTTAAGAGAAAAATCAACT
>NC_069485.1:14054632-14105067 GCF_026875155.1 Cherax quadricarinatus
ACCCTTACATTGCTTCCTCTCCCGTCACATAGCTCAACTCTACCCTTACATAGCTCACATCTACCCTCACATGATTCGCCTCTACCCTCACACAGCTCACCTCCACCCCACATAGCTCAACTCTACGCTTACATAACTCTACCCTCACATAATTCGAGTCTACCTCACAAAGCTCACCTCTACCCCACATAACTCACCTCTAACCTCACATACCTCACATCTACCATCACATACTTCGTCTCTACCCTCATATAGCTCATCACAACCCTCACATACTTCCACTCTACCGTTACATAGCTCAATTCCATTCTCACATAGCTCATGTCTACTCTCACATAGTTCACCTCTACCCTCACACAGATCATCCCTACTCTCACATAGCTCACTTCAACCATCACATACCTCACCTTAACCCTTACACAGCTCACTTCCACCCAAACATAGCTCAACTCTACCCTCACATCGCTCACATATACTCTCACATAGTTCACCTCCACCCTCATATAGGTCACCTCCACCCTCACATAGCTTACCTCTAATCTCAGATATCTCACCACTAACCCTAACATAGCTCACCTCCAACCTCACACAGCTCACTTCCTCCATCACATAGCTCACCTTCATACCTACATAGCTCACCTCCACCCTCACATTGCTCACCTCTGGAATACATAGCTCACCTCTACCCTCACATAGATCACCTGTACCTTCACATAGCTCACCTCCACCCTGATGTAGTTCACTTCTACTCTCACAATGTTCATAGTTCACTTCTACCCTCACGTAACTCGCCTTCACCCTCACATACCTCACCTATACAATCACATACCTCACCTATACAATCACATTGCTCACCTATACCCTCAAATAGCTCACATCCACCCTCACTTATTTCACATCTACCCTTACATAGTTCACGCTACCCTAATACAGCTCACCTCTACCATTAACTTGCTCACTCTACCCTCAAATAAACTCACCTCTGCCCTCTCTTAACTCACCCCTACCCTCATAGAGCTAACCTTTACCCTCACGTGGGTCACCTCTTCCCTCACATAACTCAGTTTCACCCTCAAATAGATGATCTCTACACAGAGAGAGCATCTGAACCCTCACATAGCTCGCCTTCACCAACTCATAGTTCACCTCTTCCCTCACATAGCTCACTTCCACGCTCATATAGCTCACGTCAGCCCACACATACTTCTCCTCTACTCTCACATAGCTCACCGACACATAGCTCACCTCGACCCTCATATCGCTCACTTCTACCCTCACATTCCTCACCGCCACTCTCACATAGCTCACCTCCTCCCCACATAGCTAACATCTACCGACATATAAATCGCCTCAACCCTCACATAGTTCACCTCTACCCTCACATGGCTCACCACTCTCACATAGCTCACCTTTAAATTTACATAACTCACCTCTACCTTCACATAGATCACCTCTAACCTCACTTAGCTCACCTCTTCCCTCACACAGCTACCCTCGAATAGCACATACCTCAACTCTACCCTCACATAATTCACCTCTCCCCCTCACTTAGCTCAACTCTCCCCTCACTTAGCTCACATCTACAATGACATAGCTCACCTCCGATCTCATATAGATGATTTCCACCCTCATATAGCTCAACTCCACCCACACATAACTCACCTCTACCCCTCACGTAACTCACCTCTACTCTCACAAAGCTCACCTCTATCCTCACATAGCTCACCTATCTCCTCATATAACTCACCTCTATAATGGCATAGCTCACCTCCACCCTCACATAGCTAACATCCACGCTCATAGAGCTTACCTACATTCTCACAAAGATCATTTCCCCCCTCACACAGCTCAAATCCACCCTCACTTAATTCACCTCCACCCTCGTACTGCTCACCTCTACCCATATATAACTCACCTCACCCCTCACTTAGCTCACCTCTTTCCACAATAGTCACCTCTCTCATATAACTCACCTCCACCCTCACATAGCTTACCTCTACCCCATCAAAGCTTCACCTCCACCTTCACATAGCTCACCAAACACCTTCCCCCCCACATCCCCCACCTCCAGCCCCTCACATACATATCTCTACCCTCACATAGCTCACTTCTACTCTCATATAGCTCACCTCAACACTCACATTGTTCCCCTCTACGATCACATAGGTTAAATCCATTCTCACATAGATCACCCCCACATAGTTCATCTCTACTATCACATAGCTCACCTCCACCTTCACATAGCTAGCCAACATCTTCACATAGCTCACCTCCAAAATCACATGGATCACCTCTAACCCTCACATAAATTAACTTCAACACTCCATAAGCACCCTCATCCAACATACCTCCCCTCCACCCTGATAAAATCAAATTTTACCATCACAACTCACCCCTACCCTCACCATAGCTCACCTCCACCCACACATAGATCTCATCTGCCTCACAAATCACCTCCACCCAACATAGCCCCACTCCCTCACATAGTCACCCAACCTCACATAACTCACCCCCACTCTCTATACCCCCTCTACCCCACAAAGCTCCTTTAACCTCACATAATTCACTCACCCCACATAGCCCCCCTACCTCACATACTCCCTCACCCACAATTCACCTCTAAACCCTTACATAGCCACCCTACCCCACAATTCATCTCTACCCCACAAGCTCCCTCAAATCACATAGCTCCCTCACCTCACATAGTTCCCTTTTCCCGGTCTCCAATGTTGAATACTTCCGTTACAGTCTTATTTGAGCTCCCTCAGCATACGACTCTTGATCGTTTTCGTGTGAGTTCCCGCACCATTCTTTTCCCGCCAGCCTGATGCACCATGGTTTTTGACTGTTGCCTTCTTCTAATGGTGGCCTATACATGCTAGTTTCGATCAGACTTGCCTTTTTTGATGCTATGTCGTTCTCATTGCAGTCAGGCTGAGCCTGCCTCAACCGTTTTCGTAGCGGGGACATTCGGCGCCGCGTTTGTGGAACAGTCAAAACTGTCGTGTGTCTGAGAGAGCAGAAGGAACAGAATGGGCTGGGAAATAAGGCGGTGTGCAACCGAGAAAGGTGCATATACTCCTGTTGAACGAAATAAAAAGGGAAAATATCGGAGAGAAGCGCTAAAATAGGAAAATATGGATTTATAGTGTCACATGGAGAGTGGCCAGTGGAGAACCGGTTTTTAACCATGGGGAAAATAGGACCTACCAGCAACTAGTGAATTATTGCCGGATGTCGTACACAATGAAATAAAACAAATTTATCGAGTCTATCATAAGTATATAGTGAGTGACAAGGATATATATGTGCAGTGCATAGTGACCTAAATATGTAGATAAAGTAACTAATCTTAATATGCCCCAAGTATAGTGTAGGCAATAGATAGTGTATGATAGGGAATACTTAGCAAGTGACTAGGCAATAGGCGAACTATTGGCCAAGAGGTCGCAGTGAAAGGTTTTAATAAACGGATTAAGTAACTACTATAGTATTAAAGAGATTAAACAGTGGTGTGTATCATTGAGGTGGCAGGGAATCACAGCATAACATAAATTTGAGGCAATTGCAGACCCGATTAACCTCTACATTAAAACAGAAATAGTAGTCCTTTTTCCGTAAGTGTAGGGTAAAGTTAGCATAAGGTCCTAGCTGCTCTGTAAATATGAAACAAATGAATCCCAGTATAACAGCATGAAAAGTGGTATTTGAAAGAATGACAGTGTATCCCTTGAGATAAACATGGGTACAGCACTACATAAAAGGAATTTTAAATAATAATAAATAATAATAAATAATAATAATAATAATAAATAAATAATAAAAGATAAAATAGTAGTGAAAAAAAAATAATATGAAGAGTGGGCGAGTGTGGGCCACTAAGTCCCCTGCCCGCCTCACCCCCACGGGCCCTAGCACGCCCACCACCCACCCTGAACACCACCACCCACATACTGCAAACTTGGTTCGTATAAATAAATTCCTTGCATATAACTGCACCAAGCAAGAGAAAAGGTAAAGTTGGAAAAATCAGTTTTTCTTTCGTTGCATTCTAATAGTGTAGTAGAGGTACAGTGACAGAATGTCAGGCACAGCGATATACTGTGGGAGCAGGTAAAGAAAATCTTGGAAGGAAATAAAATCGCAGAATCACATAGCAACCTATGCCTCATTGCCAACCAAACACCTATATCTCTTGAACTAGACTAAATTCAGGCTCTCAAAAAATTACCTCGAAACTAGCAAGGGCTTCAGTTGTGCAATAATGATCTAAACTTGTGGGCAGGATATCAGAAATGTACTAAAGGGAGATTATGTAAATAATACAGAAAAAATAAACAAGAAAACAAGGAAGAAACCTCGTTGGAGTAGTTCTACCAAAAATAAATAAACATGGGAGGGGCAAGAGATATGTGAATTCAAAAACTGGCAAGAATGTGGTCCGTGACCGAGGCAAAGTAATGACTCGAACATCTAGTCACACCATCATGGTGCTAAGCCAGACCGCATTCACCCCAAGTCATCAGCCACTAATACGCCACATGCTGTGCTGGCCAAGGCTCCCCCCAGGCATAGCACCAATACCCACAGTGCTGGTGTCTGGCCAGGGCTCCCCGTCCCCCAGTCATAAGCACTAATACCCACATGGCCTGTTGGCTGGCCCAGGCTCCCCCAGGCGATACATCTAATAGCCCACAGTGCTGGTGCTGGCCCAGGGCCTAGGGTCCCCCAGGCAAGTGGCACCAATACCCACAGTGCTGGTGTGCTTGGCCCTCAGGCCACCCCCCAGTTGCTGAGCCACTATACCCACAGTGCTTGGTGGCTGGGGCCCCAGAGCTCGCCCCAAAGTCATGAGCACTAATACCGCACAGTGGCTGGTGGGGCTGGCCCAGGCGCCACCACTGACGGGGGGCATACCCCATCCCAGGCCAAGACCCAGCGCCAGCCCGCCTAGAGAACCACCAACAGGCCCCTCAGCCCCATGCTGACTCCAGATGCCCAGCGCCCAGACGCTACTGCCAGGCCCAGACCTCTCGCTAGGGACACTACCGGCAAACCCTCGCACAAAAACAGTAACATATAACAACCCGTTTCTTAAAATCGTAAATATACAACCAATCATTGCAGCAAAACGCGTGCCGGCACAGAACAGATGTTGGAGAGATGGTCTCCTCCTTCTTCCCTCTAGCTGGGAAAGTAGAATGGAATCCAGGACGGGGTGGTCCCGGCTTGGATTACTGAGGGATTATAGTGCAGTCCGCAGAACCTGCAGAAATTGACAACTACACCTCCTCAACAAAATCTCAAACCAAGGTGAATTTTTGCAAGATATATTGCTCGGCATCTGATAAAGGACATTGGAATAACAGGAAAAAATGACATCAACTTGCGACCAGAGCCCTAAAAATGTAGCGACCTCCTGTCTAAAGGAGTGTGTCCGTTCTCTTCCTGTACTTTTCTTTCACCCAAAAATGTGCCACTCCTCGTTCTCTCTCAGAAAGCAGTGTTTTTACACAACGAGGGCCCTGCATAACATCTAAAAGGACAGAGCACGAGACCCCACAAGACAAACAATAGTAGCTACGACAACCGCCACTAACCAGGTGATATTTTTAGTGGCAGGAAACGAAAAAGAAAATGGAAGGAAATAACAAAAATTATCCAGCCAACCTTGGAGGCTTTGTTTGACGGATGCGCTAGCGCAGAGGTCTGCACCAAGCCGCAACCTTAGAATTAACAACTCCTGATGCCAACAACAAAATCCGCCCCCAACAAACACAAAAGAGACATCCTCGTTCTATAATTTGCTAATAGACATGGGCTGCTAGAGCTTAATAAGCCATCCAACGCAACAACAAAATACCTTTTTATCATGGACGTTCTAGGAGTCTAGATGCAATGTTTTGGCAGCATCACGAGACTCACAAGTTGATACACAAAAGATCACATTGACAGTGAAAAATGGATAACGTGCTTACAGGACCCTTTTTTAGAAGCGACAGCAAAAACACAGGGCAACAAGGGGGGGGTTGGCCAGTATGTCAAAGAATCCCCTTATCCTGTGCACGGTAGTTGCTGAACACCACAAATGAGGTAGTTGAAGTTCTATCAATAAAGGATCGAGAACCAAACCAAATCATTGTGGTTGTATAACAAGCCAGACCAAATGCTAACACCCTCACAAAAGTTCAAGGAACAAGCTACTGAAAAACGATTACATGTTTGGAAAACTATCCAGCTCATCCCCGCAAACAACTTACGGGCTTGTGATTTTCAACCTAGAGCCAACCAAATGGAAGGAATGTTAAGCAAATAATGTTTTAATAAGCCTGAAACAATCCCCGAGGTAGCTCAGTTGAAAAGGGCACAACACAAGCATGAAGCGGCTACTAATTCCTGCGAAAAACACACCTTTAAGCCACAGATAGTGAGACCTAACAAGACAGAAAACATACTTGAACCTGTGTCTTCACGAAATAATGAGGACGGGCTGATAAGAACATAAGAATATCAAACAACAACCTAAAATCCGGAAGCTACAATCTAATCTAAGTCCCAAACGTACATGCATAGGGGGTCTCTGAACAGGTAGATATGCATGTACCCTGTGAAGTTGTCATTCACAAAAAACAATTTCTAACAGACCAAGAACTATCACATGGGAGCTTGCAAGGTAAACCATGTTCCGATAAACGAATGACATGTTGGAAAGATGTCTTAAAAAGACGATGGATCCTAAACGTCAGTGCGCTTGAAAGGAGCACTATCCAAGTAGGCCGAAGGCATGTCTTAGGTACAATATTCCCCTAAGTAAAGAAGAAGAGGCAGTGGAGTAAACTGGAGAGAAAAGACGCTCCCTCTACAGAAGAACGACGAAGAGTCACTGAGTGGCTCTCTTCAGTATGTCTTAGAAATAACCTGATACAGGGTACGAAAGGAGAGCGCTGACCAGAGGAACGTGGAAAACTATCGAACTTTAACTAAATGACTCTATAGACAGGAACCAGGAGATGCCAGGAGGAGCTTAAAAGCTATTAGTGGAAATTGGAAAGAAATTCAAAATATTTCTTTCATATGTCCAAAAACAAGGCAAAATACCTCACATCTAGTAATCGGGCCCATTACGTGCAGACAGGATGACTTACACAATGACAACAAGGAAAATGAGTGAAATTATTAGAAATCCAGTACAGCTCTGCGTTATTGAACCACTAAATCGGTCTGAGGGGGGGATCGACGAACCCAAATTGATTTCTTCAAGAGATGCAGGCCCTCAAAACTCCGATATAATGTATTCCAGATTTTCGACATTACCTCTAACTCCTGATAGCTATATGCGAAAAAGCCATTTGACAACAATGCGCTATGGCACTCCAGGCCCCGGGGCCCCAGACCTCGTGGAACTTTGTTTTCATTAGAACTGCAAGAAACCTCTCTCCGCGTGCCTAAGTAGCAACTATGAGGAGAGCTTGACATGGTAAAATTCCACAGTCCCCACATAAAAACAACGGAATATGACCGGCCACTCCTATAAAGGTGGCAGCAAAGCATTAGCCTAGAACTTAACAGACCAAATAGGCATCTGTGATGACTCGCCCACATCATAAAAAATCTTTGTAAAGAGTGCTAAGAAGGCAGGATATTATGCAATCACTCTGGAATTCCGCAAAATTCTGCACAATACAGGCAATCAAGGGTTTCATGGCTAGGTCGCATTGGGACCTGCCTCTACACAAACTGTCTTGGGATCACTAATTGACATGGCCTTGGATGCACTTGAAGAAAAATCAGATAATGCAGATGTAATAATGCAGCAGTACCTTTTTTGCGAAAGTGCATTTGACAAATAGCGTTCATGGCGGTAATGAGCGCCATAAAATACGGTCTAGAAGTAAAACAGGGTACAGTGGGAGATGGATCCTTCAACTTCCTAAACAATTCGAACACAAAGAGTAGGTTCTTACACGAGTTAAAAATCGAGAGGCTGCCATAGTGGAAGACTCTGTTCCACAAGGCAGAGGTACTCCGGCCTCCATCTTATTCGCTTAATCCAGCATATCACAGACATAAAAACAGAGATATACACCACAAGCAAATGTATCATCCTTTGTGCGGATGAAACTAGGACTGCATGAGGCTCATGCGTGCTGAGGACGCAGTTACCTCGCAAGAAGAATATATAACAAAGTTTTCCAGTGGCAGCCGGTAACAATATGAAGTTCAGATGAAGGACAAATTTCCAACTACCGTTTTTATGGAAATGACTGGGAGAGATAAAGAAACTGATAACATGAGTATACTTACTTTACTCCGCCATGACAATAAGGCGGAAAAATATGTAAGGGACCTGGGAGTATAATGTCTGAGGATCTCAGCTTTCCAGGATCAACATCCAGATGTGCCGATCATTAACGATCGGACGTGCAAACAGAAAAATGATAGATGGATAATGAGAACTTTCAAAACAGAGGAAGATGGCCAACTCCCATTGTGATGGAAAAGATTCTAATAGAAAGGTGTAAGGGAAAAATATTCAATAGATCAGTAGTTACACTGGCGGCTTCAGATTTTAAGGTAGGGTTAAGTCCAATCTCCGCGTTTTTTTTTAGTTTTTTATCCCGCCAGTTTTGTCTCATCCCCTCCCTGAAAATTGATAGTTATTTTTGTTCTGCCTGCTAGCTTATTTAATTAGTACGTTGGTAATACTGAGAGCACAAATCCTACTTACTACTCGGCTTAGTAATTTTCATCCGAGCGAAGTGCTGCGCCAATTAGTTAACAACCCCTTCCTCTGCAATTTTCTAGTTTGTCTTGGCCGGCTACTTGTTAAGGTAGGTCAGTCTAGCTTCACCTGCAAAATCTTTTCCTGAGGAATAATCATATATAGAAATTATGTTTGGTTAGTACCGCAGACACTCAATGGTGTTCAGGAGAAATTTAATAAATATGGAAGTCCATGAGGGAGAGCTTCACTCTGTGAAGTTTTTAGACACAGGCGAGGAGGTGAACAGCTTACTCTGTTTTGCAATTAGATGTAAGCAGACGCTCAGAGAGCCCTTGATTTTTAGACTTATTTCGTCTTATATTCATTCAAACCGTCATTTGCTACAGCCTTTAAACAAAAAAACTTTTAGAAAACATAGTGTCCTGCGAAAAAACATTATATTGCTGCCTCAGCTAGAATGAAGGGGCAAGTATGAAAAGAATGCAGTTCGCCTAGCTCCACTGTCCGAAAGCAGTGGTAAGGTGATGGCTAAAAATAAGCACGTCATGTTAAGTTCTTTCAAAGGCAGGATATAATCGGTCTCCATATTAAGATTAGTCAAGAAGTCTACAGGAAAAGGAATTTTTTTTGGTATGCACGCTCAGCGACAAGCAAGAAATCTGTACATAGTAATGCACATTAAGCGGTTATAGGAGCCTTACTACTCTTATCCTTTACCTATCTACGACTGTACAGTAAATCTCATATGTCAGAAAGCCAGATAATTTTCCTGGTACGCTTGCCGACAGATAAAGATTAATGCATGTTAACTAGATTTTACTTGAATGTCCATATTTTTTTGTTTAAGAGAATGCTTGTAAATGCAGTTAACTCTTGTGCACATGAGGTGGATGTACTCTTATATTAGGCAGTCTCCTTATAGTATGAGTCCATTCAGAACAAATGAATGAGGAAGTTGACTTTTGTATCATTTTGGGATAGTATACAATAAAAATGTCCTTGGTTCACATGTATGTTTAGTGATCCAAAACCTGAATGGCAGTTTCAGGATGTGTTGAAGATATCACGATGTAACTCATTCATAAGTCGATAAATTTCCACGCTGGCGATAATTAAGAAATTTTTTTTTTTACTAAATTTTAACTGTTTTTGCCTAGACTTGTTTAATTTAACCTAAAGGTAAACGTAAAAAGGCAAAAATAATACTTCTAAAAGTGTAACCTTTAGTGGCCAATGACTTGTATGATAACATACACAGTATGTAGGAACTGTGACAAGTGGAGTTGGAGCGCACATGCAGTGCCTCAGGAAATCATGATAGAAGCTGTTGAATTGGCTAAGTTAATGTTTTGAAGAGAGGAGTATATTACAATGTTTTGCGTGTCAGTTTATGCAGTTTGAGAACAATAACAAGAAATAAACGTTCTACTGAACTTCATTGACGTAAGACTGAGGAAGACTTGACACTAGTCATTCATTACTATCATCATTCTCGTGATGTAGAGGATCGCACATGTTTATGATGCATCTAACAAATAATCAGACCCTTGATGTCACTACCTCTCCCTGGGGGGCCTCTGTGAGCTAAGAAATACTGTCATAACATCCCTTGACTTCGTCAGATTTTCCTCAACTTCACTTGTGACCCCTTGTTTTCTTGTGTCCCCTCTCTGGAACATTCTTTTCTCATACCACCCTCACTAATTCACGCAGTATTTGTATGTCGTTTTTTTTTATGCATGTCTCCCTCTGTTGTGTTAGTTTTAGTTACCATTTTTTGTCCTAGGCTAGCGATGTCGATTAGGACACTAGCCCTGTTGTAGGTGTGTAGGTGGGTGTGTGTGTGTTTGTGGATTGTGTGTTGTGTAGTGTGTGTGTTGTGTGGTGTGTTGTGTGGTTGTGTGTGTGAGTGTGTGTGTGCCTGATGTTGTGTGTAATATATGTGTGTGTGTGTGTGCGTGGTGTGGGGTGTGGGGAGAGATGATGTTTGTGTGTTTTGTGCGTCGTGGTTAAGATATCCATTTATGATCCCTAGTCACATCTCCGCATAGACACAAAGTCCTGTGTAGGTGTGTAGGATGTGGTGTGTGTGTGGTGTAGTGGTGTGTGTGTGTGTATTTGCTAATTATTTTTAATATAACCTTAAGCTCAGAGATGAGTGTAGTGCAATAATTCTATATCCACGTATCCTTATAAATTTAGTTTTGGACTGGAAAACAGAAATATGGGAAATGAGTAAATAAATCTAAATTGATATATGAACAAGTAGAATGATTTTTTTTGCAAACTAAATTAAGAGGAATAGGCTGATATGGTGGCCATTTTTTGAGAGAAACGGAAGTTCACATTAATGATTACTTAGATTAAACTTTTGTTGAACTGTATGATGCAATGCTGATTCAGTATGTCGAATGTTTTAAAAAGGTAACAGATGCTGGACCTGGCAAGAAACTTGAATATACACGTATGCTGGATAATGCTGAGAATATATGACGACGGGGAAAACAAGGGAGAAGAAGCGAACCCTGCAACTGCAACAATTAGGTGAGAACACATACAAACACACACACAAGACACACACAGCACACCACTCACACAAACACAGCACACAAAGATACACCACTACACACACACACACACCATCACACACACCACACACGACACACACACACACACACACACACACACAGAGCGGCACACAACACACACACACACACACACACCAACACACCACACACACACACACACACGCTTCTCCTAGCGATCTAAGGGAACAAACAAAGAGTACCAGAGCATGTACCGAGTCAAACGCGAGACAGAACACAAGAAGAAAGGATGATACTGAAAAAAAGGGTGCCAAAAACTCCACAGCAGAATAGGAGGCAAGGAAGGAGGGAGGCAGGAGAAACCAGACCCACGTAGAACGAACACAACCTCCTCAATATATAACCACCCACTTTGAAGGAACCCCCAGCTATGGGCAAACAGGCCCATTGGCGAAACAAACAACCTAACCAAAACCCCGCACACAGCAGTATTGCCCCTCTGGGTGCCATTCCACCCGCCTTCACCTACAATATCCCACCCCTCACAGAAACCCACATTAACCACACATGTACCCTTCTGCCAGCCGATCCCCCTCACGCTACAAACCCCACACCGTGGTCCCACAGTATCCCTCAGTAAACCCCACACAATACTCCTCTACCCACCCCCACATCAACCACAAACGCCCATCACCACATGTAATCCACCCTAGGCCCTCTGCCCTCATCCCCCTCAATCACGAAAAAACCCCCCACGCAACTGCTATCAACCATAAGGCCCCTCGGCCCGGGCCACCACAGGGGCTGTCCCACCCCCCAACAAACAAACCCCTATAGCCCCCCACCAGTTTAGGCACCTGCTCCCCTAAAGAAACCCTTCGCATTCCCTATCTCCCCCAGTTTACAACATTATAGAAAAGATGTTGAAAGTTTGAACAAGAACATGGATGAATGTTGAACAAATTAAGTATAGCCATGAAAATAAAGGATGTCCGCCAGACATCATAGAAAAATCACAGAAACAATAACACACGGACAATAAAACAGGACAACAATCCTCATGCCCGGAAATCAGATCCTAGGAAGGAAATAAGGAGCCGCAGAGGGGGTTTTTTGGTTCACAGCTTCTTTAAAAACCTGATAGGGTATCAGGAAATGGAATGGAAATGGACGAGGAGATGGAAAAGGGATTACATAGTAGGCACAGTTCAGGCCAGGGGACATATGATAGTCATTGCAGTGATGTATAACCCTCTGCACAAAAGTGGGCAGGAGGGCCGAGAGAGGAATAGAATGTGCCAACAACAGAGGCAATGTGACACACTAGCTGAGGTAAGCAAGAAGAGCTCATCGTCAAAGTAGAGCAAAGTTACATGTTATGCGACATCTAGACCACAGGAGACTGACTGGGAAAAACCTGGAGCCACAATGGGGGTACATGGGGCCCCGCTGAAACATGGAGAGCCAAAGATGGATATTGATCACATGTTAATTGACACTTACAAAGAAAGGGGAAGATTAACCAGCAGACTTGGACTTGTTTTCACCCTTTGGATATCTTTCAGACACTAAGGCACAATCCACATATGAAAGGCGCGCCTTGGGAGCTACAACCGACGTGTGCACTGAGCCTCCTGAATAAATCCGTAAGAGCTACAAATGTAGGAGGGTAAGCAGGGAGTAATAAAAGGGAAAGTACAAACTATAGAGAGGGGGGTTAACACAGTATGAGAACCATTCTTGCAAAGGTTCCCACGGGAAAGAGAATTGTAGAAAGACATATCCGAAATGATAGGACCTCGTACAACAAAATGCAAGGAGGCCAGAAGAAAGTTTGTTCCTGGCAAAGGTAACAGAAAACAAGGGATAGATCAGAATGACCCTTGGTTCCCCGAAGGTGTAGTAGGTAAAAACTAAGTGTGCCTAGACAAGGAATAAGTTAAGGCGAGAAGATAAAAAGACGCACAGGAAAATAAAGAGATTAGAGTCGACAACCTAAAAACGAGTGAGCTACAATATGGAGGGAGGCCCAACGGTAGTACAAAACGACATAGCATCGGAAAGAGCCAAGTCCCCAGACCCCTAAACCTGCGCTTTACAGCAACATCAGGAGGAAGAACAGGCAGACATGAAGTCCAGGTAATCAGGTCGTGAGGAAAGAAAGGTGGGGGAGCTCAACAAGAAACACAAAGAATAATGTGAAGGAAGCTCAACACGAGAAGATAATTCAAGAAGTATTGAACAAGTGGAAGCAGAAGGGGACACTGAAAGACAAAGCAAAGGGTAATGCCCCAGCAAGGGATAATACCAATAAGTGTTTGGACTGAAATAGCAACACAAACCGAGGAGAGTGAAATGAAGGCTTCTAAGTGACCTTGTACCTCCAAGGCGGTGGAGCCGACAATATCCTCTCATTGGTCCAGTTTAGAAGAGGGAGAAGAGACAGCTGTGTGTGGCCCACTGGGCTTAACCAATCTGGGCAAACAGCTCACTTTAAATACTGGCCAACTACTGAGGCATGGAAGATGGCAAATGTGATCCCGCTGGATCTTTATGAAAGGGGAAGTGCAGAAACGAGGCCACTTAACTATAGGATCGCTAGTGTCAGCGTGACTCGTGTATAGTAGTTGGCGTCAAGTCATGGAGAAGATTATCAGAGGGAGAGTGTATGGAGCACCTGGATAAAGGACAAGGTTATAAACGAATGCCAGCATGCAAAAAGATAATAAAATGAATTCTGGAGGGCAATTTCTGAGTTACAAACCTAGCTGAAGTTTTTATGTCAAGGTAACTGAATAAACATATAAAGGGAGGGGTTGGGTTCCGACTGCATATTTCTGACTGCAAGGAAGAATTTTCGACATGCAGTTTTCTCACAAGAATTAGGGGCAAAAGCTGGTGAGCATCAGCATCGTATAACAGGAAGGGGCAGAGCTGCAATGGATCAGAGAATAACGCTGACAGATCAGGCAATCAGCCGAGTCATGTTATGTGATGAGGTGATCACGTGGCGGGCCTTGACAGGCCGGGGTTAGGGCACAGGGGGTCAATGTCCTAGGACCCAATTCTCCTTGCTTGTATATGTGAAGTGAGCTATGACAGGAAGGAATAGACTCAGAGGTTGTCCTTGCCTTTTGCAGATGAAGTGGAAAATAAACCAGATGCGGACGGGTCAGGCAGGTCCTGGCGAAAACCTGACAAGTCTGGAAACATGACCAGCAACTGGCCGTCGACAGAGAATTTGACCCTGGCCAAATTGCAATGTCTATGACGGTCGGGGAAGGGGCAAAAGAAGACGCGAGACATAGTATAAGCAAGGTGTCCAAAAAACTGCAAGAGCCTCACTCAGGAGAAAGAGATCTGAGGGTGAGTATAGCACGTCCACCAAGAAAGCCCACATTAACAATAACTTGCTGCAAGCATATGGGCGGCCTGGCGAAACTTGAGAATAGCGCTCGGAAACTCATTAAGAATCGTGAAACTCTATAGCCTGGTTTCTTTCTGATGTAAAATAATAACTAATATCACTGTGTACGATCAAATCCATACTGGAGGTACACAACAGGCCAGTTTTAAGAACCCACACCTGTCAAAGCACGTCTAAGAAATTAGGAAAATAGAAAGTTTTGCACAAGGCTGGTTCCAGTGCTAAATGACATGTCCTACAAGAAAAAGTTAATGGGAAATAGGTGCTGACAACACTGTAGGAAAGGAGGGTCAGGGGTGACAATTGATAAGGACAGGCAAAATACAGTGTAAAATAGATAAGATGGAAAGAACAGGATGTTCCTAGAGATGGGACACAGAAATAATGGGTCACAATTGGAAAAACTGAAGACTCAAAGAGACCCAAAGGGATGTTTGAAATATTTTCTTCAGGCCACAGAGCTGGTTTAGGAAAAGTGGAATAGCGTCGGGCAAGTGATGTCGTGGAGGGCAGGACTCATACCATTTTTAAGACAGAGGTATAAGAAAAGCTCATTGCGGCAGGGAAAGTTGGACCCATGTTGTCAGAGAAGAGGTTGCAGGGCAGGAGCGAGTCCTCGAGACGCGCTGCAACAAACAATTAGAGTGAGTACAGCCACACATAATTGGTACATACACAGCATCACACACACCCACACACACACACACACACACACACACACACAACACACAACACACCACACACAGGCACAGACACACACACACGCACAATCACAGCAAAATAGCAAGCTTTATTTAAGCAGTGGAGCTTTATTTTTATATGAGTACTTTAATTACTTACCTCGGTCTTAAAGCTATGTATGTTTCCCTCTGCCTTCAATACCATCTGTCGCACCTTGTCTTATTCCCCAAGGGCAGTATTTTGTATGTCGTTGTCATGTCTTCCCCTTATCCCTCCTGTCTACTCTGCATGTCGTCCAGTGCGATTTTCCCTCACGCTTTCATCATGAGTGGAAATAACTGAAAATCCGTAGTACGACTCTGTGTTTAGTTGAGTCCACTAAAGCAGTCTTGAGGAGGGGCGACGAACCCTAAATGATTTCTTTCTTAATGAGGCTGCAGAACCCCATTAAATGTATGCGCGAGATTCCGACATAACCCCAAACTTCTCGATAGTACCGTAGAAAAAGGCCATTGACAACTTGCCCTTAGCATTCAGCCCCTCGGCCGCAGACTCGTGGGAACTGCTGTGTTCAATAGAACTGCAAGAAAACCCCTCGTCACTTTGGCCCTGAGAACTCTATGGAGGAGGTAACTTGGACATGGTGAAACTTCCACAGACACTAAACCAACGGAATATAGCCCCAGCACTCCATAAAGGTAGCAGGCCAGAGCATTAGGGCCCTAAGAATCTACAGACCAAATAGCTCCTGACGTCGCGCACATCATAAAAAATCCTTTGAAAGAGTGGCTAAAAGCAGGATTGGCAATCAGTCGTGGATTCGCCAAAATCTGGCACAATGCCAGGGCATCATGGGTTTCAGGGTAGGTCCGGTCCTGCCTCTCAGCAAGCTACTGGATGCCTAAGACATGGCCTTTGATGCACTGGATAGAAAATCGATAATGCAGATGTAAAATACACTAGAATTTGCAAAAGCGATTTTTGACAAGTGCGATCATGTCGTAACAGCGGGCACAAAATACGTGTTAAAGGGAATAACTGGGCAAAGTGGGTTAGAATAGTGGTCAACAGGATAAATCGGAGGGCTGCAAATGAAGAGCTTTTGTTTCCACAAGCATAGTACTACGCCTTCAACCTATGTTTTTTCCTAATCCACAAATCAACAAACAGTAGATACACCCAAGTCAAGCACCGCAGCATCCTTTGGCAGATGATACTAGATCCTGCATGAGGCCTGCATTTGCTGAGGACGCTGTTTAACCTCCAAGAAGATATAAACATAGATTTTTCTCAGTGGGGGGGGCAACGGAAGAAACAAAGTATGATGGTTCAATGAGGAGCAAATTCCAACTAACTAGGTATCTCCGTTATGGAAAACTGCGGAGGAGATAATAACTAAGAACAGAGTATACAAACATACCTCTAGGCTATACAATAGGAAAACGAAAAAAATACTGTAAAGGACCTGGAGTAGTTAATGTCCTGAGGATCTTCCACTTTCAAGATCAGAACAGTGCTACGCACGATCATTAGTGCAAAAAGAAAATGATATGATGGATAATGAGGAACGTTCAAGAACGAGAGATGCCAAGCCAGTGATAGAATCTTTGTCAAATCACTTGTTCTCCTCTGGGCTGGAATACTGGCGTACATTAACATCTCCGATTCTCGAAAGCAGGTGAAATCGCGCAGATCTAGAGAGTGTACAGAGATCCTTTACTGCAACGTATAAGTTCTGTCAAGCACCTAACTACTGGGATACGCTTGAAGCACTTGATCTTGTACGTCGTTGAACGGCAGGAGAGAGAGATGTATGCCATAAATCTACATTGAAAAATCCTGGAATAATGACTCTACCGAAGTACTGCACACAAGAATCACTCACTATTGAAAGTAAATAAGACTGGCGGAGGCGATGCAGAATGCCCCAAGTTGAAAGTAGGCGGCGGCATTGGTACTACCTAAGGGAAAACATCCATAAGTTTCCGGGGTCCCAAGACTGTTCAACCGCCTCCCACCAAGCATAGGGGGAAATTACCAATAAACCCTGGCCTTGCCTTCAAGAGAGAAGCTGGAATCAGATACCAAAAGTCAGTGCCGGATCAGCGGGATGTAGTTCGTACAATGAGTGTAGTGCGGGCCATTCATTAAACACAGGCCTGGTTGATCAGGCCGCTGATCCACCGGGAGGCTGGTCGTGGACCGAGGCCGCGTGGGCGTTTGATTCCGGAATAACCTCCAGGTAGAACCTCCAGGTAGGGGACATTTCTCCTTAGCTCTGGAAACAAACCTTTGTCGCAATTCTTGTCACTTTCTCTAATTTACCTTACGCACTTGACCGCAGGTGCTGGTTTCCCAAATGGTGCTGCAGTATTCTCGGAAATGGAGCGCTGATGTACACAGTGTACAAGTGGTCTTGATAGATTCCTTACATTAAGGTACGCGGAATGCTAATCTCCACTGTTGGCCAGGGCGGCCCATATGCTGCAGCCATTATCTGGTTGATATGTGCTTCCGGCGAAGATCTTTTCACTGAACGAGTTGCAGTCTTTTGGCCAGCCTAGCCTATGCTGCTGTCTGCAGTCTACTTTGCTCCTTCATCCTACACGATCTTCCATGACTTGCATTTGGCAGGTTGAATTCAAGAAGGCTATTGCTGACAGCCACGTGTCCCCTCCTGTCCAGGTCCCTCATTTGAATGCCTTGGCCCTGATCCTCATCTTGAGATTCATTCTCTCTCATTAACTTAACATCGTCTGCAGAAACAGAACACCCTGCTGAGGTCTATCCCATTCATCATGACATTCAGCATATACCCAAAAATAGGCGACGTGGTCTTGAGGACGCAGACCCATTTGGGCTTCCGCTTCGCAGAAGAGTCCCTACTGTGGATACCTCAGCAGTACCATGACTTTGTTGTTGCCTGTCCCTGTCAGTATTCTCTCTAATCGCATTGAAGTGCCCTTCCTGTTTATACGCCGCCTCTAGAGCAAGGCGCGTTATAGTCCCTTGGGCGTTAGGCGCTTCTTTTGATATAATAATGAAATAATAGTAGCGCGCCTTGATTCTCTAGGTTTCTGCATTAACATCTTGTGAGGAACTGTGTCGAAGTCCTTCTTACAGTCCAAGAGGATACGAGTCGAAGCCCACGCCTCTCTCTCCTCTCTTATTTTCTGGTTTACTTTATCATAAAACTCCTAAAGTTTTTGTGAAACAGTAAATTTGCCTTCCATTGAATACCGGTGCTGGTTGGGTCCATTTTATACTTTTGTTCCGTTCGCAGTTGCTCTAGCGCACTTCTGCCATTTCTGGAATAATTCTTCTCTATACTTTGGCATACTATAGCCCGGTCCAGTGACACTGGTCTGTAGTTAGGCGCCTCTTTTCTGTCCTCCTTCTTCTTTAAAAAAATGGTGAAAGCTACATTTTGGCCGGTCCTTTAAATACTTTCAGTAGTTGCCCAGTTTTCAAGGATGTGTTTGAAGATGTGGGTAAATGGACACACAGCAGTTTCCTGCTCCGCTCTCTAATGGACGCGCTCGGGAATGTCCGGTGTTCCCCATGGCATTTTGGAGGTACACAATGTCAAACTTAGTCAAGCTTCTTTCTTCACCAGTCATTCTCATTTTTTTTTGTGTGTAATGTCATCCAGCATCTTGTTTGGTGCGATTCCCTCTTGATGTTCCACTCTGTCCTTATCTTAGCGCAGAGTTCCCTTTTCCCGGTCTCCAATGTTGAATACTTCCGTTACAGTCTTATTTGAGCTCCCTCAGCATACGACTCTTGATCGTTTTCGTGTGAGTTCCCGCACCATTCTTTTCCCGCCAGCCTGATGCACCATGGTTTTTGACTGTTGCCTTCTTCTAATGGTGGCCTATACATGCTAGTTTCGATCAGACTTGCCTTTTTTGATGCTATGTCGTTCTCATTGCAGTCAGGCTGAGCCTGCCTCAACCGTTTTCGTAGCGGGGACATTCGGCGCCGCGTTTGTGGAACAGTCAAAACTGTCGTGTGTCTGAGAGAGCAGAAGGAACAGAATGGGCTGGGAAATAAGGCGGTGTGCAACCGAGAAAGGTGCATATACTCCTGTTGAACGAAATAAAAAGGGAAAATATCGGAGAGAAGCGCTAAAATAGGAAAATATGGATTTATAGTGTCACATGGAGAGTGGCCAGTGGAGAACCGGTTTTTAACCATGGGGAAAATAGGACCTACCAGCAACTAGTGAATTATTGCCGGATGTCGTACACAATGAAATAAAACAAATTTATCGAGTCTATCATAAGTATATAGTGAGTGACAAGGATATATATGTGCAGTGCATAGTGACCTAAATATGTAGATAAAGTAACTAATCTTAATATGCCCCAAGTATAGTGTAGGCAATAGATAGTGTATGATAGGGAATACTTAGCAAGTGACTAGGCAATAGGCGAACTATTGGCCAAGAGGTCGCAGTGAAAGGTTTTAATAAACGGATTAAGTAACTACTATAGTATTAAAGAGATTAAACAGTGGTGTGTATCATTGAGGTGGCAGGGAATCACAGCATAACATAAATTTGAGGCAATTGCAGACCCGATTAACCTCTACATTAAAACAGAAATAGTAGTCCTTTTTCCGTAAGTGTAGGGTAAAGTTAGCATAAGGTCCTAGCTGCTCTGTAAATATGAAACAAATGAATCCCAGTATAACAGCATGAAAAGTGGTATTTGAAAGAATGACAGTGTATCCCTTGAGATAAACATGGGTACAGCACTACATAAAAGGAATTTTAAATAATAATAAATAATAATAAATAATAATAATAATAATAAATAAATAATAAAAGATAAAATAGTAGTGAAAAAAAAATAATATGAAGAGTGGGCGAGTGTGGGCCACTAAGTCCCCTGCCCGCCTCACCCCCACGGGCCCTAGCACGCCCACCACCCACCCTGAACACCACCACCCACATACTGCAAACTTGGTTCGTATAAATAAATTCCTTGCATATAACTGCACCAAGCAAGAGAAAAGGTAAAGTTGGAAAAATCAGTTTTTCTTTCGTTGCATTCTAATAGTGTAGTAGAGGTACAGTGACAGAATGTCAGGCACAGCGATATACTGTGGGAGCAGGTAAAGAAAATCTTGGAAGGAAATAAAATCGCAGAATCACATAGCAACCTATGCCTCATTGCCAACCAAACACCTATATCTCTTGAACTAGACTAAATTCAGGCTCTCAAAAAATTACCTCGAAACTAGCAAGGGCTTCAGTTGTGCAATAATGATCTAAACTTGTGGGCAGGATATCAGAAATGTACTAAAGGGAGATTATGTAAATAATACAGAAAAAATAAACAAGAAAACAAGGAAGAAACCTCGTTGGAGTAGTTCTACCAAAAATAAATAAACATGGGAGGGGCAAGAGATATGTGAATTCAAAAACTGGCAAGAATGTGGTCCGTGACCGAGGCAAAGTAATGACTCGAACATCTAGTCACACCATCATGGTGCTAAGCCAGACCGCATTCACCCCAAGTCATCAGCCACTAATACGCCACATGCTGTGCTGGCCAAGGCTCCCCCCAGGCATAGCACCAATACCCACAGTGCTGGTGTCTGGCCAGGGCTCCCCGTCCCCCAGTCATAAGCACTAATACCCACATGGCCTGTTGGCTGGCCCAGGCTCCCCCAGGCGATACATCTAATAGCCCACAGTGCTGGTGCTGGCCCAGGGCCTAGGGTCCCCCAGGCAAGTGGCACCAATACCCACAGTGCTGGTGTGCTTGGCCCTCAGGCCACCCCCCAGTTGCTGAGCCACTATACCCACAGTGCTTGGTGGCTGGGGCCCCAGAGCTCGCCCCAAAGTCATGAGCACTAATACCGCACAGTGGCTGGTGGGGCTGGCCCAGGCGCCACCACTGACGGGGGGCATACCCCATCCCAGGCCAAGACCCAGCGCCAGCCCGCCTAGAGAACCACCAACAGGCCCCTCAGCCCCATGCTGACTCCAGATGCCCAGCGCCCAGACGCTACTGCCAGGCCCAGACCTCTCGCTAGGGACACTACCGGCAAACCCTCGCACAAAAACAGTAACATATAACAACCCGTTTCTTAAAATCGTAAATATACAACCAATCATTGCAGCAAAACGCGTGCCGGCACAGAACAGATGTTGGAGAGATGGTCTCCTCCTTCTTCCCTCTAGCTGGGAAAGTAGAATGGAATCCAGGACGGGGTGGTCCCGGCTTGGATTACTGAGGGATTATAGTGCAGTCCGCAGAACCTGCAGAAATTGACAACTACACCTCCTCAACAAAATCTCAAACCAAGGTGAATTTTTGCAAGATATATTGCTCGGCATCTGATAAAGGACATTGGAATAACAGGAAAAAATGACATCAACTTGCGACCAGAGCCCTAAAAATGTAGCGACCTCCTGTCTAAAGGAGTGTGTCCGTTCTCTTCCTGTACTTTTCTTTCACCCAAAAATGTGCCACTCCTCGTTCTCTCTCAGAAAGCAGTGTTTTTACACAACGAGGGCCCTGCATAACATCTAAAAGGACAGAGCACGAGACCCCACAAGACAAACAATAGTAGCTACGACAACCGCCACTAACCAGGTGATATTTTTAGTGGCAGGAAACGAAAAAGAAAATGGAAGGAAATAACAAAAATTATCCAGCCAACCTTGGAGGCTTTGTTTGACGGATGCGCTAGCGCAGAGGTCTGCACCAAGCCGCAACCTTAGAATTAACAACTCCTGATGCCAACAACAAAATCCGCCCCCAACAAACACAAAAGAGACATCCTCGTTCTATAATTTGCTAATAGACATGGGCTGCTAGAGCTTAATAAGCCATCCAACGCAACAACAAAATACCTTTTTATCATGGACGTTCTAGGAGTCTAGATGCAATGTTTTGGCAGCATCACGAGACTCACAAGTTGATACACAAAAGATCACATTGACAGTGAAAAATGGATAACGTGCTTACAGGACCCTTTTTTAGAAGCGACAGCAAAAACACAGGGCAACAAGGGGGGGGTTGGCCAGTATGTCAAAGAATCCCCTTATCCTGTGCACGGTAGTTGCTGAACACCACAAATGAGGTAGTTGAAGTTCTATCAATAAAGGATCGAGAACCAAACCAAATCATTGTGGTTGTATAACAAGCCAGACCAAATGCTAACACCCTCACAAAAGTTCAAGGAACAAGCTACTGAAAAACGATTACATGTTTGGAAAACTATCCAGCTCATCCCCGCAAACAACTTACGGGCTTGTGATTTTCAACCTAGAGCCAACCAAATGGAAGGAATGTTAAGCAAATAATGTTTTAATAAGCCTGAAACAATCCCCGAGGTAGCTCAGTTGAAAAGGGCACAACACAAGCATGAAGCGGCTACTAATTCCTGCGAAAAACACACCTTTAAGCCACAGATAGTGAGACCTAACAAGACAGAAAACATACTTGAACCTGTGTCTTCACGAAATAATGAGGACGGGCTGATAAGAACATAAGAATATCAAACAACAACCTAAAATCCGGAAGCTACAATCTAATCTAAGTCCCAAACGTACATGCATAGGGGGTCTCTGAACAGGTAGATATGCATGTACCCTGTGAAGTTGTCATTCACAAAAAACAATTTCTAACAGACCAAGAACTATCACATGGGAGCTTGCAAGGTAAACCATGTTCCGATAAACGAATGACATGTTGGAAAGATGTCTTAAAAAGACGATGGATCCTAAACGTCAGTGCGCTTGAAAGGAGCACTATCCAAGTAGGCCGAAGGCATGTCTTAGGTACAATATTCCCCTAAGTAAAGAAGAAGAGGCAGTGGAGTAAACTGGAGAGAAAAGACGCTCCCTCTACAGAAGAACGACGAAGAGTCACTGAGTGGCTCTCTTCAGTATGTCTTAGAAATAACCTGATACAGGGTACGAAAGGAGAGCGCTGACCAGAGGAACGTGGAAAACTATCGAACTTTAACTAAATGACTCTATAGACAGGAACCAGGAGATGCCAGGAGGAGCTTAAAAGCTATTAGTGGAAATTGGAAAGAAATTCAAAATATTTCTTTCATATGTCCAAAAACAAGGCAAAATACCTCACATCTAGTAATCGGGCCCATTACGTGCAGACAGGATGACTTACACAATGACAACAAGGAAAATGAGTGAAATTATTAGAAATCCAGTACAGCTCTGCGTTATTGAACCACTAAATCGGTCTGAGGGGGGGATCGACGAACCCAAATTGATTTCTTCAAGAGATGCAGGCCCTCAAAACTCCGATATAATGTATTCCAGATTTTCGACATTACCTCTAACTCCTGATAGCTATATGCGAAAAAGCCATTTGACAACAATGCGCTATGGCACTCCAGGCCCCGGGGCCCCAGACCTCGTGGAACTTTGTTTTCATTAGAACTGCAAGAAACCTCTCTCCGCGTGCCTAAGTAGCAACTATGAGGAGAGCTTGACATGGTAAAATTCCACAGTCCCCACATAAAAACAACGGAATATGACCGGCCACTCCTATAAAGGTGGCAGCAAAGCATTAGCCTAGAACTTAACAGACCAAATAGGCATCTGTGATGACTCGCCCACATCATAAAAAATCTTTGTAAAGAGTGCTAAGAAGGCAGGATATTATGCAATCACTCTGGAATTCCGCAAAATTCTGCACAATACAGGCAATCAAGGGTTTCATGGCTAGGTCGCATTGGGACCTGCCTCTACACAAACTGTCTTGGGATCACTAATTGACATGGCCTTGGATGCACTTGAAGAAAAATCAGATAATGCAGATGTAATAATGCAGCAGTACCTTTTTTGCGAAAGTGCATTTGACAAATAGCGTTCATGGCGGTAATGAGCGCCATAAAATACGGTCTAGAAGTAAAACAGGGTACAGTGGGAGATGGATCCTTCAACTTCCTAAACAATTCGAACACAAAGAGTAGGTTCTTACACGAGTTAAAAATCGAGAGGCTGCCATAGTGGAAGACTCTGTTCCACAAGGCAGAGGTACTCCGGCCTCCATCTTATTCGCTTAATCCAGCATATCACAGACATAAAAACAGAGATATACACCACAAGCAAATGTATCATCCTTTGTGCGGATGAAACTAGGACTGCATGAGGCTCATGCGTGCTGAGGACGCAGTTACCTCGCAAGAAGAATATATAACAAAGTTTTCCAGTGGCAGCCGGTAACAATATGAAGTTCAGATGAAGGACAAATTTCCAACTACCGTTTTTATGGAAATGACTGGGAGAGATAAAGAAACTGATAACATGAGTATACTTACTTTACTCCGCCATGACAATAAGGCGGAAAAATATGTAAGGGACCTGGGAGTATAATGTCTGAGGATCTCAGCTTTCCAGGATCAACATCCAGATGTGCCGATCATTAACGATCGGACGTGCAAACAGAAAAATGATAGATGGATAATGAGAACTTTCAAAACAGAGGAAGATGGCCAACTCCCATTGTGATGGAAAAGATTCTAATAGAAAGGTGTAAGGGAAAAATATTCAATAGATCAGTAGTTACACTGGCGGCTTCAGATTTTAAGGTAGGGTTAAGTCCAATCTCCGCGTTTTTTTTTAGTTTTTTATCCCGCCAGTTTTGTCTCATCCCCTCCCTGAAAATTGATAGTTATTTTTGTTCTGCCTGCTAGCTTATTTAATTAGTACGTTGGTAATACTGAGAGCACAAATCCTACTTACTACTCGGCTTAGTAATTTTCATCCGAGCGAAGTGCTGCGCCAATTAGTTAACAACCCCTTCCTCTGCAATTTTCTAGTTTGTCTTGGCCGGCTACTTGTTAAGGTAGGTCAGCTCATTCATTAAAAACCGATAGGGTTATCAGGAAATGGAAGGAATGGACGGGAATGGAGAAAGGGATTACATAGTAGGCACAGTTCAGCCAGGGGAACATATGATAGTCATTGCAGTGATGTATAACCCACCACAGAAGTGCAGGAGGCCGAGAGAGGAATATGATGTGCGCAACAGAGCAATGGTGAACACACTAGCTGAGGTAGCAAGAAGAGCTCACTCAAGTAGAGCAAAGTTACTTGTTATGGGCGACATCAACCACAGGGAGACTGACTGGGAAAACCTGGAGCCACATGGGGGCCCTGAAACATGGAGAGCCAAGATGATATTGACACATGTTATTGACACTACAGAGAGAAAGGGGAAGATTAACCAGCAAGACTGGACCTTGTTTTCACCCTGAGTACTTCAGACACTAAGCACATCACATATGAAAGGCCCCTTGGAGCTAGCAACCACGTGGCTCTGAGCTCTGAATACATCGTAGAGCTACAAGTGTAGAGGGTAACAGGAGTATAAAGGGAAAAGTCAAACTATAAGAGGGGGGTTAACACAGGTATGAGAACCTTCTTGCAAGAGGTTCACTGGGAAAGAGAGTTGGTAGGAAAGTCAGTAAACGAAATGATGGACTACGTAACAACAAAATGCAAGGAGGCAGAAGAAAGTTTGTTCCCAAGGGTAACAGAAATAATGGGAAGATCAGAATGAGCCCTTGGTTTCCCCGAAGGTGTAGGTAGGTAAAAACTAAGTGTGCTAGATAATGGAAAAGTACAGAAGAAAAAAGGACCCAGGAAAATAAAGAGATTAGTCGACAAGCCAAAAACGAGTGTGCACAGATATGGAGGGAGGCCCAACGGTAGTACAAAAACGACATAGCATCGAAAGACAAGTCTGACCCTAAACTGCTTTACAGCCACATCAGGAGGAAGACAGCAGTCATGAACCAGGTAATCAGGCTGAGGAAAGAAAGTGGGGAGCTCACAAGAAACGACAAAGAAGTATGTGAGGAGCTCAACACGAGATTTCAAGAAGTATTAACAGTGGAAGCAGAAGGGACACTGGAAAGACAAAGCAAAGGGGTATCCCAGCAAGGGATATACCAATAAGTGTTGGATGAAATACACACAACCGAGGAGGAGGTGAAGAAGCTTCTAAGTGACCTTGGTACCTCCAAGCGGTGGGACCGGACAATATCTCTCCATGGGTCCTTAGAGAGGAAAAAGAGACACTGTGTGTGCCACTAACCATAATCTGCAACACATCACTTTAAACTGGCCAACTACTTGAGGCATGGAAGATGGCAAATGTGATCCCCATCTTTAAGAAAGGGAGCAGAAACGAAGCACTTAACTATAGACCAGTGTCACTGAGTGTATAGTATGCCAGTCATGGAGAAGATTATCAGGAGGAGAGTGGTGGAGCACCTGGAAAGGAACAAGGTTATAAACGAATGCCAGCATGAATTCATGGAGGGGCAAATTCTGTGTTACAAACCTACTGAAGTTTTTATGTCAAGGTAACTGAAGTAAGACATGAAAGGGAGGGGTGGGTCGACTGCATTTTCTTGGACTGCAAGAAGGCATTCGACACAGTTTCTCACAAGAGATTAGGGCAAAAGCTAGAGCATCAGGCACGTATAACAGGAAGGGCACTGCAATGGATCAGAGAATACCTGACAGATCGGCAACAGCGAGTCATGGTATGTGATGAGGTATCACAGTGGGCGCCTTTGACGAGCGGGGTTGCACAGGGGTCAGTCCTAGGACCAATGCTCTTCTTGGTATATGTGAATGACATGACGGAAGGGATAGACTCAGAGGTGTCCTTCTTTGCAGATGATGTGAAAATTAAACCAGATGCGGACCAGGCAGGTCTGCGAAAAACCTGGACAGTCTGAAAACATGGACCAGCAACTGGCCCCAAGAATTTGACCCTGCCAATTGCAATGTCATGAAGGTGGGGGGAAGGGCAAAGAAGACCGCAGACAGAGTATAAGCAAGGTGTCCAAAGACTGCAAACCTCACTCAAGGAGAAAGATCTGAGGGTGAGTATAGCACGTCCCCAGAAGCCCACATTAACCAAATAACTGCTGCAGCATATGGGCGCCTGGCAAACTTGAGAATAGCGCTCGGATAACTCATTAAGGAATCGTTGAAGACTCTATACACTGTGTTCTTTCTGATTATAATAATAATCTATACACTGTGTACGTCAATCCCATACTGGAGTACGCAGCACCAGTTTAGAACCCACACCTGGTCAAACACGTCAAGAAATTAGGGAAAATGAAAGGTTTGCAACAAGGCTGGTTCCAGTGCTAAGGGACATGTCCTACGAAGAAAAGTTATGGGAAATAGGTCTGACAACACTGTAGGAAAGGAGGGTCAGGGGTGACATGATAAGGACATGCAAAATACTGCGTAAAATAGATAAGGTGGAAAGAGACAGGATGTTCCAGAGATGGGACACAGAAATAATGGGTCACAATTGGAAACTGAAGACTCAAATGAGCCAAAGGGATGTTTGGAAATATTTCTTCAGCCACAGAGCTGTTAGGAAGTGGAATACTCTGGCAAGTGATGTAGTGGAGGCAGGAACCATACACAGTTTTAAGACGAGGTAAGATAAAGCTCATTGAGCAGGGAAAGGTTGGACCCAGTTGTTGTCAGTGAAGAGGCAGGGCCAGGAGCTGAGTCTCGACCCCTGCAACCACAATTAGATGAGTACACCACACACACACACACACACACACACACACACACACACACACACACACACACACACACACACACACACACACACACACGCACACACACAAAATAGCAATGCTTTATTTACAGTGAGCTTTATTTATATGAGCTTTACTTTACCTCGTCTTAAAGCTATGTATGGTTCCTGCCTTCAATACATCTGTCCACCTTGTCTATTCCAAGCAGTATTTTGTATGTCGTTGTCATGTCTCCCCTATCCCTCCTGTCCTCCAGTGTCGTCAGGCCGATTTCCCTCAACCTTTCTTCATGAGTGAAATACTGAAATCCCAGTACGACTCTGTGTTTAGTGAGTCACTAATTTAGTCTGAGGAGCGACGACCTAAATGATTTCTTCATTAATGAGCCTCAGAACTCCATAAATGTATGCCAGATTTCCGACATAACCCAAACTCCGATAGACGTAGAAAAAGCCATTGACAACTTGCCCTTGCATTCAGCCCCGGGCCCAGGGCTCGTGGAACTCTGTGTTCATTAAGAACTGCAAGAAACCCCTCTCACTTGCCCTGAGTACACTATGGAGGGGGAACTTGGACATGGGTGAACTTCCACAGACACTTAAAACAACGGATATAGCCCCACTCCATAAAGGTAGCAGCAAAGCATTAGCTAAGAACTACAGACCAATAGCTCTGACGTCCCACATCATAAAAATCTTTGAAAGAGTGCTAAGAAGCAGGATTGCAAATCACCTGGATTCCCAAAATCTGCACAATCCAGGGCAACATGGGTTCAGGGTAGGTCGGTCCTGCCTCTCACAACTACTGGATCACTATGACATGGCCTTGGATGCACTGGAAGAAAATCAGAATGCAGATGTAATATACACAGAATTTGCAAAAGCGTTTGACAAGTGCGATCATGGCGTAACAGCGCACAAAATACGTGTTAAAGGAATAACTGGCAAAGTGGGGAGATTAGTGGTCAACAGAGTTAAATCGGAGGCTGCCATAGTGAAGAGCTTTGTTCCACAAGGCATAGTACTCGCCTTCATCTTGTTTCTTATCCTCATATCAGACACAGACAGAGATACAACCCACAGCACCGTATCATCCTTTGCGATGATACTAGGATCTGCATGAGGCTGTCATTTGCTGAGGACGCTGTTAACCTCCAAGAAGATATAAACAAAGTTTTCCAGTGGGCAACGGAAAACAATATGATGTTCAATGAGGACAAATTCCAACTACTCCGTTATGGAAAACTGGAGGAGATAATAACTAGAACAGAGTATACTACAGACTCTGGCTATACAATAGAACGAAAAAATAATGTAAGGGACCTGGGAGTAGTAATGTCTGAGGATCTCACTTTCAAGGATCAGAACAGTGCCACGATCATTAGTGCAAAAGAAAATGATATGATGGATAATGAGAACGTTCAAAACGAGAGATGCCAAGCCAGTGATGATCCTTTTCAAATCACTTGTTCTCTCTGGGCTGGAATACTGCGGTACATTAACATCTCCATTCGAAACAGGTGAAATCGCAGATCTAGAGAGTGTACAGAGATCCTTTACTGCACGTATAAGTTCTGTCAAGCACCTTAACTACTGGGAACGCTTGGAAGCACTTGACTTGTACTCGTTGGAACGCAGGAGAGAGAGATGTATCATAATCTACACTTGGAAAATCCTGGAAGGAATGACCCCGAATCTGCACACAGAAATCACTCACTATGAAAGTAAAAGACTGGGCAGGCGATGCAGAATGCCCCAAGTTGAAAGTAGGGGCGCCATTGGTACACTAAGGGAAAACACCATAAGTGTCCGGGGCCCAAGACTGTTCAACAGCCTCCCACCAAGCATAGGGGGAATTACCAATAAACCCCTGGCTGCCTTCAAGAGAGAGCTGGACAGATACCTAAAGTCAGTGCCGGATCAGCCGGGATGTAGTTCGTACATTGGAGTGTGTGCGGCCAGCAGTAACAGCCTGGTTGATCAGGCCCTGATCCACCGGGAGGCCTGGTCGTGGACCAGGCCGCGTGGGCGTTGATTCCCGGAATAACCTCCAGGTAGACTCCAGGTAGGACATTCTCCTTAGCTCTGGAACTAACCTTGTCGCAATCCTTTCCACTTTCTCTAATTTCTTAACGCACTTGACCCGGTGCTGGTTCCAAACTGGTGCTGCATATTCCAGTATGGACCTGATGTACACAGTGTACAGTGTCTTGAAAGATTCCTTACTTAGGTACGGAATGCTAATCTCATGTTTGCCAGGCGCCCATATGCTGCAGCCATTATCTGGTTGATATGTGCTTTCGGCAAGATCTTTCTCACTAAGCGAGGTTTGCAGTCGTTTGCCACCTAGCCTATACTCTGTCTGCAGTCTTCTTTGCTCTTCTCCGATCTTCATGACTTTGCATTTGGCAGGGTTGAATTCAAGAAGCCAGTTGCTGGACCACGTGTCCCGCCTGTCCAGGTCTCTTTGAATGCCTGCCTGATCCTCATCTGAGTTCATTCTCCTCATTAACTTCACATCGTCTGCGAACAGGAACACCTCTGAGTCTATCCCTTCCATCATGTCAATCACATATACCAAAAATAGCACTGGTCTTAGGACCGACCCATTTGGGACTCCGCTCGTCACAGGTGTCCACTGTGATACCTCATCACGTACCATGACTTGTTGTTGCCTCCCTGTCAGGTATTCTCTAATCCATTGAAGTGCCCTTCCTGTTATACGCGCCTGAGCAGCGCTGTATAGTCCTTGTGGCTTAGCGCTTCTTTTGATTATAATAATAATAATATACGGGCCTGATCCTCTAGTTTCTGCATTAACTCTTGTGAGGAACTGTGTCGAAGGTCTTCTTACAGTCCAAGAGGATGTAGTCAACCCACCCCTCTCTCTCCTCTCTTAATTCTGTTACTTTATCATAAAACTCCTAAAGTTTGTGAAACAGTATTTGCCTTCCATGAAACCGTGCTGGTTGTCATTTATACTTTTGTTCCGTTCCAGGTGCTCTACCACTCTCCTTCTGATAATCTTCTCTATAACTTTGCATACTATACACGTCAGTGACACTGGTCTGTAGTTTAGCGCCTCTTTTCTGTCTCCTCTTTTAAAAATGGGAACTACATTTGCCGTCTTAAATACTTCAGGTAGTTGCCCAGTTTCAAGGGATGTGTTGAAGATTGTGGGTAATGGGACACACAGCATTTCTGCTCCCTCTCTAAGGACCCACGGGGAGATGTCCGGTCCCATTGCTTTTGAGGTACCAATGTCACTTAGCAGCTTCTTCACCTCATTCTCAGTTGTGTGTATGTCATCCAGCACTTGTTGGTGCATTCCCTCTTGATGTTCCACTCTGTCCTTTCTTACCAGAGTCCTTCCGGTCTCCAATGTGAATACTTCCTTACATCTTTAGTTGAGCTCCTCACATACCTCTTGATCGTTTCGTGTGAGTTCCCCACCTTCTTTCCCCAGCCTGATCACCTGGTTTTTGACTGTTGTCTTTCTTCTAATGTGGCTATACAGCAGTTTCGGATCAGACTTGACTTTTGATGCTATGTCGTTCTCATGCTGTCGCTGAGCCTGCCTCAACCGTTCGTGAGGGGACATTCGCGCGCGTTTGTGCTCAGTCAAAAACTGCGTGTCTTGAGAGTAGCAGAAGGAACAGAATGCGGGAAATAAGCATGTGCAACCATAAAGTGCATATACTCCTTTGAACAAACAAAAAAGGAATATCAGTGAACGCTAAATAGGAAAATATGGATTATAGTGTCACATGGAGAGTGCCGGTGGAGAAACGGTTACCATGGGAAATAGACCTGACCAGCACTAGTGAATTATTGCCGGATGTCGACACAAGTGGAAATAAACAAATATCGATCTATCTATAAGTAATATAGTGAGTGACAAGGATATATATGTGCAGTGGCATAGTGAACTAAATTGTAGATAAGAGTAATCTTAATTATCCCCAAGTATAGTGTACAATATATAGTGTAGATAGGGGAATATCTTACAAGTGACTGGCAATAGCGAACTATTGCCAGAGGTCCAGTGAAGTGTTAATAACGGATAAGTAACTACTATAGTTATAAGAGATGAAACGAGTGGTGGTAGCATTGAGGTGCAGGGAATCACAGCATACATAAATTGAGCATGCAACCGTTACCTCTACTAAACAGGAAATAGTCTTTTCCATAGAAGTGTAGGGTAAAGTTAGCATAGGCCTAGCTGCTCTGTAAATAATGAAACAATGATCCCAGTATAACGCAGTGAAAAGTGTATTTTGAAAGAATACAGTGTATATCCTTGAGATAAACAGTGTACAGCACTACATAAAAGGAATTTAAATAATAATAATAATAATAATAATAATAATAATAATAATAATAATAATAATAATAGCAATAAAAAAAAATAATAGTGAAGTGTGGCAGTGTGGGCAAGTCTGCCCGGCTCACACCCACCCTACACCCACCACCCACCCTACACCACCACCCACATACTGCAAACTTGGTTCGTATAAATACATCTTGCATATTACTGGCACCAGCAAGAGAAAGGTAAAGTGGAAATCAGTTTTCTTCCGTGGCATTCAGAGTGTAGTAGGATACAGACAGGATGTCAGCACAGCATATCTGTGGGACATGTAAAAAAATCCTTGGAAGGAAATCCAGAATCACATGCAACCTATGCTCTTCCAAACACCATATCTCTTGTACTAGACTAAATACAGCCTCAAAAAATTACCTCGAACTAGCAAGGTGCTTCTGGTTGTGCAATAAGGATCTAGAACTTTGGGCAGGTATCAGAAAGGTACTAAGGAGAGTAATAAATAATAAAAATAATCAAGAAAACAAGGATGACCTCTTGGATAGTCTACCAAAAATATATAAAACATGGGAGCAAGAGATAGTGTATCAAAAAATGCAGAATGTCCATACCACAAAAGATGACTCGAAACTATCTAGTCACCCACATGGTGCTAAGCCAGACCCATCCCCCAGTCATAGCACTAATACCCACAGTGCTGGTGCTGGCCCAGGCTCCCCCAGGCATAGCACCAATACCCACAGTGCTGGTGCTGGCCCAGGCTCCCCCAGTCATAGCACTAATACCCACAGTGCTGGTGCTGGCCCAGGCTCCCCCAGGCATAGCACTAATACCCACAGTGCTGGTGCTGGCCCAGGCTCCCCCAGGCATAGCACCAATACCCACAGTGCTGGTGCTGGCCCAGGCTCCCCCAGTCATAGCACTAATACCCACAGTGCTGGTGCTGGCCCAGGCTCCCCCAGTCATAGCACTAATACCCACAGTGCTGGTGCTGGCCCAGGCCCAGCCACTGACCCAGACCCAGCCCCAGCCCCCAGACCCAGCCCCAGCCCCCAGACCCAGCCGCAGCCCCCAGCCCCAGTGCTGACCCAGACCCAGCCCCCAGCCTTACTGCCAGCCCAGACTCTCCTAGGGACACTACCCAAACCACCACAAAAACAGTAAATATACAACCATCTAAAACCGTAAATATACAACCATCATTGCACAAGACCGTGGCCCACAGTACAGATGTTGGAGAGGAGTCTCCTCCTTCTTCCTCTACTGGGGAAAGTAGATGGAATCCAGGACGGGGTGTCCCTGGCTTGGATACTGAGGATTATAGTGCAGTCCCAGAACCTGCAGAAATTGACAACACACCTCCCAACAATTCTCAACCAAAGGTGAATTTGTGCAAATATTTTGCTTGGGGCATCTGTAAGCATGGAATAACAGGGGAAAAAATGGGACATGCAACTTGACCATCCCAAAAAATGTAGCGACTCCTGTCTAAAGGAGTGTGTCGTTCTTCTTCCTGTACTTTCTTTCACCCAAAAATGTGCCACTCCTCGGTCCTCCAGAAGCAGTGTTACAACATCGAGTGCCCTGCATACCATCTAAAAGGGACCAGGAGGCACAGACCCCACAAGACAAACAATAGTAGCTACGACAACCCAACTCCAGGTGATTTTTTAGTGGCAGGAAACGAAAAAAGAAAATGGAAGGAAATAACAAAAATAGTCCACCACCTTGGAGCCTTGTTGGACTGGAGGCGCAGCCAGTGGCCACCCATGGCCCTCCAGAATTACAACTACTGATGCCAACAACAAAATCCCCCCAACAAACACAGAATACAACCTCGTTCATATTTGCTAATATACAGGGCCTTAATTAAGCCATCCACCAACAACAAAATACCTTTTATCAGTGGACTTCTAGTGGAGTCTAATGCAATGTTTGCAGCCTTCACAGAGACTCACACAAAAGATCACTTTGACAGTGAAATATGGATAAGTGATTACAACCATTTTAGATGCGACAGAAAAAACAGGCAACAAGGGGGGGTTGGCCTGTATGTCAAAGAGTCCCTTATCTGCACGGAGTTGCTGAACACCACAAATGAGGTAGTTGAAGTTCTATCAATAAAGATCGAGAACCAAAACCTAGTCATTGTGGTTGTATACAAGCCACCAGATGCAACCTCACAACAGTTCAAGGAACAGCTACTGAAAATCGATTACTGTTTGGAAAACCTTCCAGCTCCATCCCCAAACATCTTACTGCTTGGTGATTTCAACCTAGAGCATACAAAATGGAAGAATGTAGCAAATAATGTTATAACTGAAACAATCCCGGAGGTTAGCGCAGTGAAAGGTCACACACACATGAGCTACTAAGTCTCTGCGAAAAACACACCTTAAGTTAGCAGATAGTGGAGCCAACAAGACTAGAAAACATACTTGACCTTGTCTTCACAAATAATGAGGACTGATAAGAGACATAGAATATCAAAAACAACTAATTCCGATCACAATCTAATCGAAGTCCAGACGTACATGCATAGGGGTCCTGAACAGCAGAATGCATGTACCTGTGAAGGTGTCTTCACAAAATACAATTTCAACAACAAGAACATCAACTGGGACCAGGTAAACCATGTCCTAACGAAACATGTTGGGAGATGTCTTAAATGACATGGATCCAAACCAGTGCCTTGAAAGGATCAACTTCCTGGTAGCCGAAGCATGTTCTAGGCATATTCCCCTAAGAAAGAAGAAGAGCAGGAGTAAACTGGAGAGAAAAAGACGCTCCTCTACAGAAGACGACGAAGAGTCACTGAGCTCCTCAGGAGTGCTAGAATATCTGATACACGAAAGGAGGCGCTGACCAGGGAAGTGGAAACTATCGAACTTAGCTAAATGACTCTTACAGGAACCAGGAGAGGCAGGAGGAGCTTAAAGTATTTAGTGAAATTGAAAGAAATTCAAAATATTTCTTTTCATATGCCAAAAACAGGCAAATACCACATCTAGTATCGGGCCTTACTCAGACAGGATGGGGACTTACACAGATGACAACAAGGAAATGAGTGAAATATTGAAATCCCAGTACGACTCTGCGTTTTAGTGAACCACTAATCGGTCTGAGGATCGACGACCCAAATGATTTCTTCATGAATGAGCCTCAAACTCCATAAATGTATGCCAGATTTCCGACATTACCCTAACTCTGATAGATTTCGAAAAGCCATTGACAACATGCCTATGCACTCAGCCCCGGGCCCAGACTCGTGGAAACTCTGTTTTCATTAGGAACTGACAAGAAACCTCTCTCGCGTGCCCTAAGTACACTACGGAGGAGGAGCTTGGACATGGGTGAAATTCCACAGTCACTTAAAACAACGGATATAGCCCCACTCCATAAAGGTGGCAGCAAAGCATTAGCTAAGAACTACAGACCAATAGCTCTGACGTCCCACATCATAAAAATCTTTGAAAGAGTGCTAAGAAGCAGGATTGCAAATCACCTGGATTCCCAAAATCTGCACAATCCAGTGGCAACATGGGTTCAGGGCAGGTCGCTCCTGCCTCTCACAACTGCTGGATCACTATGACATGGCCTTGGATGCACTGGAAGAAAATCAGAATGCAGATGTAATATGCACAGACTTTGCAAAAGCATTTGACAAATGCGATCATGGCGAAATAGCCCATAAAATACGTGCTAAAGGAATAACTGGGAAAGTGGGGAGATGGATCTTCAACTTCCTAACAAATCAAAACACAAAGAGTAGTGGTAAACAGAGTTAAATCGGAGGCTGCCATAGTGAAGAGCTCTGTTCCACAAGGCAGAGTACTCGCCCCCATCTTATTCCTTATCCTCATATCAGACATAAACAGAGATATACACCACAGCAATGTATCATCCTTTGCGGATGATACTAGGATCTGCATGAGGCTGTCATTGCTGAGGACGCGTTAACCTCCAAAAAGATATAAACAAAAGTTTTCCAGTGGGCACCGGTAAACAATATGAAGTTCAATGAGGACAAATTCCAACTACTCCGTTATGGAAAACTGGAGGAGATAATAACTAGAACAGAGTATACTACTGACTCCGGCCATACAATAGAGCGGAAAAATAATGTAAGGGACCTGGGAGTAGTAATGTCTGAGGATCTCACTTTCAAGGATCACAGCAGTGCCACGATCGCACGTGCAAAGAAAATGATAGGATGGATAATGAGAACTTTCAAAACGAGAGATGCCAAGCCCATTGTGAGGGAAAAGTTCAATAGATAGGTGTAGAGGGAATATATATAATATCAGTAGTTTCACTGCCGGCTTCTAGTTAAGGTAGGGTAAGTCAATCTCCCGTTTTTCCCGCCTTTTCTCCCCCTCCCTGAAATTGATAGTTTGTCTGCCGGCTACTAGTTAAGGTAGGGTAAGTCACGCTCCCGTTTTTCCCGCCTTTTCACCCCTTCCCTGCAATTGATAGTTTGTCTGCCGGCTACTTGTTAAGGTAGGGTCAGTCTAGCTCCCGCTATCCCGTCCCCTCCCTCTTCTCCCCCCCCCCGAAAGGTGACGTGTGGGGCTCTGGTTAAACAGTAAATCACTAGACTCACAGCTCCCAACTCTACTGTAAGTACATGCCTGCCTTGTATTCTAGTGGATTTTTTGGGTTTGGGAAAGCTTCACTTTTGACCAATAATAAACTTAGTCCTTTCAGTCTTGCTCTAGGTTGACTGTTGTAATAATCACCAAGTCTTTTGAATATTGTACACTACCATGAAGAGTGATTATTTAAGCAGTGGGTAACCTGTCTATCTTTCTAGCTTGGATGTCAGAGAGGGTCACCTGGCAATCAACGAGTAGAAAGGAGTAGGACTAACGTCCAGAGATTTCGCCAATTTGATCTCACTACCTGTGCACCTGTATGAAATTGCAGGACGTAACTCCACAGCATTGCAGCGGTAAAGAACCTGCTTTCCTGTCATCGGGATATTATACTCGCTGGTATACTGTGAAGAACTAGCCAGTGGTGGTCACCAACACCTGCGACCCCCCCCCATCATCGCAACGGCTACGATTTCACAACAGTGTCACCAACACCAGACACCCACGTTTTATATACATTTAAATTAGCGTTGAATTCAGTTATCATTTATATTTTTCATTTTTCATTTTCTTTAAAAATAGGTTTAATATTTCATATTTAAGTGTTTTACATTTTATATTTTCTATATAATAAAGTGTTTATGTTTGTTATTATTTTTTTTTCTATTCATTAATTTTCCCTGGGGGAGGAGCCAGCCTGAGTAATACTGACTGAAGTTTGTTACAGGGCTGAGTAAGCCTTCACAAGTGGCGACCTTGCCAGGATTAACGCTACTGAATCAAGATTCAACTCCATCTCGAATCTACCATTGGAACTTCAATGCCGCATAACCACAGACGGTTACCACCAGCCATGAGTAATCATTCTCTATGGTAGGACTACAGTACAGGTATTTGAAAGATTTGGTGATTTTATAGTCTAATTTATTGTAAGTCAAGTCAGGCTTTGATATAATATTTAATTCTGCCACCTTTTTGGAGCTTGAAACACTTTGGAGGATTAGACTCTAGGGCCCCGAGATTTTCCAGTGACAACTTGTTCATTGAGCTCTTCATTATATCAAGGGAACTGCCCATAGGACACTCTTGATTTATTGGTGAAAAGATTGGATGGTCAAGGGACCCCATTCTACTTACTGTTTGCTCGGGAGCCGGCATAGAACCCTTCGTTTCGTTAATACATATTGTTTTATTGAAGCAGGGATCGAGCCCTCGGGTTTTTATTTACAGTTTGAGCGGAGCAGGAATTGAACCTCCATTTTCTTTAATACCCGTTTCTTTCCCCTGATAGTTTAAGTTATTCTTGCAAGTATGGATGAATCCCAGTTTTGGATGAATGGGGGAAGTAAGTTAGGAATAACAGGGAAAAATTTTTAGAATCTTTCATTAGTGCTAAGATCAGGAAAAGACTTGAAAGGAGAGAATTGAGAGACAAGAAAGCAGTTAGAAAGGGGAAAAGAGAAGAAGAAAAGGAGAGAGAGAGAATTGAAAAGAGAGACCCAAGAAAGACAGTTAGAAAGGGAAAGAGAAGAGAAAAAGGAGAGAGAGAGAAATCGAAAGAGAAGAGAAAAAGGGAGAGAGAGAATCGAAAGAGGAAGACAAAAAAGGAGCGTGATGACTTGATCTGAAGAGAGAGCTAGAGTACGTGGGAACAAGCTAAGATAGTGAGGAACAGGTTAAATTAAGGGAACTTGAGGAAAGAGCAAAGGACAGAGAATATGAGTTAAGAGAGAGAGAAAAGGATCGCGAGCTCAAACAACTCGCCTTGAATTAGAGAATAAGAAGTTAACTTTCTCACAACAGCAATTAGATGAAGGAGTTTAAAGGAAAAAACGTGCAGCTAGTGCACATATTCCAACACCTAATTTACCTCCCTTCACAGAGGGGGAGACATAACTTATACATTATCGGTTTGAAAATACCGCTTCCCCCTGTGAATGGCCTGCTGACACCTGGGCTACCAGGTTAGGAATGTTTTTTCTGGTACAGCCTTGAATATTATGCACTTTGTCACTGGATATTATATGTAATTATAACTACTGAAGAAGGCGATCCTTAAAGCATATCAAAAAAACCACAAATTCTTACAGGAAAGATTTCAGGTATGCCACTTACAGCCAGGCCAGAACTTTCAGCAGCTACAGGTAACACTCTTTCGTTTGTTTGACTTTTGGGATAGAGAGTTCAGGAATTGATCACAGTTATGAATCTCTTAGAGACTTCATGGTTGCTGACAGTTCCTGACGGCTCTTCCCCACAGATACGAACATTCATCAGAGAACGTAATTGATTAAAGCTGAGGAAATTTGTGGGCTGCTGACCTGTATGCTGAGGACACAATTCCCATAAAGACCTAAAGGGATCGAACTCTAAGGGCAAGGGTTCATCAGACCTTAAGAAATCAAAGCCTCTAGTGGAAAGTAAAATGACTTTTTTTATTCCCGTTTGTCATTTGTGTGGTGTTAAGGGACATTTAAAAGTCCAGATTGTCCTCTAAGAAAGTCCAAAAAGTTGGAAGACTGTAATGACCAAGCACCCTTCTGTTCAGGAAACAGTTAATGGACTTAATTTTATCTACCATTTTTACGAGGACACTGGATGACATGTTATAGTCATTTCTGATAAGGGTTTTCCCCAATCTTAAAGAAACTCATTCCTCTGCTATACTTTCAGATACTTGGGGCCGTACAGACACTTTCTACCATCCGTTGTTACATTAGGTCTAAATGGTTCACAGGTTGGGCTGAAGCCGTACTAGCTCCCATCACTTCTTGCTCCGTACTAATAGGTAATGTAAAAGGTCCCTTCTTCCTTTGAGCTTGACCTGTCAGCCCAAAGATGGGGTAAGTGTTTCAGATCCTCTTCCTGTAGAGTCAGAGAAGCCCCTCGAAGTTCAGATGAGACAATGTCTCGCGAGATTCATGTGGGATTAAAAACAGTGATGCTACTCTAGAAAGCAAGGAATTAGGATCACAAGTTCATTGTTGATGAAAGTGAAGATATTCCCTCGATACCATAAATGTCTTGACTAGGGCTCAGACCAAAGCCAGGCTTCTCCTATGTCCATCCTTTGATTTTTTCCCCGAAATTTTAAGCCTTTAGCATATCGAAGGACTCTTTATCAAGTTACAACGTAATTGCCCTTCTCTTCAGAATTGCCATAATGCCGCTAAACAAAATTAAGTTATCCAAAGGAAAAACTTTTCTATAAATTTGAATATATTTAAAAGGTATCTTGTACAAGTCAGTATTCAAATTAAATTCAGATGAGGACAGGGCTATTCCATCTTAGTTGTTCCAAGTCATTGCAGAGGACTGTTCTTAAAATGGCTCATGACCCTGCCAGTGGCCGGACATTTCTCGCATCGTAAAACTTTAAATAAAATTAGGGAAACCTATTTTTGGCCTAAAATGTCCTCAGATGTCACTAATATTGTAGATCGTGTAAAATTTGCCAACTGTCATCCTCCGAGGTACCCGGCGAGTACCCATGGTCAAAATGCCTATTTTACAGTACCCTTTGAAAGAGTAGCTATTGACATCGTTGGTCTTTATCTCCACTTTCATCTGGGGGGCATAGATATATATTAACATTGGTTGGGTTATGCTTCGAGTTTCCGAAGCCATACCCCTTTAAAAACCATAAAATACTACAGAGGTGGCTGGGAAACCCTTTTGTCCATTCTCCCGAGTGGGATCCCTAGAGAAATTTTGTTTTGACCGTGGGGACACAATTCACATCTGACTTAATGCAACACCTATACCAACTTCTGGGAGTGAAGCCTCTCTTCACAAACCCCCCCCCTATCATCCCGCTGTAATGGGAGGATTGAGGCCGCATTCGATTCTCCAAGTCCATTTAAAAAAAACTTTGCTCCCTTAAACCAAAGGAGTGGCTCGTTACCTACCCTTTGCTTTGTTTGCCATGAGGGAATTTCCCCAGTGCCCTTTTGGGGTTTTCACCTTTTAAAATTCTCTTGGTAGACAGGCCAGAGGTCACTGTCCATCCTTCATGATTATGGACTAATGAGGGGTAAAGTGAGGTTCGTCTTCTTACGTTTCCTTTCCTTAGTTCCAAATTGAGGAGACCTTGACTAGTTTCGAAAAATTTTAATTTTGTCTGGCCCAGTACAAACCTATTTTGTTTCCCAAAAGTCAGGGGGAAAATTTTTAAAAGGTGATAAAGTTCTTGACTTAAAGTCAAATAAATTTATTGTAGCAGGAAAGGTCCTTAAAAAGATTAAAAATTTGTGGGGAAATTTGATACCTCATGAAGTAAAGGGGAAAAACCTAAGATTTATATATCAACATCCTTAGAAATATTCCCGAAGAAATTCGGTTAACTGCCTTAAAAACTTTGACTTGTTTTTCCACACGAACTTTATAAAACAAATGAAGAAGGAAAATGTGCGTAATTTACACCCTTAAATTAGACTATGATGAAGAACTACAGACTTTGGTGCTTTTGACCCCTCGGGCAAACCCCATTAAATTAAAGAATCTTTGGTGCCATAAGAGACATGAAAATATTTAAAAGTGTGAGTAACTTTTCAGAGTTTTATGATATTCCAGGGGTTACCCCCCGGTATATAAGATTGACTTATTGACGGACAATCTACAAACGGAAATTATACCCGTTCCAGTTCACCTTAGGGGTGATTTGACGAGAGGTAGACAAATTATTAAAATAAAAATCATTGAACCTTAGTATCTTATATTGTTCACCAGTAGTTGGTTAAAAAGGAGGATAATTCTATAGACTTGCTATTTCTTCAGAGGCCTTAATGCTATAACTCGGGGGATGCTGAGCCTAGCCCTTAAAAGATAGCGATCTACCAAATTTTTTGACGCTTCCTTTTTTTTCAGAGATTGATATTGCCAGGCATATCATCAAGTAAAGTTAGATCCCTTTTTTAAGCAGTACACCCCTTTTCCTAAAAACCAAGGGTGAGCGATAGAACTATGCCCCTTTGGTTTGGTAACTGCCTGTGCTACCTACGTGAGATGTTTGGGAAAGGTCTTGGGTAATATGCAAAAGTTTCAGTTTTTTTGTAACATTTACGTAATGAATCTCGTGGGGCGAACATATCAAACATTAACATCAGTTTTGCGTAGGTTACGCTCACATGGCCTCATGCCAAGCGGAAAAATGCTTCCCTTTGGGATAACAAAATTTGTATCTTGGACTGAAAACTTTCTAAAACACTCTGCGTCTCCCCAGTAAGATCAAAGCTTTATTAGAATTTAAATTTTCCCAAAACAAGAAAAATCATGCGTAGCTTTCTTGGTTTTTAAATTTTATGACGGTTTATCCCGAAACTTTGATCTTAAGGCATCTTATCGGGTTCCTTAAAAAATCTGTGAAGGAACCTCTTTAAAATTTCGACGTAGTCGGGGAAAAAATTATGAGATTAAAAGTATCTTTTGAAAAAACCCCATACTTTAAGATTCCCGAATTAATAAAACATTTTGTTTGAGAATGAGCCCCTAATTTGGCTTAGGTGGGTGTTACTACAATACCATGATGGTCCCCCTTCCCTGTATGTTTCCCTAACCCGGAAATCCTTCCCGCAGAAACACGATATCCAAAATAAAAAAGAAAGTTAGCCTTGTGGGGGGTTCTCCAAATTAAATTTTTTTTTTGGGGAAAAAAGAATTATTTTAAAAGGCCCCCCCCCCCCTTTGAAATACCTAGAAACTTTTAAGGGAACCAACGTGCCTCTTGAGGGGACTTTGGCACCCCCGGGTTTTAAATTTCCATATTGTGTATATCAATGGTTCATCCAAAATTATTTCTCTGACGGGTTTAAGTCGTGACGTCAGTGAAGATTTGTTGCCTTACAGACTTCCACTGTTAGAATTTTTTCCTCCCCTTTTCTTTTTATCCTTGGAATAAGTTTGGCAGGGGGAGGGTGGGGGGAAAAAAAGTTCAATGATAGGTGTGGGGGAATATATAGTATCTTTTTTATATTTTTTTAAAACATGACTTTCAAAAATAAAATATTTAAAACTCATTTAAGTCTATAAATTAACACAATCTCCCTACAGCTAATATTACACCCACATTTACAACTCCGTGTGGGTACACCCCCCCCCCCTGCTCCCTCTCCTATCACTTAACACAACCTTTTGGAGTCCTCAACAGAATTCTTGATATGAACAACACTTTTATTACACATCCCTCGAAATGGTGCTTAATAATCGACTAAAAAACCATGCAATGCATTGCACTGAACTATTATCGAATATTCCCCCCCCCCCCGTTTTTTATCCAACCACCCACTATTTAAAAACATATTAAAAACAATGAATTTTTTCCTAATCAAAAATCACACAGCAATGTCAAAATTAATTTATGTAATTGCCCTAATGGTTCGTTACATAACAATATGTATTACAAAACAATGGTGATATGAAAATAAAAAAGCTCAAAATTACTACAAAACCATAAGAATAAATTTTGTCTAAAAACCCAAACATGTAAGCCTCTCCATTTAAAATGCAATTCCAGTTTTTAAAACAATAACACAGCTTAAAAACTAGATATTCAAGCTTATACAGTTTATGGACATTACTAGTGTATTGAAAAAGTACAATACAACATAAAATATAAAACTGAATAAGTAAACATAAAGACTGTGCCTAGCACGCACTAAACCCCGAAAACCTATAACACCATGTTGCCAACTTTTTTTCGCTATTGACGTGATTAACCCCTTTACTTCAAAAAAAAAAACTGAAAATTGCAGAACACCAGTGAGAACAATAATGCACAGACTTAAACAAAATTCACGAATTTTCTGGCACCCGGATGATACGTTAAAAACTATGCAGTGCGGCACCCCAGAAAACAAGTTGGGGCAAATACATTCAATTATTATAGCAATCTCAAATTTCAACGTCATTACCGTAAAACGTATTCCAAACAATATGTTTTAAAAAGTGTAAAGTCCAGTCACACAAACTGGCCAGCTCCACAGGGGCTAGCACCCGTGGGCCGCATATTATTCATCATGCATACCATCCAACCTCGCCATTTGTTATCCCTTACCAGGGGGAACCCCGTTTTCACCCCGACTTCCCTACCCCAGCAACATTTTCCCAATCTACCCCCCCCCTCCTCGTATTTTCAAGTCTAATAAAACCTGTAAGTAAGTTGCCTAAATTCTGAAAACCCTTCCCCACCTCCCCCCAAAAATTTCCTTATTTTCTAATACGTTTTTAAAACTTTAAACGCAAACCCCCCCTCTTCACCTCAGTAACCTGTTTCCCCACAATCCCCCCTTATAGATATAATCTGCCTAATGTACCCCACAGCTCTGTTTACACTTTCCTCCCAACCCCCAACGTCGAGATTAAATGCTCCAATACAGAAAATTCCCTTTACCCCCTTCCTATTTTCACCCTTTTTAAACCCCCCTTGACACTCCTCGTCCTCACAAAAATATACTACATGAAAACCCCGACCCCCCCCCCACCCTTTTCCCCACACCCCCCCCGTAAAAGATCGTCTTCCCCGTAGACCCACCCCCGAGGGTTTAAAATGCCCTGCGAAAACGAAATTACACCCCGAACACGAGGTTGCACCCTCACCCTACTAACCTTTTCCCATTATTCCCCATGCATACATGGGGAAAATTCCCTTACAGGGCTACAACCCCCCCCGGAAACAATCTACACAACCTCCTATTTTAACCCCTTTGCTGGTCTCGTTTCCCGCCAGAGCCCTCAACACAGTTTCACACTCATGCAATCAACTCCTTATACATCCTTTTGAAATCTTTTGGATCGGGCCCAAACCCCCCCCCCCCAATTTTCTCTCATCACCCCCCCTTTTAATGAAGACACATTTGACCCCCCGCTTTAAGCCCAGCAATCCCAGCCCCCCTTATTACGGTAACTTTACCAATCCCTTTTAACCCAATCACAGCTCGAACCCACAAAAATTTTAAAAAACCTTCCTAAGTATGTTGGTATTGCTGGCCCAGTTATGGGAACACGGCGCCATGTCCCATTTTTCCCCTATACAGTAAGATATTAATAAAAATGGCCGCTGCAAAAGGGGCAAATGTAAGTGAAAATGCCCCCAAGCGTCCTAATCCTTTCTACCACCCTAAGCGAGTTTTCCGCGTCCCACAGGTAGATGTTGATAAATAAGACCGCGATTTTAACGAATTACCTGCCTCATCAAACTGCATCCCCAAATAAAACCTTTTACCCGCCCAAGCTCCAAACCCCAGACCATGGATTTATTGAATTTACCCTCTCTATTTGCCCCGCGAACATTTGTACTCCCGTCTAATGTGCCCTTTGACATCCCCCCCCTGATCAGAACAGTTGTATCATCCACATCCCCAATTTAAAAACGGGCCCAAAACCCCTGAAACTCACACCTGGCCCCTTACGTGACAATCGCTGCCCCCATAAATCTATAAAAGGGGCCGTACCACGCAAACAAAAATTGGCATAGGACACCCCCCCCTAAGCCCCCTACCCTTACAATTTCCCCCCCCAATCGACCTTTAATCTGTCCCCTCCCCATTGCCCTCCATAAAACGCCTCAACCCACCCCACTATTTCTCCCCAAAACCCCCTGACCCCTGAGGATGGCTTTCAATGCTTTCGATCACCTTCTTTTCCCCCTTCCCAATCGAGCGCCCCCAAACCCTCCCCCCCTCCCCCCCCCCCCCTTTTTGCCCCCACGAAACCCCTAAGTAACCATGCCCCCTCCACCATAGACCCCCCCCAAACGATTTTTTGTCTCCCCGCCCCCCCAAACCACTTGACCCGTTTTCCCCAAATCTTCGAAAACAATTTTAATCTGGGCATAACAACGAGATCGCCCGGTAATCCCAAAGGTTTTGCTCCCTTCCCTTCGGTACAATACAACGCAGCCTTCCCTGCTTCTCACCCAGTACCTCTCTCCTTCATGAAAATTAATACCAAACCCAAAAAATGCCCAATAATTCCAATGCTGTGAAAAAACTCTCCCGGGAGTCCATCAATTCCGGTGCTTTGCCCTTTCGCATTCCACTTAAAGCCCCCCCAATTTTCCCCCCTCAGTTTTTCCCCACCCAGTTTTTCCCCTATCACTGTTAAAACGACATCCACACTCCCACAAAACCTGTTCTAAAACCCCACCCTCTACCCTTCTCGTTGCCGTCTTTATACCCTTGTCAGCAAAGCCCCTTTCCCTTCCCGTAGCTTGTATGCCCTGCCCCCCCCTTTCCCTTATCGATTCATAAAACCCCCAAAACCAGGGAATAGCTTTGTGCTGTCTTTTTTTCTCCCTTTTGAAATACGCACGATGAAGGTCTATCCCCCCATAACCCCTCTTCCCCCCCGCCTGTACCCTCACCGCTTGGAAAACCTCTCCTGTCCCTCAACACCCTCCCTTTAATTGCAATAATTTACCCTTTGGGATAAGTGCCCCCACCGCCCCCTGATAAAAAACCCGTAATCTTCTTAAATAGTTAGAAGCCCATTTTTAAAGAATTGTTGTTTCCTTCCCTTTACAAATATTCTTAATCGTTCTTTAGCCACCCCCTCCCACCACATCCCAATCTTACCCATTTATCTCTGCACGACCCCCCCCAGCGTTGCAAATCCCTCTATCCCCCCCTATCCTAACATTTTTATTTAATTTCCCAAAATCCCCTTAAAATCCTGCTAGTGACTCCCCGCCCCTCTGCTACTACCCCCCGAGATCCCAATAAAACTATTCTTTTACAGAAAAGTCAACCAACCCCTTGAGATATTCGCCTTCCAACCTGCAGTGTAACCCCGTCTTACAAAAGTGTGCTCTACCTCCACGCCCCTCCTCCCAACGCTCCCAACGAATATCCCTCAAAAGATCTCGCAAGGCCGCCGACACGTGCCCCCCCCCTTTTGGGTTCCCCGTCAGCCCTCTAAAAATGCAGTTCCAGTCCCCCCCCAACGGGCGGCCACTGCAGGTAAACCCGTAAGAGAAAACTGTTTTTCCAACAAAATCCCTTTTTACCCTCAATCATTTTTCCCCTGGTGCTACCAAAATACAAAAAATACCCGGTTTTCCCCCCCACCACCCCTCCCCGCGCAATACTCTTCCCCCCCTCCCCCCCCACTTCTTAGAAAAAAAAAACGGGCTTGCCTCCCTGATCAACCCACACCACCTTTCAGACGTGAGTGGCAGAGTTTATGACCTGAAAAACCCCCCCACCCCGAGCATCTTCCCTCCTTGAAATTGTGTTCTTGCAGGAAACTAATCCCCCCTATTTTATACAGAAAATTCGAAAAAACCTTCCTTCTTCACCTATTTTTCACAGTCCATTTACGTTCACAGTAACACCTAAGGCCTTTTATAGTTTCCAACCTTCCTCCCCTTTCATTATCCCGGGCCCCCTTGCCCAGAGCCCGCCAAAAGGTTCCCCATCAACCCTCCCCCCTTTTTTCGATGCCTTTATCGTGACTGCTTCGACATTGCTCTTCTTCCTCCCAGACCTCTGCGCCCGGGGTCAGGCATCTCTGAGTCTGCGCCGCCCCCTTCTTCCTCTGATGCCTCTACATCCCTGTTATCTTTGAGGTTCCCTCACGATGAACCTAACCTCCACCACCCCGTTCCCAGCACCGGCGACAACTCTCTTTATAGTTTGGCCCCTCAACCTGCTATGTTTTTATCCCTTTCTTCCCCTTTCAGGCAACCCTGCCTTCACCAGCTCAGGAACAACATCCCTTTCAGGCGGTGTCAAAGTCCTTAACACTTCCTGAAGCTCTTCCCCTAAGCCTGCACCTCCTCCCGCATTGATTCTGTATTTTTCCCTTTTTGTAGTAACAGATCCTTTTACATCACAGCTTACCTCACAATGCCCGTCTCCTCTTTGGAAAACCTCCACCTCTTCCTCCACAAGGCCCAGGCCTTGCTTTCCGCTGGGCCCCAAAAGCTATCACGTGGTAACTGGTGCTTCACCAGTTTGCGCTGGCGCCCCCCCTCAGTTCACACCCCCCTGCCCCCATATGGTGTAGCCCCAATATTTTGCACGTAGTCTCGTCGGCATCGATACCAAACTTGGTCCCGAACCCTCCCAAAACGAGTAAGACGGTATGGATGTTTAGAGTCATTTCAGGGGAAAAAGGGCCCTCCGTCCACTTCCCCCTTTTTGCCAGATGTACGGTTTTTATGTTCAAAAACACTCCTTATGCAGCCTCATCTGCCTCAAATGGGACATTACGTATCTTAACCCCCGTAAAGTGGCGAGGATACGCGATCAAACGCACCTTCCAGCTGGGTGCGTCAAGATCACGTCTTTGGGAAATTTGTCACCAAAAATCTACACGGAGTGGAATTCAGTTTGGGGGAAGATTCTATAAGCCCCCTTCAGGGCTACACCTTTTACCTCACGTCCTGGATTCCCCTGGGCTCCCCAATGATTTTTGGGGGTAAGACTTGCATGAAAAGGGGAAATCGCCCCATGAAGCAGTCAAAACCCCAAAGGTATTTACGCGCCTCCTCACCTCAGCGCATGTTTATCAGGGGGCTCGCCTGGGAAAAAAGCAGAGGGGTTTCAGCGCCAAAATACTCGCCCCGGGTAGGCAGCAAATGAATATATAGTTCAGTGTTTCATGCCGGTTTTAGTTAAAGGGAGGGTAAGTCATCTCCCGTTTTTCCCCCCCTTTTTCCCCCTCCCTGTAAATTTATAGTTTGTCTGCGGTATGTAAGGTTTTGGGTAAGTACTCTCCCTTTTTCCCCCCTTTTTCCCCCTCCCCGCAATTTAGTTTGCTGCCCGGGATTTGTTAAGGTAGGGTCAGTCTAGCTCCCGCTATCCCGTCCCCTCCCTCTTCTCCCCCCCCGAGAGGTGACGTGTGGGGCTCTGGTTAAACAGTAAATCACTAGATCACAGCTCCCAACCCTCTACTGTAAGTACATGCTTGCCTTGTATTCTAGTGGTTTTTATTGGTTTGAAAGCTTCACTTTTGACCAATAATAAACTTAGTCCTTTCAGTCTTGCTCTAGGTTGACTGTTGAAAAAAATTACAACGTTTTTTGAATATTGTACACTACCATGAAGAGTGATTATTTAAGCATTTGGGTAACCTGTCTATTTTTCCCCAGTTTTGGATGTCGAGAGGGTCACCTGGCAATCAACGAGTAGAACAGGAGTAGGACTAACGTCCAGAGACTTCGCCAATTTGTTCTACTACCTGTGCACCTGTATGAAATTGCAGGACGTAACTCCACAGCATTGCAGCAGTAAAGAACCCTTTGCTTTCCTGTCATGGGGGATATTTACTCGCTGGTATACTGTGAAGAACTAGCCAGTGGTGGTCACCAACACCTGCAAACCCCCCCCCCATCATCAGCAACGGCTACGATTTCAACAACAGTGTCACCAACACCAGACACCAACGTTTTATATACTTTAAATTAGCGTTGAATTCAGTTATCATTTATATTTTTAATTTTTCCTTTTCTTTAAAAAATAGGATTAATATTTCATATTTAGTGTTTTGCATTATATATATAAAGTTGTTTATGTTTGTTATTATTTTTTTTTCTATTCACTAATTTTCCTGAGGAGGAGCCAGCCTGAGTAATACTGGGCTGAAGTTGTTACAGGGCTGAGTAAGCCTTCACACCCATGATGATCCTTTTCAAAACACTTGTTCTCTCTAGGCTGGAATACTGCTGTACATTAAAATCTCCATTCAAAGCAGGTGAAATTGCAGATCATAGAGTGTACAGAGATCCTTTACTGCACGTATAAGTTCTGTCAAGCACCTTAACTACTGGGAACGCTTGGGAAACACTTGACTTGTACTCGTTTGGGAAAGCAGGAGGGAGAGATATATCATAATCACACTTGGAAAATCTTGGAAGGAAAGGTTCCAAATCTGCACACAGAAATCACTCCCTACAAAAGTAAAAGACTGGGCAGGCGATGCAAAATGCCCCCAATAAAAAGTAGGGGCGCCATTGGGACACTAAGGGAAAACACCATTAAGTGTCCGGGGCCCAAAACTGTTCAACAGCCTCCCCTCAAGCATTAGGGGAATTGCCAATAAACCCCTGGCTGCCTTCAAGAGAGAGCTGGACAGATACCTAAAGTCAGTGCCGGATCAGCCGGGCTGTGGTCGTACGTTGGACTACGTGCGGCCAGCAGTAACAGCTAGTTGTCAGGCCCTGATCCATCGGGAAGCCTGGTCATGGACCGGGCCGCGGGGGCGTTTTATCCCCGGAATAACCTCCAGGTAACCTCCAGGTAACCTTATCTGGAGGGGGGCCCAGTGACAGTAGTGAGTGAGTGTGTGTTTGTGTGTGTGTGTTTGTGTGTGTTTGTGTGTGTGTGTGTGTGTGTGTGTGTGTGTGGTTTGTGTGTGTGTGTGTGTGTGTGGTGTGTGTGTGTGTGTTTTGTGTGTGTGTGTGTGCATGTATGTCGGGAGGATTGTGTGTGGGAGTGAATGTGTTCATGTATGGTTGTGAGTGTATTAATACCATCCCCCGGCCGGGATGAACCCCCGGTATAGAGTCTGAAAACTCCCGCCCGTCGCGTTGCTAACCGACGGGTGAGTTTTCAGACTCTTGACCGCGG